>CM049388.1:12909788-13254788 GCA_026937815.1 Etheostoma perlongum | reverse complement strand
AATCATTTAAAAAAAATGTTTTTATATTTTTCAATGAAAATGAGAATCATAATACAATAAAATGATTATTCCCTCCAATATCGTGAATCATATCGCAATCGCAATATCAGTCAAAATAATCACAATTAGGTATTGTCCTTGGATAGTGCAGCCCTAATGTAGAGTTGTTCCAAACTAAAGGAGTGCCACCTAAATTTTAATTCAACTTTATCAACACAAAACCAGCCAAGGAAACATACTGACAGCTGCTCTCTTATGTGGTGTGAAAACAACACCTTTTATTACCAAATATTCATTGGCTAAACAATGAATCCTATATCAGCCAAACAACTTAATATAATACAGTAGAGCTTGTTACCTGTTGGTAAAAATACACTAACGTAGATCTGTCATTTTTGAATTTTTCCAAGAAATTGACAGGAATGTATCTGACACGAAGGTCATACCTGCAGTCGGAGAGAAAACAGACACACCATGCAAGTTTATCAAACGCCATGCTCTCACTCACTACACGATCAAATCAGACACAAAAGGTCCTTGCAATCTATCAGTACCTCCACTCAGCTTCCACATGATGGCTCTCGTAGCGCTGCTCCACCTCGCTGACAGTCAGATCTGGATGCAGCCAGTGAAGTTCGTCTGACTTCAGGTGCTTCAGCAGGAGGCCGTAGCATCCTGTGTGTTCGATGTTCGGCCCCAATCGACCACTGATCAGAATTGAACGAATGATAGCCTAAAGGAGACAAAATAAGCAATCTTTGATTTTCTTTTTTCTTTTTTAACATATCATGCACTTTTATTTACCCTTTATTTGTTTATATTTTACTGCCCTTTGTGAATGATACTTACATGTAAGGGCTAAAAAATTAGCTAATAAATCAATGAAAGAAGCACTGAAACTCTTAAAAATGCTTCCTCTCATATTTTCTGTTGCTGTACACTGATGAAGGATTGACTGCCTTTCTTACATGATTAGGAGGCTAAATAAAACAGATGGCTGGCTCAAATACAAAATGCCACCTTCAATCGGGACATTTCAATTTGTGATCAAAACTACTATATCAGATAAACAAGATTACTCTCTTAATCACAGTCTTCTGACATATTACTTCCCCTCCCCAGATTTTGTTTAGATGTCTCTTACCCTAATTTGCCAAGAGCTGTCACATTTAACTAGCTTGAAGTTCTTGCCCAAGGTGTTGTTGGTGCAGAAGCACACTTTGAGGATCTTGGTAGGCCCTCCGTCCCCAGTAAAGTGCGATTCGGGGTTGGACTCTATGCTGGACTCTAGGCTTGGAGTCGGCACCTTCCAGGATAGGGTGTCACCGGACATCACCTCATACATTCTCAAGGCTGGGTGAGCACCATCATATCCACATCATCCTTTCAACAGACAAATGGACAAATATTCATTAAGATTTTAAAATGAGTAGTAAAACGTTGGGGGTCAATCTTCAATTCTGAAGATGACAAATTAGAAAAGAGGAAGAGGAAATCCTGTTTTATATAATAAAAGGTGCTAATTTTTAAGATTGTGGTCCAGGTAATCCAAAGATTTAACTGTAGTGACAATGTGTCTTTAACACAAAAGTACACACTGTTCTGTGACTTGCTTATCATAGTACTACAGTCATACTACGCTTAACATTCATGCTCTTGTGCCATGCAGTTTCTGTGACTCATTATTTGATTCAGAGAGCCACTGATTACATTCCTTCCTAACCATTACTGCAAGTGAGGACCTGTACGATTTAGGAAGTCAAATTGTGACAGTGTTGAGAAATCAATGAGGAAAGCTCCTTGAAATGTGTTCTTCTCACTGAATGCAAGCATAACTTACATTTCATCACATTTGCAATGTTTAAGGGTAAACTACCTGGCTGACAAGGACAACACACTGAAACAACACCTAAATCTGTCTGATACCAAACAACAGTGATGACTAAGTAACTTGTGGAGTAGCTTCTTCGGTGTAAGGCTGTTATGCAACTTGTGTTGATTTGTCCTACATGCAAGAATCTCAGGTGGAAAAAACTCCTAATTTAGCAGAGAATCAGCTCTTCTGTCCTTTTTAAAAGGAATCATTTGACATTTGGGAATATGCTTACAGACTTTTTTTGTCAAGAGTAAAATGAGAAGATTGATGCCAGAGAGAGTCAGAGCCACAAAATGGTTAGCTTAGCTTAGCATATAGACTCAAAACAGTGGGAACAGCTAGCCTGGCTCTGTCTAAGGGTAAAAATATCTACCCACCAGCACCTCTAAATATCACTATAACACGTATCTTTTTTTTTTCTTTTCTTTTTTTTAAAAAAAGGGGCTTTACACAATATTTAGAACACAAATATAGCAGTTAACAACTATTACCTATGTCAAGATATAGTGGAGTAATGGCGTCCTTAGCACAGAATAAAGTCACACTCGCTCTGTGTGTGTTGTAATCCAAGCTTCTCTGTTCTTTGTTTTGATAGCTGGTCCAGCCGTGTGTACATCTTAATGTATGTGAGTGCTTTGTGTGTTGGTATCTGACGCCGAGGGCCGCGACAAAGCGTCAGTATTTGACAAGTTGGGGAACAGTCTGTGAGAACCATGTGGAGACAATCACCAACCCCTTTTTTACCCCGCATATCGAGTACAACCCCTTTAATACGTACAGAAAAACTAAAAGTAAAAATGACAATTTGTGTGATTTTAAAGGGGGGGTTTGTACAAGAGTATTTCTAGGCTGAGTGCAGTGCAGGGGGTAGTGGATTTTGCCACTTTGGCTAGCCAGGCTAGGTGTTAGCCATGCTAACTTATTATCTGTAAAGAAATGAGCGTGATATCGATCTTCTTATCAAACTCTTGTGTATAAGAATATTTCCCAAAATCTAAGTCTAACCACTTCTTTAAGAAATGAATGCATCATACAAAATTCATCCCAGCAACAGATCCTGCTCCAACCCCTTAGCTTTAAACAAACATGGTGACGGTTACTGAAGGTCGTAAAACATTTAGCAAACAGCCACAATCACAACCACCTGCAACTGCACCAAACAGTCAACCAATATCTGTTCATTGAGTGAAAAAGTTGAAAGCCTGTACATACTTTGTTTGAACTTTCAGGTTACCTAATGGAGGACAGAAACCAACTGATGTATTAAATAAAACAAACTAGGAAAATACTATTTCACCTTAAGTACCCAAACATAACTCCTTACATTAATAGTCTGCCCTGTCAATCAAATTATTTACACAGATTAAATACTTAGCTGTGAGGTAGACATGGCAGCCAGTTACCCACCTCTCAAGCATGTCAGAAAAAGAGTTATACTGTGTTTTCTCATAAATGAAGCTCCATGTTGTTAGTCTGCTGCGAGGGAGCTGAGCTGTGTTAGTTTCTCTCAGGGCTTTCTGCTGCCGCTGTTGGACAGGGTTGTGTTTTGTTAGCCTGAGGCCATGAATTCCCCAGCAGGGCTGTGCGGTCTGTTTGTGTGTAAGTATGTGTGTGTGTGTGTGTACAGTGAAAAAAGAGAAAAAGGGAAAGAGAGAGAGAAGATGAGTGTGCAGCATGGCTGGCATGTTGCATCATCACCTGGGTGTGGGAGGTCTGACGAGAGGGGATTGAGGAAGCGGAGGGTTTTAAGTATGTGCGGCTGTGGTGGATACAAATACACTCCTTGGCTCACATGTAACAAACAATGAGTCAACAAATGCTCAGAAAGAATTGCAAAATATGATGTGCCAAGATATTTGTCAGCTATGTTAATAAAAAATGTAATCAAAGAAGAGATATGGAAGAAATGAAGAAAAGTTTAGTCTGAATGATGAATGACACAATAACAGCACTGGTTGTGGTGAAACTTTGTTGTCTATGTAACTGTCGAACACTTAAAACTTAAACCCAGAACAATGGGAGCAAAGAAAGACTGTGCAGTATCTAATGAATTGTGACTTGAATCAGGTTCTGTTCAAATTAAACACTGTTGATGAGCCAATACAAAGGGTTAATGATTTCCATTTGAGTGAAAAAATAGAGTAAACTTTGAAAGGAATGTTTATGTAAAAACGTGATGAGTGGATAAAGATGTTACCCAGCATGTGATGTTATCCAAAAGCGTGACCTTTACTATGGCCACGTAACAAACTTGTATGTGACTTGGCATGTGACCTAAACATATCCTTTACAAAGTGCTTCTAAGATATTGCAAGGCAGAGTGAGTACATCTGGAGGAGACACTCTCCAAGCTTCTGCAGAGCTTGTAAACTGATGCTGAATCTTTGATGTAATACATTTTATAATCAGGAAACAGTGTCAAGCGGATTCCTTTTCAAACACATCATCCAGCATTGCTGTTCATAAACCACAACTGTTAAAAGTTTACATTCACATGTATATCCTAAATATATTGGATTGTTGTTACTTTCACGTTATTTTCTACTGGAGATATTACAGATTTCACACGGATAAACTAAAATAATGTGACGCGATTAAATCTGGCCAATGGGTTACATCGGCCTCTTAGACTTTGCTGTAAGTAGGAGTGAGCTGATTGATTGTGTCTTATTGCTCAGATTCAACAAAGAACTGTTGTTACTCCTAAATCGGCTCTTTTATTAGGTGTAATTATTAGAAGTCTGGTAAATACAGCTCATGGTATGGTATTGAAAAGTTGCCATCAAATGCCCAGTCAGACTCACGGTCTCAATGACCTGTTCGTTCATAAATAAAATAATAAATAATTAATAATAATAAATAAGTGATTGAAATCATTTGAAATGTAGCATTTAAACGTTTTTTCAGTTACAATGTTGTGGTTTATTAATGCAGACACTGTAGCACAGACCTGTATTGTGCTTTAAAGATTTATTTTCTACCAAAAATGTTTTGTGCTGGTCAGGGGGTACTTGGCTAAAAACTTATTTCAATGAAAAAGTTTGAGAACCACTAATCTAAACAATATAAGCAACTTTTTTTTAAATTAAAATCACTCACGACCATGAAGTCTTTTCTTCTGTGTTTTTCTAACAACTCTTTATTCTTGTTATTTAGTGAACAAAAATGTTGTTATTGACTCTCTTAAACACTTTCATGCTGGCAAAATCTCACTCGGGATCAGTTGTTATGGTAACAACTATTCCCGAGAGAGATTTTTATCACAAACTGAAAGCAAGGTAGAGTAAACTCACTCTTTCAACACTCAGACACAACAAATGCTGCAGCAGGAATATATTATTTAGTACCCAAACATGTGTCCAGATTAGGAGTTATTCCTGCTGCCAGTCTTCCCTCTCTGGACTCCAGTGTTTTGTTAGAAACGTCCAGTATCTAGGAGGAGAAAGACAGGGACTGATTCAGGGTGACAGATTGTGACAAATGAGACTGAAATTCCACAGCAGTTAGCGGAGCAGCAACAAACTTCAACAAGTTTGCTCTTGAGAGAGAGGAGACCAATAAATTATTTTGGGCAATGCATCAACAGATATTAACTTCCTGCTGATAAATCAGTATTGTGTAGGGGGTCTTCAACAGGGGGTCAGGGACCCCTAGGAGGTCCTCAGAGTCCCTGCAGTGGGGCCTCAAATTATTGTTAATTTTTGAAAAAAGAATTCAAATTGAAATGTCGTAACATGAAGCCAACATATTATTAGCAAATAGAAATCCCACTGATGATAGGCTTACTGGCCTAAGAGGTAAGGTAGTCACTACACATCCACAGATACAGTAGGATACAGTATATCCTAAGGAATTACTTATCCACATGTAACATGTAATGTGTAACATTAAATGATGATTGATAAAAACCTGGGGACAATAATTATTTTAACAGCTTAATATTCTTTGCACTTAAAAGGTAAAGGCTTTATGCCACCCTACATGTTAGTGTAGGCCCAGGTTAATATGCAACTTAATTTTATACAATATTAGTAGTAGGGGACTGCTCCTTCTCTCTTTCAGTTAAGGGGTCCGTGGTTTGTAAGCGGCTAGGGCTGCAACTATTAGTCCAATTATAGTGGATCAAAAGAAAAAATACTATTTTCCTATTGAAAATGATAAATTGATTGTTTAAGTTTTTTTCTTTTAAAGCAAAATATTTTGTAGTTCTGTAGTGAAGATTTTTGGGAAAGTGTGATGGACATTTCTCACTATTTTCTGACATTTTAAAGACAATTACACGAGAAAATAATCAAACCTGGTTTGAGGTAAATGAGAGACAGTGTCACCATTACCTGTACATAGTTTGTCAACAATGCCAAGTTGACTTTTGAACTGTGAAATGGCCTGCTCAGTGTGTATATTGTTCACAACAATAGTTTAGGTGGAGTTTATTACACCGTGGGCAGCTATATAGTTATAGTACTTTTTAAATATCTAAAAAATCCAGTACATGGGTCGGGTTTCGGGTTCAATCTTCGTCTGTCTCTCTAATGACACAGTAGTGCAATGCAGACACACTGCTTTTGCCAGAATGTGTCATGACATGCAGTCGTGAATGCATCATCCATTCCATCAACAAGTGTCCTCAGAAGGTGTTTGTGTGCATAAGAGTAAAACTGTCAGCATAAAACTCTCAGAAATCTCCGTACACCCATCCACGCTACAGTAGGCTACCTATCCAACTGAAGTGGCCTTTAATAAGACTGTATTTTCTTTAAAAGGTCATTTCAGAAAAGGATATTTTTTAGATTAAACAAATCTGATGCTTACAATTTGTGTTTCAATTAGAAATCTGGGCATTGTTGATAAATCCCTGAATGAAACAGTGTTCCTCATAAAAATGAATTAGTAAGTGATTAAGTGAGTGAGTGTCGTAGTTCTAGCTCTTTTCCTATTAGGTGTAACACAGCCAGGCAGTCAGCCAGGCCTAGCTCTGTGACAGTGTTGTGCTGCGAGGGTCTGCATGCTGCACCGTCATGACCCCAGGCAACAACTGGAATGTGGCTGGCTGCTTCTTCACCTGCACAGACTTGCTTCGATAAAGAACAAAGTTCTCTCACTCTGGGAGATAATGGCAGCTACAGTAGCCTTTGCTACTTCACATTGTGTCATTATAATCAATATCATTACCTCGAAGAAAATGCAATTATTCAAGCTTCAAAGTCAAGTTTTACATTTAGCTTGGTCATACCAAAATGTTATCTTTTAAAGAGGAACATAACATGTTGTTTACCAGTTAAACAAAAAATATCAACTTTTAAGCTCATGTAAAGGTTTAAAAGTGTCTTACCTGATTCTGATTTAATTCCTCTCAGTAAAAGCTTATCAGAAAGTGTAACTCCTCACGGAGAGTCCGGCCTAGAAGTTCTTCAGTTCTCTCACACTGTTATCGAGCAGGAGGTGGCAGGTGGCCACTCCCTCACCTATATGAAACTCTGCTGGAAGGTGGGTCAAAGGGGGTAAGCCTCTCCTCTCTAAGCGTAGCTTCTATGGCGCCATTTTAATGCTACTAAGCCATCACCCGCCGTTAGCATCCCTTTGACTGCCATTTATTTTGACGTCACTTTGACAGTGAATAACTTTACATCTGAAGCGTTTAAAGACTCTATTTGTCCATTGTTTATTTCTAAAGAAACACGACAATGTATAACAGGCTCCATTACCTTGTATCTCACGTTATGCTCCGTAGCAGACGTTTTTTGTAAAAATAGGCTAACGATTGTGTTATAACACAGCGACTTGCTGTCGCATATTCGACAAATCACCGTATTGTCAGGAGAAGTTCGCAGACAGTTTCGACTGACATTAGCTGTTTAGGTTTAATTACTAATGTTAACTAGCGTTTTAGTTATCAATAATTAGCTGTGCCTACGTATCTCCTTACATATACCTACGCTCTCCGTCTCTGTAAGATTGGGAATGATTGAGATTTCTCTTGGCACAGCTACCAGAAGACTTAGAGCTTTTAGACAGGTTGCCGACGTCACATCCACGTCGTCTAGCTCAGTTGGAGGCTGCGCAGTAACGCTCAGCTATCACCGGAAAAGTGCTTCTAATGGCCTTCACTGGTCTCCGTCCAGAACAACGGGACCTGTTGGTCCATTTCTTTAACTGTCTATGGGTGGGCCCCATTTATCTAGGATACTTCCTTATTTCCCGAATTTTCTTTAACTGTCTATGAATTGTCCTCATAAACTGGGAATATGGCGGACTACCTCTTATTTTCCACGCCAACATTAAATTAAGTTAAATTGTTGGCCTATGTCTGTTTCTTGTGTGTTACTGCTTAATCATGCCATAGTTTTGGTCTGTTTCTGACGCACGAGTGATTTTGAAATGTTGTGGTAAATTTCAAAACTATTGTGCTAGTTGCAAAAAGCTGAATCCATTTTTTTAAATTTAGAAATAACGACTTTAATATACAGAATAGAAACTTTACAGACAAATGTAGTCCTGTCTTGAAAGAATATGACACTTCGTGCAGGCTACCTTTCGTTTGTATTGAGCTTTTGTAAAGCCTACTTCCCGTTTTTAGTTGTCTGTTATTGGCTTTATTCTGGTGTAATTACAGTGCCTGGACAACAGATGGCGATGCAAGCTAAATAAAATAAATAAACCAGGCCATGTATACGGACTTTAAAGGCCCAACCTTGTTTAACAACGAATGTGTGTGTGTAATAATAAACTTATATGATGTCAGTCTTTCACATCCATATACAGTTTTATGGCCAAGCAATTCTGAGAGATGGTGTTGAATACAGTGAAGTTTGGTTTTTGTTCTGCAAATATATTCTCGTATGAATACAGATTTACATTGTACATTACAGATAAAAACAGTCTTTCAAATTATCTTTCCTGTAATTGTGCAAAAATATTACAAGTAAAAGTCTTGCATTTGAAATCTTTTTAAAATAAAAGTAACATTATCATTACCAAAATGTACTTATATGTTAATTTAACCATTTTATATACCGTTGGGTGGTTTAACCTGTAGTAATACATCATATTTTATTAACTGATCATATGTTTTGGTTTGCAGAGTAACTACAACTTTCAGATACAGATGTTAAAATAAAGAAAGTGCAAATACAAGTAGCCTACTCGAATAAATGTACTTCAAAATACAACATATAGTTGAATGAAAATGCTGCGCGTATGCTTTCAAAAGGAAGGAACGTATTATTAAATAAGAGTCATCCATGAGCCATCTTCTCATCTTTTATTCACTCAGTCTTCCCCTTTCCCGCGTTGTAGCATCCAGTACTGCTTTCTATGCCAGAGCAGATTTGAATAGCTGTGTGGAGCGGTGACAGCTGTGAGGGAGTTCAAGTCTGGGTCAGAACAAGACCAAACAACACCCACCACCCAGCAGCGGACCAGGGTAGTGTCAAGGCCAAGAATCCACAACAGGTGCCCGTCAAGCTCGGATTTGTGTGCATTAAGACAGTAGCAGGCATGGGCTCTGCAATGGCACGCTTTAGCGGTTACAATGGTTTCACTGTTCACTGGGCTTGATGTGATAGTTACCAATGAACTTTTGAGACCCCTGCTGCCCTGAAACTCCTAAAATCCTCACCATCGAATCCCCTTCACTTGTGCCCTCGCTGGGTGTCACCTCCCTGCATTGAGCTGTATTGCCAGTATTTAGAAACATAAACTCGGGGCACACAGGTGGCTCTGGGGCATGCAGAATGTCTCTTCTCCAGGGGGTCTGAGGTGTTGAAGGCGAAGTATGAGATATGGTATGGCAGCAAAGGAGCTAATAATATGATTCACTGTTATTAATATTCTAGCCAATCTTTCATTGTGTGTCTATAAAGTGATGATAGAATGAAATATATTCAAGCCATATCAGACTGCTCAGCTTTGTTTTGACTCATGCTTTGCTAATTTTAAACCTAGAGAGAAACTTTATTTTAGCTTTATTTTTGATAGCTGGAATGACAGTAACAATAAACGTAAACTAAACACATGGGTGTATTAATTTAGTGCAGTGGTGGAGAAAGTGCTTGGATCCTATTTTGATAATGTAAGAGCATTACAAGCAAAAGTACTAGTAAAAAGTAAAATAAAAGTACACAAGTTATCATTGACTTAAGCAAATAGTATTTTATGTTGTATCTGGCTGCAGTTCTGTCTTTGGCCAGAAGAGGATTCATAACACAAATGATCAGTTGATGCATGAAATATGGTATGTCATGTTCAAAAACCTTAATGAATATCTATATTCTACCAGTGTGACATTTTTGCCTTAAATACCAAATATTGGGTGAATCATTTTGATTTATTTTTAGAGGCTGTGCTCTTTTTTTATGAGACTTGAACTGGGATAAAAGCTTTGATGACTCCCTGTCCAAGCATCCCACCCTAATAATGACCATAAGTGCCCACACCCTGGTTGACATGGCATGCTTTGATCTTATAGGTCTGCTCCCACCACCTCCTACCATCACATTATACAGATTGTTGCCCCACCTTCTGTCTGCTTAATGATGTCTGGAATATTTATCTTTCCCCTGATGGTCATTAAGTCCACATTCTTCCATCGGTGACCTCTGAGGTCAAAACTTTGTTGACATCCCTTCTCTGAGTAATGGTTAGCTATGACTTGTCCCCGTTTCTCTATTTGCTAACCTTTTGACTCGTGGAACGTACACCTGCAATACAAAGAGATGTGGCACCAGAACGCTGGAGGAGTTATTTGGTTTGTGTAGCAGGTGTGTTAGGTCTCTGGTGTTTATATGTGTGTCCTGTAAAAGGGTTGGTCATTGAATCCCATCCAAACTCAGCGGGAGTCCACAGTGTTCACTGAGGTGTGAAGTGGCCCGGGCCAGGAGTGGATTATAAACCTGGATTGCATTACAATAGAGGTGAGAAGCAGCAGGGGTCCCACATTACAGCCCAGCAAACAAGGCAAAATGCACAAGAATCTCCTTAAAGAGGGAATTTGAATAGGGAGCCATTGTTTGAAATGATCTACAATTAAGCCTCCTGGAAGAAAGAATAAAGGTCACAGGGGTTGTTAAAGCATCAAAAAACAGCACGTCATTAAAGACAGGTTAGACTGGTAAACAACACAGGTTAGATAAGGTTGATAACTTTACAAAAGACTTTACATTTTCACACAGACTTGCAAATGCTGGGGAAATGTAGTGTTAAATGATAAGGCTTTTTTCGTCGTTGCGTTACTGGTTCTGTCATTGAATAGGTGATATGCTTACATAAAGTGTCTCAGTTGTTTGTTTTTTTACTTCAAAATGACACAAGGAAACAGAAAGGTTCTGGTCTTGGGTGATATTTTGTAAAACATAAGGCCTCATGATTAAAGATTATGATAAAATGACATAAGATAAACTTTATCAGTCCCATGCAGGGACATTTAAAATAGTAAACACAGATGCACAGTTTAGAGTTACTTTACATAAGTAACTTAAAAGAAACTAGAATACTAGTACACTATCAGCATCTACCATACACAAAGTCAAGCATGAAGAAATACCAAATATACTAAGGTATATGGGACACAAATAGTGTCGGAAATGAACATTTTAGATTTAGAAAACCAAGGTATTGATTTTAGAGAAGCCGATGATTCTATGTGTTTAAGTTTTGTGGTTGTCAGATAAAAGTCAGAGACAGTCAAATGAGAGATAGATGATGAATGAATGATTGAGGGAATCATCCTGTTATTCTTTTGTTTGCCTGATATATAAGGCAATGCACTCTGAAAGGACTCTTCCAGGGACTTGATTTATCGCACCATCAACTATAATATTTTTAACAACTTGTACTATACTCAAATAAAATGAGAAGACAAGGACGTTTGGATAAAACAAGTTGATTGTTTTCTTATAACTGTTTCTTTACTATAGCTTGTGAAAAGGGCGATAGAGTGGACTTCCAGAGATGGCCAATAATTCTTGTCACCACAAGGAACACCTTTTAAATTGCACACACTCATTTGATCTATTGTTTTTATACAAATTTAGATTGTAGCAGCTTTAAGTTAGAAACTGTACACTAAGCATTGCTGTCAGTGAGATCTAAAACACGGCGCTGCTTTGTAGACATGATGTTAATGGGGCGTTAATTTTGTTGACACTAAGATTTTTGTGGGATGGCTCGCACTCAAATGTGGTTTAAATTCCAGGTCAGGCACCTGTTATAAATGCCTGAATATGAAGTTTTTTGATGTGGTAACTTAAAACTTGGATACACAAAGTCACTGCCCTTTTCAGATCTTTATTTTACTTTCCAGTGACACCATAAGGTCAGTGGTTTCTCTCCAAGAAACCACTGAGAGAGTTTTTAGAGTTTTAAGTTCCTTGGCTATAACAGAACTATACTGGGACACAGAAACCTATTTGCCTTCAATTACACTTGAGATGACACATCTTAATGCAGCATTTGTGGGATGTGGTCCAGTGTGAGTATATTCAGGGAGTGTTGGGACATGTACAAAGGGCAGTGATGGCATGGCTGGCATGCATCGGTGGGTTTCATGAGCGTCAGCTGCCGATGGCATCAGATGGTGTAATAACATGACAGAGGTCAGTCCTCGCTGAGACACACATGATGATGAAGAGGAGGAGCAGAGGCCTAATGGCTGGGAGAAATTTGTTAGGTGGTGTGTGTCCATCTGTGCACCTCCGTCATTAGTAAATAAGGTTTGTGAGACATTATTACAAGGCACTTGTATTCTTATGGCCTTTTTAACATACCATAAAGGGTGAAAAGTATAGTATATTTTGCCTTGAGATAGCCACCAGTAGAAAGATGACAGGAAATGAAGGAAGAGAGAAACAGGGTGTTACGTGCAACAAGATCTCTTGCACATAGTCAGCACAATGACACGTATCCCAGCAGGGCACCCCTGAAAAGTACAGTTTATTTGAAGAAAAAAAAAGGTTTGTTTCATTAGACGTTTTTTATCCAATCACTGCATGTTGCATGAATATGGGCAGGTTGTTACACTGTGTGGAAGACACAAAACTGACATTAAAGGGTCAGTTCTTTCAATTAAAAATTTGAATTTACCAAGGATGTTTTTTCTACAAAAGATACTGTATCTGTGCTTGTGAATTATCCAGAGTAAAAGTGATACTGTATCTTGACTGAGATGTTTCAGCTGAATTTTTCAAATCTTTCTACGGTAGTTTACGTACAAAAAAAAACTTAATTGACCTCTATCGTGGTGGAGGCAGAAATCTCAGAGACTGATATCTCAAACCAAAACTATCTGTATGGCTAAATACTATACATATGCAGCAAAATTGTCATTGCGCTTACCCTGGCACAGGCACTGGATATTGTTTTATATAACATTTATGATGTTACAGTGGGTACGGAAAGTATTCAGACCCCTTTAAATTTTTCACTCTTTGTTTCATTGCAGCCTTTTTCCAAAAATCAAAAAAGTTCATTTTATTTCTCAGTAATGTACACTCAGCAACCCATCTTGACAGAAAAAAACAGAAATTTAGAATTTTTTGCATATTTATTAAAAAACAAAAACTGAAATATCACATGGTCATATGTATTCAGACCCTTTGCCGTGACCCTCATATGTAACTCAGGTGCTGTCTATTTCTTCTGATCATCCTTGATATGGTTCTACACCTTCATTGGAGTCCAGCTGTGTTTGATTATACTGATTGGACTTGATTAGGAAAGCCACACACCTGTCTATATAAGACCTTACAGCTCACAGTGCATGTCAGAGCAAATGACAATCATGAGGTCAAAGGAACTGCCTGAAGAGCTCAGAGACAGAATTGTGGCAAGGCACAGATCTGGTCAAGGTTACAAAAAATTTCTGCTGCACTTAAGGTTCCTAAGAGCACAGTGGCCTCCATAATCCTCAAATGGAAGACGTTTGGGACGACCAGAACCCTTCCTAGAGCTGGCCGTCCGGCCAAACTGAGCTATCGGGGGGAGAAGAGCCTTGGTGAGAGAGGCAAAGAAGAACCCAATGGTCACTGTGGCTAAGCTCCAGAGATGCAGTCGGAGATGGGAGAAAGTTGTAGTAAGTCAACCATCACTGCAGCAATCCACCAGTCGGGGCTTTATGGCAGAGTGGCCCGAAGGAAGCCTCTCCTCAGTGCAAGACACATGAAAGCCCGCATGGAGTTTGCTAAAAAACACCTGAAGGACTCCAAGATGGTGATAAATAAAATCCTCTGGTCTGATGAGACCAAGATAGAACTTTTTGGCCTTAATTCTAAGCGGTATGTGTGGAGAAAACCAGGCACTGCTCATCACCTGTCCAATACAGTCTCAACAGTGAAGCATGGTGGTGGCAGCATCATGCTGTGGGGGTGTTTTTCAGCTGCAGGGACAGGACGACTGGTTGCAATCGAGGGAAAGATGAATGTGGCCAAGTACAGGGATATCCTGGACGAAAACCTTTTCCAGAGTGCTCTGGACCTCAGACTGGGCCGAAGGTTTACCTTCCAACAAGACAATGACCCTAAGCACACCGCTAAAATAACGAAGGAGTGGCTTCACAACAACTCTGTGGCTGTTCTTGAATGGCCCAGCCAGAGCCCTGACTTAAACCCAATTGAGCATCTCTGGAGAGACCTGAAAATGACTGTCCACCAACGTTTACCATCCAACCTGACAGAACTGGAGAGGATCTGCAAGGAGGAATGGCAGAGGATACCCAAATCCAGATGTGAGAAACTTGTTGCATCTTTCCCAAAACGACTCATGGCTGTATTAGATCAAAAGGGTGCTTCTACTAAATACTGAACAAAGGGTCTGAATACTTATGACCATGTGATATTTCAGTTTTTGTTTTTTAATAAATATGCAAAAATTTCTAAATTTCTGTTTTTTTTCTGTCAAGATGGGTTGCTGAGTGTACATTACTGAGAAATAAAATGAACTTTTTTGATTTTTGGAAAAAGGCTGCAATGAAACAAAGAGTGAAAAATTTAAAGGGGTCTGAATACTTTCCGTACCCACTGTATATATGTTTTTAAATGTCAATGTGTGTTGTCTCCTGACCTATATAAAAGAAAGAAGCAACAAGAGGCTAGAGATAAAAAGTGTTTTTCACAATTTGGATGAACGGACTCTTGGCTTGAAATTTGGTTTAATTACTTCATGGTGTGACTTCATATGTAATATACATGGATTAAATATTCTAAGATATGTGCAAATCAACATGCAAAGCAACATTAAAATGAATGATGTTTCTGTCAGCAACAAATAACAATTGCCATTGTATCCACACTAAATGAGGCAAATACAAATTACATGTCATTGATGTAGGCTTTATTTTCTGCCACAGTTTAAAGGCATGAAAGACAGAGCGCAGACAAACATCCACTTATGCTTCCCTTGAAAAATGATTTCCTGCACACACTCACTCACGCCTGCATGCACATGCACACAAACAAACACTCCCTCATTACATTCAACCTTGCAGAGAACAGAGGGGGGAGGGGTAAAGAGAGGATGATGTCACCTCTGTAGACAGCTAAGCTGGGGCTTGAGATAATGGTGACATTTCAGGGAAGGTGATGTCATTCTTCCACTGCTACCTCCCCTTCCTCCCTCCCCCATCTCCTCATCCTCAGTGCAGGTGGCTGGCCAGGCTCTTTGAATCACAGCGCAGAATAATTAGCTTTTGAATAGGCACTGAACATGCAGGCAATGTGAACCCAGCCCCCCATAGCTGTGATAGTGTGAGACTCTTAAATGTGTGTGGGTGTGATGTGGGTGTCATTGGTCTGAATGTGGGTGTTACATGTGTTTTAATATGTGGATGTGAGTGTGTTTTTGGCATGGCTGTGCTTTCTTTCGCCACAGTTTTTTAACTGCCATTTTTATATTATTAAAGCATTTTTGTACATCACTTTATGCACGCTCATGTGCATGCATGTGTATGTAGACTAGGTTTCTGCCCTTCATCCCTGTTGCCTACTGAGACCAATCAAGCAGAGCTGCCAGGCTGCAGGGCTGGTTGGTACTGAGTCCCTCGCTGAGCTGCTCACCCTGAGGATCTGCTCATTCAAGGTTTCCCTGACTTCACACAATCCTTATTTTTTTCCAGAAATATATTATATTATGTTTTATAGTCAGTGGTGAAGGCTTAAATGTTTTTATCCGCTTCACAGTCTTGTGAAGTGTTTTCACAGTCTGCTGGCTGTGAAATTGTGCATCCTGTGGGGTCATTTTATTCAAAGAGGATTCAGGAAAAAACAAATAAATATAATATAACTTTAACAAAAACACATGACTTCTATATAGCATATAAAGGCAACCTTATACTTTCCAAAAAGTTTAATCCGAAGACTTACTGAGTATTTGCATATTATGGAGATTTGGTTTAACCTACTTCAGCACACTGGGCTGATTGCCACAGATAGTGATGCTTCAAAGCCCAAAGGCTGCTGTACCTCTAGTCTTACCGCTGAGCTCGATGCTGCTCAGCAGCAGTATTTTTATCCCTGTAAACTCACCGCTAGTGTGCTGCACTTTCACTCTGCCAAGTTCTGGTATGCTGTCTTTCTTCCCCTGTCGAGAGGACTCAAAGCAGCGTGTGTGAGCTGTAAACAAGTTCCCACCCCCCCACCCACACTGCCACACACACACACACACACACAGGCTGTATCTGGGCAAAAAGAGCTTTCTGAAACCATAAGCGTCTGACTTATAATATGATTGCTTTTTATAAGTCACACACTTGAATCACAGGGCACAGAAGGCTTCCCTTCACACCTAGAGGAAGTCAACCAGAAACCAGAGCACATGATAGAACCATAGAAAGAACAACTGTCCACGGATGTGTGCAGAACATGAGCAATAACAAGGAGGCAGCATGGCAGCTAAACACTGTGGAAATGTAACACATGGCACACTGTTATTTACTCCTTACAGCACACACAACAAAATTCAGGATGTAGCTTTGTTTTTTATTCTGTAGTTTATTATTCCTTGTAGGTGTACCTGAGACTGGATACAATGACCTACATTCTACATCAGCAAGTTTTTAATTAAAGTTACAGTGAACATTTGATTTGATACGGATTATCTTTGGAAATATTAACATGCATGGGAAGCTTTACAAATGACTTTTAAAGAAAACCTGTTATATAATATAATATTACATAATACATGACATAACAGTGATATAGGGTCATTGGGTTTTAGCCAATGACAGCGTGTGTAACAAAGCAACCTTTTTTATTGAGTTTTCTGCAGACATTGCAAAGTCAATATATTAAATACAGAACATGGCAAGGGGACAGAAAAAAACAAAAACAAAGGTTCATGTGTTCCTTACCAGCAAGCTCCACTCAGGAACCATCAGCATTAGAGTGATAATAATGTCATTAATAAAGATGAGTAGGGTACTGTGGAAGGCTTTCAGAGATTCTTTCAGTCTTTTCAGCTTTTCATCAAAGAGTTTTTAATGGATACATGTTTATGTGAGGTTTTAAAGAGCTCAATTGTGCTTGGATAAATCATGTTTGGCAAATAAAACACACCCACTCTCATACATGCGTGGTTTTCTCATCTCATTCGACCTGTCTTTTTAAGATTTCTCAGTAGAATTTCTCATGAAGACCATTATACACCTGTACATGCAAGCAAATTACCAAAAGACAACATGCCATGTGATGTTTACATGCTAGCAGTCATGCCGACTGATGAAAAGATTTCAATCTTCAGGCTGAGGATTCATAGCAAAAAAGACACAATGAAAATATTCACTTGATTTGTTTGAAAGTAAGTTTTTTTTCTCCAAATGTTGACAGAATGTGAGGTTAAAACCTTTCAGCATGAAGAGTTATGAGTGAAGTCGTGCTGATATGTATCCTGCAGCAGCCTTTTACATTATGTGAGTACTTCCATTTCACTGTGTCTCCCTGGGGACCCTTTCCAACCCTGCAATGCAAAGTTAAGTTCATATACATCTTCATACATTTTCAGTTTGATTTCCTCACCTGATGTGTGAAAATTGTGTTGGGGACCAACGTAATGTAGCATCAATTATTGAAACTTTAAAACAGCCTACTGCATGTGTTCTTGAGTCAGTCATCATTCATTGATTATTCTTGGTGGCTTTTGACATATACAGACCCACTTTATGGGTCCTATCTCTAACACACACACACACACACACACACACACACACACACATTTGACTTGTCGAGAATATGGAGGAAATGAAAGAGATGTTGTTTTAATTTGCCAGGTGCACTTGCACATGAATTACCACACACCCCTGTTTGGTAAACATCCATTCGGATGTAACGACAGATGGCATTCTCAATCCAGGAACATTCATTTATGATACACTTGTAATCATGAACTGAGGGTCCCCCAGGATGCTGTGCTGTCAGGCTGATGGACTCATTAGACACGCATCAATGTCTGTACCGGAGTGGGCTTGTTTCTAGCACCCCTGGGCTGTTGGTGACACAGATTCCCTTTCCTGGATGAATAGTAAGAAACACTAATTAAGACGTAAATATATTGTCCCGCACCTGAGGAGTCACTGTGGTACACAATACTAAAAGTTCTAACTAAAGGGTTCTTGTGCTTAATTCTTCGTTAATAAGTTGCAGTTCAGGTACAGAACTGCTGGGAAAACTTTCTAGGTAATCAATTCAAGTCAGTGAACAGAAAAAAATGGTACCGCTAATAACTGTAGGCTTTATAAATGATTGTTAAATAATTTCTTAATGTTTTTTAGGTCAGCAGTAAGACATTCATAACCCACAGTGTAAGTGGTGTCTTCTCCTCCTCTTTTACCTTTGGCCCTTTAGTTCACATTGATGGCTTATTAGAAAGTGAGAAAGCCACATTATTCTAAAGACTTGTTTATGTTATCAACTGCAGATTTGATGGCTTATGAGAAAGAGAACTGGTCATTACAGTAATAAAAGCACAGTAAAAGAGAAGAGAGAGAGGAGGGATGACACGCAAAAAAGGTTGGTTACAGCATACCACCAGACCCCACCAATTGTTGTTTTTATGAATTGGCGGAGCTAATTTTGGCTGTGTACCTGACATTACTGGTTTAGCATGTTGCGTGTATGACTCTTCTCTACTTGTGTTAATGTTACACTATGTTTTATCATTTATCATTGCCGGAGTGACTGCTGTGCATAGGTTTAAAGTATTTTTTGTTTGTGGCTGTAACTTCCTGGAGTTCCGTCGTCACCAGCGGAGGTTCCAAAAAGTCACTGATCCCGGCCAAGAAATAGTCTTGCACATAACACTTCCCTAAACTTTACACCAGTGTTAATTAGAGAGGCGCTCATAGGTGGATTCTGTTACCTTAGGGGCCATCCACACGAAAATGCTTTTTTTTTGGTGGGGGGAAAGGTGGAGGCTCGGCCCATCTGAGCTTTTATTTTCTCAAAGGCAGAGCAGGATACCCAGATTGGATTGGACATTAGACATTAATGGCTTGGTTCTAGTTTAAATTAAATTAGTCTGTTTTGATGAGTTTTATCAATTTAATCAAAATAGTGTAAAACTAACGAGGTTGCACAGCCAGCATATTACTAGGCTGTCATCATACTCATTCCTGACGTGGACTTCCCCTGATCAGGCTGACATCACGCAACAAGAATGCATTGGTTTAGACCCTTTGCTTCCCAAACCCCCCTGATATGTGCACACGGGTGATGTTTATGAACTGCAGGTGGCTTCTGATGGGTAACCCCAGAGGGAGACCACAGAAGAACTGCTTAGGGGGATGACATCACTTAATCCTGACGTCTAAATCACCACAGGAGCCATGGCCGTATATTGTGTGTATGTGTATGTGCATGCATGTGTGCGTGCATGTGCATGGGAGGTGATCCTGATGTCATTGTTTGTCTCCGCTGCAGCCCCAAAGTCCTTTCCGCCCACCTAAAAGAAGGGCGAAAGTTTTTGCAGCTATTTCTGTCCCCCCGCATGCCTCTCCCTTGACTTGCTACTGAGCAAACATCACTTCCCCTGCTAAATCAGGACAAAACCTTCAAAGCAATTGCTCAAAAAAAAAAAAATATCCCAGTCAACCTGTAGGGCTTCTCGGGAAAAGTCAGCTGTGGATGTTGTGGCTATCTTTTATGTACAGTCTGGTCACATGAGGTTCACTTCTGGGAATTTAGCTTGCCTGTAAGAGCTGTAAGACTAAAAATATAAAACCACAAAATCACTTTGAAATGATATACAAAAAAATGAGAAGGATTATGAATGAAAGAGCAACTATTTATGGGGGTTACTAATTAACACGGCATGAAAAGCTGACTTGTTGGTTAAAGATAAAGGCAAAAATAACCTGTTTCAATGAGGCATTTACAGCAAATACTGTAATTAACCTCTGAAAGTGTAAGAGTAGATACACACACTTTTTCACTTCCTCAGAAAAATGTGTGATGTAAAGATAATAGCTTGTCATTTACACTGCTGATGACTTGCTTTAGAGAGAAATAGTGGAGGTGTATGCTTTTGCTTACTTTTCAATCAATCAATCAACATTTATTTATAAAGCCTTTTACAGAAACCAACAGGTGTCCAAAGTGCTTTACATCAACCAAGAATAAACAAACACAACATTCAATAAATGACAAGAAAAAAAACAAAAAAACACATGAAGCATAGAAAACAGTAAAACAGATAAAGGTTTATCATTTTCGTCAGCATGAGTGAGTAAGAAACAGCTCTTAGGAACTTTAAAATTGTTTGTTGTGTTAATTTTTTGTGCAGATTTGTGAGTAACTAGATGGGGCCCAAGGTTTCTGACCTCATCCAGTGTCATGTGTCATGGGGGGTAGTCACACAAACAAGGCCAAAGGTAATATAATGCATGTGTGACCTCACGGCTCCAAATCCCCCTTCAGTATTTAAACCATACTTGTGACTTAAGTCATGGACTTATGGGCATCAAAGGAGGCTAAATAGATGGCAGGTTCTTATAGGAAGTCAGATGTTTTGTGATGAGCTACTTATTACAATGTGGACCCGTGTCTGTTTAATTCTCTATGAAACATTTGACTGGTTTTACTTTTTTTAATGCAGCTCAGTAACAGCAGGCATCATTTGAAACCATTGATGGCAACAAGCAAGGTTTGGCTTTGTGTAAAAGACACTGTAATTAAGTGATGGTGTCATCCGTAACATAACCATTTTCAAGGGTTGTTTACACAACTTCTTTTGATCCCACACCAGTTGTGCTACCAGACGTGGCGGAGGCGCTTGTAGCGAGGGGTGGGGCACATGCTTTTTCAGGGAGAATCACCAGACAAACAATGAGCAAAATCTTTCACGGAACAGTATGCAAAATAAGGCATGAAGGTTGCTGCGTGAATGTACATTTTTTATTCAGTGCACATGCCATGTGGCAAGAACTGGCTTGGTGTGGATAATGGTTTTAAAAACCATTGCTTATTAGACAAGATGGCTCTTGGGTATGTTTTTTATGACATGCATAAAATGTATTCATGACATCCAATCCAATGATGTTATGTTCTGTAGGCTACAACTCTGACATATGCATAGATTCCTTTTTGCAGACACTTTAGATACAGTCAGAACATACAGTACAATTCATCTTTAGCATGGGTATAAAGACCGTTTAACAGTTCACACACTCTTACTGTTTCTTTACTTTTGTACAATGTGTCAGTGTCTGAGGTAACAGCAACCATATACCATGTTGTTTTTGTGTAATTTTAATCTTAATGACAACTTTCAGGGACATTGAAAGTCCCAAAAATTCCTTTTTTTGAATGGCAGTCACACAGGAAATGAGGTCATCTCTTCTGCCGAGTCACTGGCTACTGAACACATGAAATCATTGTGGCTTTGGTTACACTTGGCTCCCTTGCAGTGTGTGTGTGTGTGTGTGTGTGTGTGTGTGTGTGGGTGTGTGTGTGTATGTGTGTGTGTGTGTGTGTGTTTGAGATAATTAGGCCTTTGTGATGTCACTAAGGTCATGGAAAATTGAAATACAGGTCAAAAAAATTCAATATATATATTAAATTACATTTAATATATTTTAAATTATGGTATATGATGCCTTATTGATGATCCTGTGTAACTACTATATAATTACCCAGTTTATTTACAGCTGTGTGTTCATGTTCAATTAAAAATGTCTGTCCTATTTTTCCATTTGTGACTCAAATTTTTTTGTTATCTTTTGTCTGTGGAAAAAAAATGTAATTCTCCGTCACAGTTTTTGCTTCAGTGACAGATCTACCTATCTCCCACTCGTTGTAGCACACAAGACACGGTGAAATGTATCTCCAAAGCTGTTCACTGTGTCCTTAATGCACCCAGATCTGTACTTCAGTTTCTTCACTGCTAAAATAGCGGAGGCAGCCATGCTGACAGTTGCCTCTCTTCAAAGCCTCTTTAATGGCACGTCAATTCCTGGTTCCCCTGGGACGGTGACTGAGGGAAGATGATGAGGCTGGCTGTCTGTGACTGCTGGCTATGGAGGACCAGTCAGCTGCAGCTCATATCCACTATGCCAAAATCCACTCATCCTCTCTCAAGTAGGCAGAGACACATTCGCCTTTGTGAACTCCTGAATTTAAGGCATAGTTGTCACAATGCTGTCTGAGTGTGTGAGAGCTCCTGGATGATGATTGTTTGATCCGCACAGAAATGCTCTGGGCACAAGATAAGGTCTCCAGTCATTATTGCTAGTTAGGTGCCTAACTGGTATATTCTATTATTAACTAGGCAGAGGAAAAATCTCTTACAATTAAAATATATCTGCCGTGGAAACATTTTCATAAATATTTAATGCAATTTCTTGAAAATCCTAAGGCAGCTCATGAAATCATATTTTATGCTCAGGCTTCAAGTGGCAGCCTCTCTTAATTTAACTACGTTGATCTTTATTTTTTAATAATATGGCCTGAGGTGAAGTAACATATTGTAACTAGCGGTGTTGACCACTTTGGTCCTAGTCTATATCCTTCGCCTTCCACTTGCATGTATTTTTTTGTTTTCTTCTGCTTTTTTTTGTGTTGGAATTTTAAATTTGATAGATTTCTGAGGAATATTGTTGACTGATCAGATCTCTTCAGGGTAAATTCAGACAGCTAGCTAGACTATCTATCCAATCTGAGTTTTCTCTCGCACAACTGTTTTTCAGTGGCTCTGTGCGGAGTTTAGCACCGCCCATGATGATTCAGATTAGTTTAAAAAAAGCCATAAAACCAGAGCATGTTTTCCTGCCATCCCTGAATACTATGTGGGTTTTTTAAGACTCTTTTTTGGTAATTTTAGGCCTTTATTGACAGAACAGCTAAGGAAATGAAAGGGGAAAGAGAGGGGGAATGACATGCAGTAAAGGGCTGCAGCAATTGTATTAACTTTGGTGATTCCTTAAAGTCCATCTTAAATTAAATACCTATCTGCTCTGTAAATCACATATTCTGTGTTCTCCTTAAAAAATGACAATTTGGATTCAAGATTGCACCCACCTCAAATGTTTTCAGGGTAGCCAGTCAAATTGCTTACTTTTAACATTGTGATTACCTTTCCTGTGACATGAACATGAACACTTGTCTTAAATGTGTACACTTGCAAAACGAATGCGTTCCTATCAGCCTCAGCTGTACTTTAGTAGTGTAATGTTGATAAGTAAATGTTAGCATGCTAACAGTCTGAACTAAGCTGGTGTACATAATAAGTTATTCATAGCTTTTGTTGCTTAAATGTGTTAAAGCAAAATTAAAATAATAGATTTGAAGGATTTTTAAATTATTTTGATTTGATGTTGAATCTAAATTTAATGAACCCTGTTGAACCCTTAGCCTACTAAACATTAGCATGTGAGCATGTTTCATTTTAAGCACGTTAACATGCACATATTACCGTTTTACTCAAAACACTGCCGTGCCTACTTATAGCCTTGCAGAGCTTGGCTGTTGACCCCTCTTTTTCATGTATTAGGAAAATATTTGTCAAAGCAATATTTGGAGTGTGGCATAACCATTCCTCCCACACAGTGTATTCAGAACAACACAATCATTCACTGACTGTGAGCTGCAGGAATGTGCTGGTCCTCAAAAGCAGGTGGTCCTGGCCACAGGTGTGTTTGTCAAACGCTCTGCCTGAAATGGAGCCACATCTGTTGAAACGGTACAAGGGTAGCAATACCACCCTGGCACACAGACTGCTAACATCTGCTGCCCATGTGCTTATATCAGCAGTGACAGAAAGCTGTGTAAGGCTCAGTCACCCAAAAAGCAAAGCCCCTGGGAAAAGAGGAAGGGTGCCAGAGACGGTAAAGACAGTCAAATTAATTTGCAGCTCAGTCATGCAGAAAATTGAATTTTAAAGCATCAAATTCCTTAGTGGTTAACTGGATCATTTCTTAACAGACAATTCAGCAAAGCTGCTGCTGAAGGGGACAAAATTGCATTCAGCATTCTAACATTTGAGGTGTGAAGCATGGTGGGTGTTAAAGGAACATGCCGACTTATTGGGACTTTAGCTTATTCACCGTATCCCCCAGAGTTAGACAAGTCGATACATACCCTTCTCATCTCCGTGCATACTGTAAATCTGCATTAGCTTAGCCTAGCAAAGATCCTGCAGGTAACTGGTTCCAACTACTGCTCCCAGTAAGTGACAAAATAATGCCAACATGTTCCTATTTACATGTTGTGATTTTTATAGTCACAGGATGTACAAATAACAAGATCACATGAGACATCATATGAGGCCATATTCTAACCACATACTAACTGGGAACTATATTTTCAAATAGGCGAAGCACTGGTACTTCTGCTACTTGGGTGGAGTGATTTCCCCGCAGCACCACCGTTCGCCTGGAGTTTGTTCAGAGTTGGAGTAATAGAGTCAACAATTATTAGATACTAAAAGCATAGTTTACAATCATAGGTGTTTGCTGCGACAATTAACAGGGAAGACCAGGTAATAGCATGATGTTTCATAGAATTCCAACCACAAACGCTGACCGCTGAATCTATGGCTATACTTGCTCTGGATATGGATCCAAATACACCTGTTGCCACCTTTAAGAATCATCGTATTTGCTCAGAACATTTCACTGAGGATTATTATTATGAAAAAATGGAATTAGCCACACGGACCATGAAACGGCCATCCCATCGATAGTACATACCAGACAAAGTGGATCCCCTGCAGCTACGGTAAGTGCTCCATTATGTTTTCAGAGGACTAACTACTGTAACAGTGGTAACATTAGTAACAGTATTACGTGAATAGGATGGTCACTTCTATTGCAGTTGTTCTCAAGCATAATTTATCCCCTGTGATTTTACTGTGTTGTCATAAATATGTTTTTTCACCCATAGGCAGTTAAAGAAATGGACCAACAGATCCCACTGTTCCTGACGGAGACCAGTGAAGGATATTAGAAGCACTTTTCCGGTGGTGGCTGAGCGTTACTGTGTTCCTTAAAAATGCTTCGCACCACCACTCTAGTGTGCACTGACTGAGATACTGGATAATGGCTATCTAATTTGGACAACCTTAAAATTATTCAAAACATACCCAGGACTGGCTTGGTTACAGTATTAGTATCTGCCTTCTTCTCCAATATTTCTGAGATATAATCTCTTTATTTCCAGGAAGATTGTGGAAGTTAGGACTCACGCTGTGTGCCTGGTTGGCTCGCTCAAGTGCCACCACTTTAATGTGACGCGCGCATGCGACTAACGAAATAGGCAAAAGTCTGTTCTCAGATCTTCAGAGGCGCTGGTAGATCAGAGGGCGGCTGTCACACCTCCAGGCAATCTTCAGCAACACGGTGGAGATCCTTCAGAGCTGCTGACCCCCCTGAGATACACCGGGGCTGCCCAGGAAGCAGCACAAGTGTAGGAGATTTCAAAGAAAGGAGCAGCTGCTCAATTGATTTTGGTTGCAGTATCTCTAAACCATGTCAGAGAGGTGATGCTGTGAATTTCTAGTGGGCCTTTTATGTCTGCTAATCCAAGACGGGATAATTGATTTGGTTGATAAATGATTTTTTTTTTTTGAAAAGTTACTATGTAGGTCAGAGCTGAAGAAGCAATTAAAACTACTAAGTTCCCAGCATTTGTATAATTTCAAATTCTCTTTCCACGAGGAGTACATTCAGTTTTAATTAAACCAAAATAATAACCATGCAGCTAGTGTGTCAAGATGATAAGAACAAGGCTAAGCAGTATTTGGAAGATTTATAACTAAACATTATTTACTTTAAAAAAAAAAGTATTTATAAATGAATTTTGCATATGTTAATCCCTTTGTAGGCATTTCCTGCTAAAGTAATTATTTGATTATTTGCATGATAATACTACATCCTGTAGAATCCAAACTAAAAGGAAGTGTGTGTCAGTGTTTAGGAAGAGAGAGGATTTTGCTGTCTATTCACAGACCTGTCTTACATCTTTAATTTTTTCTGCTTTCTCTGGCAGTCCTTTCCGGCGACGGTGATGTGCTTAAAATGCTGAACGCACACTGTTTTCATGAAGACAATAGCTCTATGCTTTATTTCCTGGAATTATTCCTCCTGGCTGTGAAGCCTGGCTTGATGCTCTGCTGTATCCAATTAGCTTCACACAGACAGCAGAGGCAGTCCTCTACAGGCCAAACAAAAAGGAAAAAAAAGTTGAATAGGTCATTTCACGGATGCGCACAGTGTACGGCTCATCCCCCCGAGAAACCCAAGAATATGTAAATCCCTATAGCGTGTAGGGATGACGTAATGCAAAACATAAAATCTTCAAAATCATGACACATATCGGCTTCTAAGAAAAGCCTAGACTGGTGAAAGACTGAGCCACGTATTGTAAGGGAGGATTTACGGTCCCCTTTAAATTAGGTGACTCATTGGATGCCTCAGGCCATTTGGAAAGGCCCTCAAGGGTTGTTTGTCTTGAGGTCATCCCCTCTGACATTAATGAGGCCTTGGCAAAGAATGAAACTAAGATTTCTGACCTTTTACAAGGTAGATAAAGGTCTGTGCAGAAAATAAAAGAGTTTAGTGCTGACATTGTAACAGCAAGGTTTGCAAAATTTCTTCAGGTGCTGAGTTTCACTTTGAAGATCAAACCTTCTGATGTCTGATTTGTTTTATGTTAAAGAGCTTGCTAGGGTTTCTTTTATCTCAACTGTACATGTAGACTGTGCTGAGTGCGTAGCTTCAGTATGTTCAGTATATGGTAGAAAATCACATCTAAGATTTCAGAAAAGTACATTTCCCTATGAGAAATCCTACTGTGATGACAGCTAAATGCAGTGTGATCCTTATCTCGTGATTCCTCTGGCTACCAGGGACCCAGGGGACTAATAGCAATTCATTTGGGGAACAAAGTCAGCTTCCATTATGTACAACAGAGCATGCTGACTATCTCAAATGCATATGCAAACCAGCACACACAAATGCAAAGAGGCAAGGCTAACAACAAAAAAGTTTTATCTGGGGACTATGGAAAGCTGAAACTCTTTACTCTACTTTTACTGTTTGTTCAGTATGATGCATATGGCCAACAGCTTTTTTAGCATAGCTTAGTACTTAAGACTGGAAGCAGTTGTTGCTAAGCCTAAAGGTAACAAAATTAACATACCTCCAAAGCGCACTAATTACCATGTCATATCTTTATAACATTGTCTTTCCCTTCGCAAAAGGCTTGCCTGTTAACTTTCAGAACGCTTCACAGGGACACTATTTGACACGGAACTAAACCCGATATAGCGTTCCATCACAGATCTTTGAACAGGGATACCTTGAAAATGCGACGTTAAGCCGAGGCGTCTGTCCAGGGGGATGAGGAAGATGGAGAGGGAACCTAATACTTTGTTTAATTTGCACAAAAAAAAAACTAAGTTCAAACATGATCAGGTGCTAAAACTATAAGGGTCAAAAACCAACCATGCACTTACCACCGACTGCCCAGGAGTTTGTGCTCAGAATTTACTGCAACAAGCAACAGCACAAAACACAGACCCTCCGTCTTCTCTTTCTTTCTCTGTCTAGCTGCTGTGAAATGAAGCTGCCTTCAAGTTAATGCTGGGCAGCTTACCGGTTTATACCGATATTAATTACCAGCAAGATATGAATTTTTCATATACCGAAATACCGGTGCATTGGCTACAGCCAAAGTAATCTGCAAGTAAATTGAGAACGGGACCCCTGTTAACTGTGTATGCTTTACACTCATGAAAGTAACTTTATAACAAAATAATTAATTACACACAACAAATCAGGATAAAATACCATAACACACAACAATTTGAGACATAAAGAATTTGTAACATGCTGGGCAAAATTATAGCTGCTAGCTAGCCAGGTAGCATAACTCGCAACTGCACATTCAAGATCAGAGACAAAAGATAGAGGATGAAGAAAGACCGGAGATACACCAGAACGTATGCTCAAGACAGGAGCCGTCTGCTATTCCAAAGTTCTTTTAACTCTTTGGTGCCGGATGCTTCGCGACGACACATCTACCGCCGGTTACTGCGTTGCGCAACTTTGAACCTCCCGCCGGCTGCTGCGTGGCGCAGCACAGCATTTTGTATTTGTCGGTCTTTTCATGACGCGTGCAGCAGTGAACGCACTGTCATTGGTTCAAATACACATGAGGCGGGTCTTGTTGGCCATTTAAAGCCATGTGACCACTAAAATGTACTGTAGTTTGCTGAAAATCATGTCAATCAACCAGACATACACGTGCGTTTGTTTATGATTTTTTGAGTGACAAGCGAGAAAATGGCTCCGACAGAGGAGCATTTTGACCGGCGGTAGACGTGTCGGCCGCGAAGCATCCGGCACAAACGGGTCCCGTTTGTCACTGCCCTCGCTGTCAAAATCCTCCTCTGTCGGAGACATTTTCTCGAACTGTCTGACAATTTGCCATTTTGGTGCCCCAACCATAATTCCTTCATGATTTAATTTAATAAAAATGTAACTTTTTATTACATAACAAACATATAACTCTATACCAATAACACAATAGCACCATCAAAATCTAACACCTAACGAAAAAGGAAAATCAACACAGCCAAAGCATACATACATGCAAGTATTGGGATGTTCAAAATCTTCATAGAAATTAAATAATCATCCATCAATACAAACTTAAAAGCAGAAGTATACAAGTAGGCAATCTTCTTCAATAAAGCAAAGATTTAGAAGCAGAAAAGTCACACAATTTTACTTTACTTTGTAAACACGCTATGTAGAACAGCTAAAACACACATTCAAGTATTGACAAGTGAATTATATTATCCAAATAAACCAAAGATTTTTGCTGTGTATCTGTCTCTAAACTGCTGGTACTGCAGGGCTTGTTACTGCCGTGGAGTGGACAGACCTGCTGGCCGGCTGTGGTTGATGTATGCCTGAACTGCTTGTAGACGGTTGCTTGTTGTCTGTATCTTCCTCTTGGCCAAGTGCTCCTCCTTGTACATATTTCAACATTAACCCTGCATTATATTACAAATATGAAGAAAAAAGATCAGTATAAAAAAAACAAAATATTCAAACAAAGAATCTTATGCCGAAAAAAATTATAAACATTTAAAACTGAAAGCCTGCATTATTTATTAACTATTTGATCAGTCTAATCTAATCAAATATAGAAGCATAATGAGTTGCAATATTGCACACGATACAACACTGTTTGCTTTATATCATTCATAATGACATTTTATATTTATATCTTACCTACAGGACTAAAAGCAAAATGACAGGCCAACACCTTACACAAAACTGAATCTTAAACATTATTTTACCATTTAATTGAATACAATTTAAATATGGTTACGAGAAAATTTTGTCTATTACAAAATGTTTTTCGATTTCACTGGCAGATGTCGTCCATACCTTTGCATCCTGACATAAATGCAATCAAAACTCCAGTTAATTTTGTCGTGTAGCCTAGCTTCTGCCACATTCAGATGTAGCTAAGCTAGCTGTAACAGTAACACTAAAAGTCTGAGTTCTTCAGACTTCACATTATCTAGAGCCATTTTCTGTCCCACGGCACATCCGACACATCACCCAATTTGTGTGAGAGACTGTAGCCTACATTCTGCTGAATTCTACTGAATGACAATCCTAAAAATGGTTGTGGGTTTATTATGCATTGCAAATGCCAAAATATGCGTATAATATACAAATCTGACTGCAGTAGATGTGAAAGGCATACAATTTTTGTTAATCCATACCTCTGTCTATTTCCTGTTTTCCAGTCGAAACACGCCTTACTTTCATATCTAATGTAGTCAAATTCGCTGTGTTCACTCGGAAGGAATGACTGCACATGGCTAGTCACATGTAATGACATTTTGAACATGTTTTGAGGCTGAAAACACATTTAAAACTTGCCCTGTTTAAGCCTGTTGGGTGCTAACTCTAGCAGGAGAATAACACAGTGTAGGCAGCACCGATTGTTTTCATTTTCCTTGCAACTGACAGCACTCCAAATTTACAAAAGACAGAGCTATGTGTTGGAATCGACTGGATTTTTCCTTTAAGGCAGGATTTATTGCTTTTATTACTGTTGTGCTAGACTGTAGTTTTAGCTATATGCACCAAATAAACTGTCAGATGAGTGCATTAGAGAGCAATACAGTGTTTTTTCATCACCTCTAACTGGAGAAACATTTTTGACAGCAATTTTGTTTGACTCGTGCATATCTTGTCCATCCCATGTAGTCAGTGATCCTTCAAGTCATAACATGAAAAACATCTGCTATAAAGTACAAAGTATTGTGCCATTGATAATGAGCTTAAAACACTCCAAATCACTATTCAAAATGAAGCATTCAGTGCAGAATTAACAATGCAGTGAAGCTATTATTGTTAAAAGCAGAAATAAATGATGTAATATATAGATTCAGTTTATTTTCCAACCCAAGTAACTAATTTGTTAGCTATCCGCAAGTTCTGTGTTGGATGGTAATGTTGTTTTTACTAATCATAGTAGTATAATGTTCGTGCCTGAGTGAGTTTTTGCCTGCAGTTATGTTAAATTAGGCAGTAGGCTATGCATGGCATGCTCGATTCGCAGAATTATGAGAGTCCTTTTCTCCCTGAACTCATTAGCTATTCAATGTGAACTTCTGATCCTGCAGGGTATTGACATTAATTCCCCACATTACTGGAGCAAGCAGTTTGGAATGATTAAAAAGACTGCACGCTTTGCCTGGGCTGACTTCAAAACATACGTTTTTCAAAACAAACTAACCATTTTCTAATTTGTGTCTTGCAACCTGCCTGGAGAAAGCCTGTCTAACGCTGCACTACTAAATGAAAAGCTAATTACACCTTTCACTGGCCCGTGTCCATTAAAAGCAACTCAATAACAAGCTCATCATCAGCAGAAACAACAGCAAGAGCACTTGTGTTGTTTAACAAGTTGTTGATCACATGCTTTAATCCCGCGCAGACATGATGAGGTAGACTTGTTACTAGGATCTTGTTCTCCTCCTGCCTGTCTAAACCAATCCCATCTCAGCAGCGCAGACTTTGGCTTGACCTTGGCCAGTGGATTTCCTTGAGGGCAGGGTGGCCACTATGGAAGTTGAACGAACTGGCTTAGGGTGTAGGAAACAGTGGAGCTAGTGCTGAGGCAGGCAGAGAAATGTATGAATGACTGCAAAGAGAAGAGCATGGAGCCAATCAGAACAAAGAGGAAACCTGTGAGCCAATCACAGAAAGCTTTCCTTCTCTCTCTCCAGAGTCTCCCTGACTTCTTCTCCTGGCTGTTACCAGGTCACAGCGCCTGCCCGCGCCTCTGAATAATCTGTTTCATTGGGTCAGTGTGCCTCTCACACGGCGCCTGACTGGCTGGTTGGGCATACGCGGTTGCTAGGGAGCTCAGCCAATCAGAGCAAAGCGGAAGTTTCCCCTCCGTTTCTAGGCAGGTTTCACGTGCTGTAGATGTTTTGGCGGGAGAGTGAGAGAGCAGGAATGGGAGGGGCGGCTGCAGGGTGAAGTGGAGCATGTGATTGCATGTGTGTGTGTGAGAGCGAGCGGGTGTGTGTATGGGCATGTTGAGTGTGCATGTTTGCAAGTGCGTGTTCATATTGCCCTGCCTCTTGCTTTCTGATGCAACATCGAACTGTGTCTCCTGGGCTACTAGGGGACCTTGTTATGTTTTTTTCTTCCTGTCCTCGCAGGAAACGAGAACCAATTGCTTTGCTGTTGCCATCGGAGCGGGGAGGTTTGTTTTCCCTCCACTTTCATCCATGGTACCTCCCCGTCGACAGTTACCGTAGAAACAAGAGCAACTCCAACTCTATTTCCATCCATGTCTCCTTCCTTCAATGATTTATCGTTGCTTTCTTCTTTTTTTAATCCACTGCACAGCGCCTACCTACCAACACTTTAGCAGCCAATGAAGTATTCAGAAAATTGTGTGACATCTCTGAAGAGGAACTGTATATAAGCAGAGATGAAGAAGTGCAGAAGCACATGCTGAGGTACATCTTGTACAGTGCTGTTTGAACTTTGAGCTCCGTGAGTGCTCAAGACATATCAAGATTGCGAGGTAACAAGATTAACTGCCTGTGTTTCGCAGAATAGCTTGTTCTCCCCCACCCTAAAAACAAACTAACATATCTTTCACCAACATGTTATCTCCCCCACCCCCCTTGAACTCTCTGTTAACAGAGGGAGGCAGTTCATCACATCTGACATTGCTTTCCAAAATCCCATTATTGCCACTTGAGTGCACACTGAGTTACAATAATTAAAATAGGAGAGCAGTGACTGGATGCACAGTGGACAACCACCGTGCATCCACTTCATTCTCCCTCAAAACACAACAAGGAATGGTTGAGTGACCTAAAAATGACATGCTCACATATATCTCAAAGTCATAAACTCCAGTACTTATTTTGAGAGCTAATTCTTTTATTTAAAATAGATAAAAAGTCAACCAAGATTTGTGTTTCTATATCTTATTGTTACAGTTACAAATCTGATTACAATTTATGGATGTGTAATTGTATACCTTCCAATGTGGATGTAACGCCTAAAATACAAGAAAGAAAGATTAAATTATAACCCAAACTGTAAACTTCCTTATCCAATTATCACCAGCATAACATCACCAACAAGTTTTCTGACTTTCGGTTTTACGTCCAAAGGTAGTTTGGTAAACTGATAAATCTGTTGGTTTACAACCTAATTGTCTGGTTGCTTGGGATTTTTGTCCCTTCAGACAGTGGTGACACTGGTGGTTTAAGTGATATCATAAGATCATAAGGAAACTATGGCCAAACTGGCTAATTCTATCAAACTAAGATCTAAGTTTTAATAAACCACAAGTTATCCTTTAAATTCCCATAGTTAAATGCTTTTACATTTATTGCACCGGTACTCTTTGAACAGTTTTGGAGTCTGGTGGTTTTGTTCAAGAGAACTTCCCTCACTAGTAATTTAAAAAGCTTTCTGTTCTGGTTATCTTTTGAACTGCAAGGCCAACCTAATGTGGATCATCATTTGGATGAGCAGAAATGATGAATATTTCTATGAAGAATCAGTCATCTAATTCACAAGATTTCTAGGAGTAGTGAGTCAATCAGTTCTGACTGGCAAAGTGTTGCAGACAAGTGTCTTGAATTCCAAATGAGTGTTCGCTTTGCCAGACCTTTCTCCGTGCTGAAGGAGGCTCTGGCTACGCCACATAGCTTTCTGGGATGGGAGGAAAACGTGCTCTGGTTTAATGGCATTTCTTTAAACCAATCAATATCGTTGGGCTGTGCTAAACTCTGCACAGAGCAGATTAGTTGTGCAAGAGAAAGCTCAGATTGGACAGATAGTCTAACTAGCTGTCTCAGTTTACAATGCAGAGATCTGATTCGCAGTCAACAATAGTCCTCATAAACCCACCAAATTTAAAATTCCAACACAAAGAAAGCAGAAGAAAACGGAAAATACATGCTTCCGGTGGAATTTCCAGCAGCACCGGAGCAATCCGGTGCTACAATGGAACGCCAAGGATATACTATAGACTCTATTTAAAGTAATTAAAGTATAGCCTAGCAACATCAATCTGTAACAATGTAACACCAATAATATATGGCTATACGCCAGTGTAAGGACACCTGCAAATTGGATGTAGTGTTTTGGATGTTGCACAAGTGTCATAAGGCTGCCAGTCTGCCTGACAAATAGTTTGTTTACCACCCGAGCTGCTGCTGCTCAGTAATCATTAAGCGTTCATTTACTTCAACTTTCCATCACTGCTGGAAAATAAAATTCAAAGACAATGTCACACATTCATTTCCATACACCTCCAACACTTTGTCGAAAACATGCCCAGCATGACTTCTGTATTAGGTTACATTCATGCAATTTGGTAGGGAAGGGTTTCCCCCAGGTGGTTCTGGGCTTCAAATGTGTTACCTTTGGATGAACTCTAAGGGAGCCACGTTCATTGGCTGAGCCCCTGCTGTACCTGTGGTTAAAATCAAGAGGTGTTGACAGAATAACAGGAGGAGGAGGGAGTCTAGGCAGACAGACATTACCAATAACTTGTGAAAACTTGGCATCTCTGTCACATAATTTCACTATCAATTTATGTGAAAAACATCTTCCTAAAAACAGGGATTTAGGTAGATAATTAAAAGGCAAGGTGATCAAAAGCATAAAATTGTGATGCGAAAGTGCATTGAGTACAAGCACAAACACTGATGGAGTTGTTTGGGTGCGGAACGAATTGAAGATTGAAGACAAAGCGCCTGGACGTCAGGCTCCATTACGGAAAAAGCCACAAAGCAAATTGTATCATTATGCAGTGCACTTTGAAATATGTCAACATCCAGAGCCTTATCACCTGTGCTGGCAGCACGTAGTCAGAAATAACTTACTGAGGATCATTTTTGACTGCCTCACAGGGGAAAATTGCTTGAATAAAAATGGGCTGGGACACATTGTCTGCCACTGCACATGACACATTAGAGGTACTGGAAGTTTTAGTTTAGATGACAAGTTCTGAGTTCAACGCCAACACAAAGGCTGTTTTCCCTCTTCAAAGGGGTGGAAGCAGCGCGCTTAAAAGTAAAAGAATGCAAATGACTTAAAACAGTGGATGAGATTGCACAATGCATGACGTTTGTGTTTCTGTATCTCTTGCATTGACAGCGCATCATGTTTTGTTCTCTGCCAAAACAGAGAGAGAAAAAATCTGATTTGCAACACAAATTTGGTTAACAGCTCTGGGCATTAAGAGATAACAAGACTTCACCAAACCACAGTTTAACTGATGAAAAACTATTGTATACCCCAGAGTCCACTGACAATGGGAAAACTGGCTGTGATTGAACCTTACTATTCTTGGAGCTATTGTTTGGGAACATTAATTAGTAATCGATAAAGGGAACTCTGGATTGGGCGTGTCCTTTAAATCATACTAAACAGATAAAATAGTATAGTATTTGCTGGCAACATAAAACGTGGTTTATCTAAATTACTTAGTACATATTTTCTTTTGACACCTCCGTGACTCTTCATGTTGCAGCATTCCTATAAATGCAATGCTTGAATGATTGGCAAAAACAACTCAATTTTGGGTGGGGTCCCTCTCGCTGCAGAACTGAAGTTTGAGGGGGTTGGTGTGGATGGGGGTAGGTGTGGATGGGGGGTTGGGAGCCGTCAAGCGGCAGCTTAAACAAGACTGAGCAGGGGTTGTTTGCTGGTCTGCTAGTAAACATACATGGGAATGTTGTCAAAAGTTGTGAATATCACCCTTCACACATTACCAGATGTACAATAAAGGAGTGGGACATGGGAAAACATAACATCCTGCATGGGCTGACCAACGCGCCGTGCAAAGGCAACATGTGACTCACGCGATAGATCAAATAGTCTCACTCTTCTTGCTTGGCTATTTTGCACTTAGTGACCCATTTTTGCAGGCTTGATTTCACTGTACTTTTTTTTCTTCCTCTTTTGCCATGGCATGCCCCCACTCTGCAATGAGGGTTACCAGCCATGGCTGCTGTTTATTCCTCTGTCACAGTGCATCCATCAGACAACATGTTCAACAATGGATGCCCTCAGGGGCTGAACTGAAAATGGCTCTGTGCTTATGTCAATGCCAGTGACTAATCAATACACTGTTGTCAAGCCATTATCAAGCTAGGCTGCATTTAATGACATTTGATTTGTTATGTTATGTTATGCTCAAGGGAAATTAAGTATTATAACTAATACAGCATTTTCATTTTTAGTTGATCAAAGTGGAGATCATTTTAACTGTAAATACTAACCTACATATGTGTTATAAGATGTTGGGTAATTACATTGCATTACATTTAACCACTGGTTATGCTAGGTCTCTTGATGTATGCCTAATCATTGCATTGATATAAAAACATAGTATATTATACTTCATAATGGAACACTGACATGCATGTGTGACAATGAAATTTGTGAATCTATTCGTTGCCTTGACAGTACACAACTCATCATCACACAGACACCAGTAATTGGGTGGGTACAATCGCTGTATCTCGCAGTGGCTTCCAATCAGCTGAGCAGAGTGCTGAAGGCAGTCACATGTCTTATCTAGGTTTGTGTTTTTCCACCTCCACGTGTCAAGATACACGGAGCAGAAAGGCGGGACCAAAACAAACCACCTGATTGGTCCACTGCGTGTCACCAGCTTATCTTCGCGAGAAGGACTGTTCTCTTAAAGGGCCAGGCACAATATTTGATCGCATCTCAAAAACAATACAACATGAGCTCAATGTTCTGTAGAGACCAATTAAAATATGTAGTAGCGTTTTAATAGTGGTTATTTTAAATGCTACCGTTATCCTGCATAAACGCCTACTTGGAAAATTATAGATATATATGGCATCAACACATTTACAGTGTTGTGGTTGTAGTTCAACAAATGTAGGCTACTACACAGATTTGAGATATTTGCTTCACTTGAGTATTTTCATTTGAAAAAAACTTTATATTTATTTGACAGTTATAATTAGGCTACTACAAAAAGATGTGTACAAAACATAAAATTAGTTTACATGACACATTGTTATAAATTAAAATACCCAACAGTATATAAAATACCTAAAATTAGCACCACCTTAACAGTAAAATGTTACTTAGTCTACACAATGTAAGAGACTCACAGGGGTCATATTTCTACATTGAGTGCTGTTACTTTGCAGTATTACTGTTACTTTAGCAAACTGAACACTGATCCTTCACCACTGACTATTTGCTAAAAAATAAATTGTTAAATGATATAGATTTTTAAAGCAATAACTGCATTCCGTATGCTTTGGTTTTGCGGTATTAGCATAACACTGTAAAAGGTGGTCCCCTGTCATCATGGGCGGGCCGCTTTTACACAGGGAAAAAAACAACCCCGCTCAAGTCAGCAAACATGTATGAGTGGCTGTAATGCAAAGAGGGATACAAGTCGCATCAACAGTCTGTATGTAACGGCGAGTTGTCAAGATACCACCAATCACAACGGAAAAAGCATTTGCTGGCGGTGAGTGTAACTGTAACTGTCGTTAATTCACATTTAAAGAGATAAGTCGCCGTTTCACCGTCGCGTGCATCGTTGTTTGTGGGAGTTTATCAACAAATGTGCGGGCAGCTGGGGCATGCCCGGGCAGAGACTTACCGGAGCGTTGGCATATGGCAGGCAGAGTGCATTTATATATGTATCTCTGTCCTGTTCTTCACACCAGCGAGGCTTTCTTCTCTTGTTTCAACGAAGTGAATACATGACGAAGTGACTGGAACTATCCATCACCTTTCGCGCGTGGATTCTCAGCGTCCCGGCTGTTGCCCGGTCTTTGGGACACAGTCTTTGTCTGTTTTTTTAACACTACACACAGTGAAATTAGCTACCTGTCTTGTTTTTATATCACGCGTAATATCTGCGTTAAGTGAGTGAAGCTATGGACTGAGCTCTGTTATCTCAGAGCTGTTTGTTTTGGAGAAGGGTTGTCAGGCGAAATGGAAGAGTGTGTCACGGAGGATAATGGGAGACATGCGAGTAACACTGTTATAGCACGTTTTTAAATAGTTTGTTGTCGCTGTCACGAGTAAATAATTTACTAAACTTTTCACAGCTTTTTTTTATACGATACACATTTTTTAAGCCATAATTTCGCCTGTGGTTGGCACCGTGTGTCAGCATCCTGTTTCGAAAGGTTTCTTCACTAAGTGTTGGGTATGGGGATATTATGACTATAGTGAAAATCGGTTGGACTCCGCGTGTTTCCGCGGTGATCTGCCCCGGGCATTGTGCTCCAAATGCGGATACAGCGCAGCACATTACCGGTTTTCCTCCGGAGCCTATTTATTGACAACTTGAAACGCATTAATATAAATTGCAGTAAGTAACTGTTTCTAGCTCTGTGGATAATACTTTTGCATCAGGGTTGTAACTTACATCGACAAATATCATTAACCAAATCCAAAATATTTAGCTTTCTGGATTAAATTAGTTTATTTAACTTGCCTTTTTCCAGTGAATAACGTTAGTGTCAATGACTTTATTGGCGCATGTCACTGACACAGTGGATATGTATTCCTATTTACTAAAAGGCAATAGTAGGATAAATAGCAGCAGAGCTCACCTTGGATGCACCCCCACCCAGAGTGGTTCATGGAGGAGAGCCCGGTGCACAGATGGTGCAGCAGAGGGAGCCACTCTCTGCTGCAGCTTTGAGCCTCTGACCAGCACTGTTGTGGCTTCCGTGCGTGTGCGTGTGTGTGTGTTGTGTAATGTCTTTCTATGTGTCTCCCTGTCTATGTTTTTTTTTTTTTTTTATGTGTCTGACACTATGGTACTGTTGTCAGTCCTCTGTTGACTGGCAGTGGAAACTGAAGACAGGGCTTACATTGCCATTGACACACCAACAATGTGCACATTTGATCTCAGTAAAACTTGTGGTAAAGTTGCAGAGAAGCCCTTACTGCTTGCATAGCAGTAAATAATGTATTACTTAACTTACATTGAGGAGAAGTTAAGGCAGATTGGGACTGTTTTGAAAATTGTAATACACAACTAAATGTGTGGAAAAAATGATTTCACCATTAAATGCCCATGGAACAATGGAGACCAGAGTAGGTGTGAGTCAATGTAATATTTTTGTTTACACACAAACATGACAATAATAAGGCCTGGACTATTAGATAGTGCTTTTCCACAGTTATTCAAAATGTAGCTTTGACACTATATGATATGACATCATGCAAACAGACACTTTCACAAAGAGATATGCAACTTAGTAAACACAGTTCCAGTATATCAAGTTTCAATTTCTGCATTTGCCAGCCAACCTAGCCCATTTGTCTCCACTCACACAACAAAAGGAAAAGACAGGCACCCTTGACAAAAAGATGAAACACTAGTTCAGATTGTGGCATGTGGCCAAGGAGGAAGAGAGTGTAAGTGTTTGCGTTCAGCAGGCACAGTTGTGGATGGAGTGAAACTTGTTATCTCCCTCATGAAACGGCTGCTGCACGCAGAACATGCCCGTCTAGTCATGTCTCTGGTTTCACTGAGGTTTACTCGCACACCATCCACTGCTGTGTGTGTGCGCTCATTTATAGTGTAGCCAGGTAGCTTTCCAGCGATTGGTAGGTAATAGGTAATCATGTTGAGCTGTAGAAGTGTGGAGGAGGAAGCTAATCTCCTGACTATGACTGCTCTGTGGCACACACATCCAGATTAAGGTAGCTGTGAGGTGAAAAAAGATTCTTTGGAAGATCTTTTGGCACTTAATTACAATTTGGCAGGAACAGCTTGCCAAAATGTGCTGCGTAAGGCTGTCAGATTTGGTGTTGCATTTTTAGCTGCCCACTGGTTCCCCCTACACAGGGTGTTTCCATACATTTGGCTCCTGTTACTACACTATATTATAAGAGATTGTCACTTCAGCTACATTTTGTATGTTGACATTGGCAGATCCATCTATGCCTCTGAGACTATCCATCCCTGCTTGTTTGTTTTCAGTATTACCTCACACAACATGAACCTCTTACTGGGCATTATGACTAATTATTTATTTTCACTTAATGTACACCTGGTGAGATCATTTTCTATCTGCCAGAGGGCAAAGTTTCCACTGATAACAGAATGATATTTGGCACTTTTTGTTTGGTCTTGAAACAAATCTTGGTCAAATGACCTGCGAGCTAAAGATCATGAACACATAGGCATGAGTCCAACGCAGTCCCACAAATTGGTATTGGTATTTACACTACCAAAACACGTTAAATGCACATACTTGTCATGTCATTCTAAAGTTTCCATCTCGTGTCCCCAAATTCGCTCCAGGGAGTTTACCGCTGAGGCGTCGGATGGACGATGAGGAGGAGGACATGTCACGGCCCATCTCGCAGCTCTGGGGAACGCCCTTTAGGGACATCAAATACGAAGACCGCACCACACATATCGCGGCTGGACAGGCCCTCGCTGCCGTGCCCGCTTTGCAGAGCCACAACAACAACAGCATCGGTATTAACACGCTGCCCTGCAGCTTGCACTGGCAGCCTCGCATACCCTTTCACGGTAAGGAGGGGCGAGATCATGTGAGCCTGCTGAAATTGATGTGGGCTTATGGTTTTAAAAACTACATTGAGTGCAAAATTACACTATTAGTAACTCTTTCATCTGGCAGGTTGCTCATTGGAAACTGTCCTCAAAGACCCAAGTGATTAAAACTGTCAATTAGATTTGAGAATTATTAGATAGGATTAGAGCGGGGGCTGGTACTTTCTTTGTTTTTGAGCTATTAGACGTACTAGATTCCAGTTTGATCTAATACAGCAAAACAAACAAGCTTAGTAATTCATTTCTCTTGTAGCTGGGAGATCCCCATGTCCTATCATACACATGCTGAGAACATGAGAAACATGCCATGTATGAAATGGTTTGTTTAACGGTTTGTTTACTGTGTAACTTTATATTAATCTTTACTAATACTCTATACATATACTATGAACCTAAATCTGATAAATGATGGTCACATTCCAACCAGTTTCTTATTTTGGGATATTTTTTTTTTAAATTAACATTTATTGAAAAAAATATAAACAGACAATACTAATTTCACACATAAATAAAGGCACATACCCACACTAATATGTCCATTGCTTTTCCATCCAATATTGTATTCCCATCTCTAATCAAATCAGTGTGATGTGACCCTTATTGAATTGAAAAATGTTGAAGTAGAATGTTGTTTGTTTGTTGACTCAATGTCAGTGTGAGAGGTATATATTGTTCTGAGTTTAAAGTAATCAATACATAAACACCACTCACTGTTATTGCCTTGTCGTTCATTGTAATCTACCCAGTAATGGATGTCATGCACTTGGCCTGGTGCCATGTCTTCTCCCAAACAAAGTCCAGGGTGCTCAGTTTCTTAGAGGTATTATGGTCCTCTGTGAGGCAGGATAGCATGACATTCTGCACACATGATGACATAAAAAAAGTGGCATGACTGCAGAAGCTCATGTCTGAGACAAGGAGTAAACTCAGTGACACAACTGAAAGGTAGCAGTTCACTGAGGCTGTTATTGGTTTAATAAGGTGTTTGAGTTTCCCACCTACCAACACTCTCCCTCTTTCTTGTTTGTGGACTCTTCAGTTGTACTTTGAGTGCATACCTTGTAATTTGTCCATCAGAGACTATCTAATAAAACCTGTTTGTGTTTCAGAAAGCAATGTAGCAGCAGTGTAAAGTAGATATGGTTTAACACAGCTGTGTTTGATGGCTTTAATAGTAACCTCTATACTTGGGCTTACCTTAAAACGGTCTGCAGAGTGTAAAAAGGAAAACATAAGAGGTTTTACTAAACTGAAATCAGTTATATCTTTTAGCCTTATAATCATTTTGGCTGCAGTAACACTGACAAAAGCCTCTTGGTATTTAAGATCCAACAACATCAAATTTTAAGAAGCTTGATGTTTTCCTTTTAGGCAACGCTGGATTACGCTCACATTTCCCCGCTCAGTTTGAGCCCATGGAGGACCGGGGAGAGAGACAGATTGAAGAGGAGGAGGAAGAGGGCAGAGTGGAGGAAGATGACAGGATGGCAGAGAGGCCAGAGGAGCAGGCAGGGGTGAGCGTCGAGGCGCAAATTGGTCGTAAACTTCGAGAGATTGGAGACAAGTTCCAACGGGATCACGTTGAACAGGTAAGCCTCGCTCCCAAGCAGTGAAGTGGATCATTAAATGCCCTCCCACTTAAAACAACCAGCTGCAGAGCCTGTATGCCTTTTTAAACACAAAGTGTCAAAGTGTAAACAATATGAACACAGGTGGACTAACATTGCCTCAAAGAAGAAATGGATATTATATAACTAACTGCTCTATTTGCTCGTTGAACAGCTGCTTGTGCATATCAACGAGACAATTCAGCAGCATTTGACAGTGGGTGTTAAGGGCTGCTAGGATTTAAACTATATTTTGTTGACTTGAGACACAAAGTTTGCTTGTAACGTGTGAACTATTTATGCACGTCAGCTTTTACTTGATTAGAGACACAAGTCAAGGCTACCTTGTGCCAATTTGTGGCTCACTCTTGATAAGAAAAGGGCAGAACATTTTGCCGGCTGAATTGGCCACAACCCACACTGGATAGAAATAGCCTGAGCAGTGATTCACCACTTTCTTGGTCACACTAAGGGAGTAAACCTAAATTACTAATAATGCATGATTTAGTAACTTCATATTGGATATTAAACCTACAAAACGGATATGTATTCAGTCAGTGTCACTGGCTACTAGGAATACATTGTGACATGAGACATGTCACACAAATCCTTTCTCCCTCCTCAGTTTGGCCCCTTGGTCTTGTCACTTATACCATGTCATTACAGTCAATAGACATATTAGGGGTATGTTCCCTTGTCTACAAAGACAAAAGAAAAAGGTGAAACCCATTCCCCCATCTGTTTGAATGCTCCAGATGTTTTCTTAAAAAGAGCAGATTAAATGACACCCTCCCACTTCTGACCAGTATCCTTCATCCCTTTGTCTCTGCTCTGTAATTTAAAAGATACGTGTGTCCTTTCCCAGAAAGTGGACTTCTTTAACATATCACATATCACATTTGAAACAATTTGGGACTAAAGATAATGAAGGTAAGCGTAGAGACTCCCAGTTTGCAAAACTACAGAGGAAATAGTTCTGCCCACATACCTTGTGTAGTTTGTGACATGTAGTTAATTGTGTATGTCAAGAAATAAAATCCACATGGAAACATGGCAGGGATTATGCAAAAGTGTTGTGAAAAGTGTCACAGTCTTGTCACAATGTCAAAATGTTCCACCTCTAATCTGCACTCACACTTTTCTGTTTTGGTAATGTTTGGTATCACTTTGTGTTTGATAACAGGTCCAGGGGGTTACTTATGTTAGCAGTTACTGCTCTGACTAAGAGTCCACATAAGTCAAATGATTTTAAACTTAGTTAATAAGTACAAATATACAGGGAGTGGTATCGTGTTACTTGCAGAGCAGGTGAGACGTGAGGTGAGATGTGACTGTCACGAACAGGGGTAAGCAGCATGTCTGTGTCTGGGTAGACTTGGGCGACTGTTTGAATGGCGTCTAAAAATAGAACCTGACTCACGGCTACCCACAATACCTCAGTTGTCCCACTGACTGCCTCAGTGTGTGCATCTTTGTGTGTGTTTTGGTTTGCGTGTGAAACTCTGAAAGAGAGATAAGATAGAAAACTGTTTTTTGTCTGCTGCCTGCACTCAAGTTGGTTTTTATCCTGCCGGATCTGATACTGCTGTTGTAGGAATATTCCAAAGGGAGAATAATCACAAACCATTCTTTATGATATACAATCACTTCTTCTCTATTGTGTCTGACTGCTGCTGTTTTTTTTCTTTTTTTACTTACCTATCCAAGCAGAAGTTACTGGTGTGTGCTAAAGTGTTTATGTGAAGTAGACTGTATTTGTGGTCTTGAACGTTAGTTTTGACCACTTTTGTGGCCCCAAAAATCTAATACTGTCAGGGAAAAGGTAAATCCATTCTCTTCACTATTAAGTGAAGGAGGACGTCTTTTTTAATCGTTTAAAATGGCAAACAAAATACACCCCATTCTCCACTACCCACACAAATGGCAGCAGAAAGAGGAGCCTCACGTGGAACAAACCAGGGTACTGTTTAAATAAGCTCAGCAATGTAGAATTAAGGCAATTAAGGACAATTAGGGTTACATTTAGCGGTGCTGGTTCAATTCAGTTCAGTCTGCTAGTTTTGCATTAAATAGCCTGTGGCAGACTCTGATTGCTAAGCTAGTAGAGACCTTGAAAGAGAGACAGAGATCGTAACAAGAATGCTTATGCAACAGGCTGCAATATCTGAGCGTGTCTGTTCAGAATGTCATTGGAAGCTGTGCAGGATCAGAGATGAGAAGTGGAAGAGAGGAGATTGCAGGCTGCAGCAGGAACCCCTTCATCTGTCTGCAGTCCATGCGAGCTGCACACAGCCACAATAGGAAATGACAGAGCCGGGAGAAGGCAGCTCCATAGCAGGGGGCAGTTTCATTTTCCTTTGGCTTTGTTTTGATAATTATTCAGCTGACTTTGCTATTACAAGAGAGCTGTGATGAAATAGGCAGCGCATTCTCTGAAAGCATTTCACTTTGAGGTCCTCATTTAGAAATGAACAGCACAACATTTTATAAAAGGCACTGTCTCAAACCTGAGGGAGAAGGATAGTGTGATATTATGATGATGAATGGCAGCTACAGTATTACAATTAACTTCTGTCTGGCAATGAGGGTCTCTAGAAATCAGAGGGCCACTGCACCTGATATTGTATATTCCACAGGATGTGCGTGTGACAGACATGTTTGCTAGACACAAGCTAATGTTGTGGAAACATCCAGTCTACTCGTCATATGGTTTGAGCTTGCATGGTTTGTCACAGTTCACAAGTCTGTTATGAGGAAATCTGAGGTGTAAATTTTTGTTAGAACAAAAGTCTGATGAGCATTTATGATTTAACCTGCCCTCCCTGATGCTAATAACCTAATATGTATTTTTTTTCTGTCTACTTTCAGTTCGTAAGACATCAGCGACAAAACCTGCCTGCCTGGATGCGCCTTACGATGGCCCTGTTTGGCTTTCTGTTTCCAAGAGAGGCTCTCTTCCCCCGCCCGAGAGGAGGTCAGAATTGAAGGGGCTTCCTGTTGGCCCTCGCCTCAGCCCTTGTTCCCCCCAACAGGGACAAGACTTTTAAGAAATGGCACTGTAAGATGGAACACGGGTTTGGATTTTGTTTTCTAATTGAATACGAAGATGAGATGAGGAAAACACTGGTCACCGCTGGACGGAGGCCCATTACAATTTTTCTTATTTTTTTTTGTTTTTGTTTTTTCGCCTCTCCAAGAAGAAGCCATTGCGTTTGAAGAGATATTTTCGAAATATTTGTAAGATTACCTATTTTGTACAGTAAACTACTCTTTTTATTTGGTATAAGTCTTGAAGGACCTCCATCAGTCCAGGGAATGCCTTATTCTCTCCTGCCACAGTGCACCTCTTTTGCATCAAGGAAATCATAAAAAAAAGAATAATTTTAAGATTAGGCCACTTGTTTGGGCGACAAACTGTGGACATGGACATTTTGTGCTGAAGTTACTAAACCTCGAGGACTCTGGGCACATTTCTAATTTATTATGAGTTAAACAATACGCCCTGTACTTATCCTTTACTGTTCAACACTGGCTAATTTGAAAATGGTTGTGATGACGTTGTGATGGTGCTACACACTGGTGTTGCACTGTCGGTCAGTTTCGATGTTTAACCAGCTTCCACTGTAGATGCAGGGACATAATATCAACCTGTGTCATCCATCAGCCTCTCCATTTCCAGTATCACTCATGCCGTTATAAGACCCACTGTGTAGAGTTCAATCCTGTAGATTTAATGGATAAACACATGTATACTTGAATGTAGGTGTACCGAAGATATTTTAGTCGAGTAACTTCAAAACCTGACATAATCGTGATTACTCTTTGAATTTGTGATCATGTGTATGTAGGAGTGCGTGCTTACTGTTTCCAAAATTTGCAGCCATTTTGAAACCAAATAAGCACAAGCAAATCTCCTGTGTGGGATCACAATCAGGGAACTGGAGAACAATCACACAGCTGAAAATGTTTTGGAAAAATGTCATAATTTTCTAAAGCTTTTTAGTGTTGCTTTCTCCGGCTGGAATGACAATCGCAATTTTGCCCTTTGCTGCAACGTGGGGTCGCCTGTTGGAGAGATGACATTTATCGGCATTTTTAGGGGCAAGCAATATCCAAGCCAGTGGAAGGAAGTAAAATCTTAGGGATCTGTTGCATTTGCAATCAAACTGATGGTCCCCAAAATATGGCTGTTTTCTCAATTGAATACTCTACAAATATCTTTGTTAGAGGAACATTTTGGTTAAATGCTACAGAGATGCATTTTTATTTTGTTTCACTCCAGGTGTAAATGTCTTGAGCACTGATCCAATCTCAATGTGCTGATACACATATGTATCAACCTTTCATTCAAGTGCTTTCTTTCACCAAACTGCCAGTGGTATATTCAGCTTCACTGAGAAGTTAGTAAGAACAGCTTCTGTACATTTAAAGAAAACATTTTTACTAACACACAGACACATTTGGGTATAGGAGGTTTATACACCCTTTCGTGACAACTGCTATGTTAGCATTTTGCAACGACAAAGCCACTGTTTCTCAATGTAAGGTCTATCAAAGATAAGTCTTTAAGGACTTTTAAGAAGATGTTAAAAATTCCTCATTTGATGTATTATTTCAGTCTGTTGTAGATTCATTATATGAACTTTTGAAGACACTGATGGTTTTTCCCTCCTTTTTGTTTTATTCAGGGAGTAGTTAAGAACCATGTTAATTAAATGACGCTTCTTATGAGTTGAGGACTCCATGCAGCGTAGACGACACTGCACACAAGCAAGGATATGTCTTTAGATTTTTTACGTTTTCCAAAACACATTCACTCAACATCAACATGGGAGTTTGTTACATATTTTGTTACAGTTTTTTTATTCTGTAACGACATGAGTAGCTGAACCAAAAGTAAGTTTCCTGCAAACATTGAACGCTGAGCCAATTCAGATAGTTGTGACACACTCTCTGGTCCTCAGTCCGAAGCTTCACCCTCTCTCATCAGCTGTCACGTTTAACTACTCCCTGTCCTTATTTTGAGATCAACTTTCAGTTTGTTTGGTTTCTTTTCGATAATTTATACTTATTTATTTTGTGTATATTTGCTCAGTGCTACTGTACAGATGCTATCTCAGTGTGTACAGTCCTTTTCTTCTCATTGTTGGTGCGCATTCAGTTGTGCGTTTGATGCCTGTGTGTGGGGAGGTTGGACTAAAGCCATGTGCCTCGTGCGTTCTCACACAAATGTTGTGAGTCCTCACAAATCACGTGAACAGACAATCAAATGTACAAAATGTGCCTTGTGAGTAACAGACCTGCCACATCATCATCAACACTTGGCATAATTACCCAAAGTCACTGGTCACAGTTCTTGTTTCACTTGGGCTCTGTGAGAACAACATGCTCTGATACAATAGAGTTGGCACAAAGAGTATGGCATGTTCTTGTGCCTTGATACAAAAAAAGTCAGTTTCACGAGGCACAGGCTCAACCTTTTGACATCTCTCAGCACGAACGGCGAGTTTCACGGCGCAAAACCTATCAGAAACGACTGTTTGCAATCAATGTGCACTGTAAAAAACCAAGACTATTTTTTACTTGTATACTGTATTTTGCGCCTTTCTCTCTTTCTACTCCTGTGCTGAACTTCCCCTCTAGAAACTCTCTAAGGTTTGTAATATGCTGGATTGGCCTAGTTAGCCTGGGGTTTTGTGCTTTATTATCTACAATCTAGTAGGGCTGTGGGTTTACATTTGAAGGAGGAATGAGCCACCATGGTGCCCAATATTATTTGTATATGAGATGGGTTGAACAGCCACTCAGTCAGTGTGGCGTTGATCTGAGCCTTTCGTTACCAACCACTGTTGCAACCCAGCCTCAAGTGAAACATTTGTTATTTGTTCAACCTTCAGTGTCTTTAATATCAAATTCCTTCGATCAGTTTTTTGAATATCCAAGAAAGAGTGCATCTTTACTGTCAAGTGCTGTGATTTGGTGTTTTTTTTACATTTGACATGAATTTGACACAGCTATTGTATCTTTATAATACCATTTAGCAAAAAAAATCCACATCTTTTTGTAAGAAGACAAAGAAAGAACTACAACAACACAACTTTTTTGCTTTTCTATGATTGCTTTTTTTTCAATGTGGCATTTTAAACTTTTGATATTGCAAAGTCTGCTGTGTCACTCTCAGTTCAAGGGCTTTTTTCCCGATATATGTAAATGGAGTAAAAATGCATGTCCAACATTCCTGGAAAAATCTGTATCTTAAGGGTTTGAATGTAATTTAATGGAGTGAAAACCATGATGTCTCTTTTAATACATGAACTGAACAGTGGAACTTATTTCAGACTCCAGTGCTGTGTGCGCGGGGAGTTTGTATTGTCTTCACATTTCTTTCTTTACGTTCAGAGTGGTCTCAAGGATTTCACATTCATGTGTCCTAATGAAGTGAGACCCAGTCCAGATGTAGCAGTTTTTGTTAAAGCATTGACTGTGTTATCTTTGGGACTGCTCTGTGTCTACTGCACTGTTTCAACAAACAGCGGCATGAGGCGATGGAGGGAACGGAGGATGACGGGGGATGTTATTCTTTTTCTAGTGCAATATGCTGTACATAAGAGCTTGGCTCTCGAAATCTTACAATTTCTTCTAATTTCTTCTGTTGTTAAATGGGTAATTGCTGTTTTTTTTTCATTAAAACTTTATGAACAATTGAAATGGCCTTTGCTTCATTTCTGCAACATGAAAGAGTAAAAGACATCACTGCAGTAAAACAGACCATCAGAATCCCAGATACTGTCATTGTCATGTATGCAGGGAGCTAAATAACAAGGTTTCTCAATGTTACATGTGAACATCATATTCCAAATTATAAAAACCGGGTGCGGTTTTGATAAAATTGGGATCCTGGGTTATGTCAACATAATCAATGAAGCAGGATATTGAACAGTCAATAGCTCTCACTGTGAGTTCTAAACTAAGTTACATAATTATATAAACAGCCTGTAACAAGACATGCTAGCGAGTCTGTGAGGATATACATACGCTTTGGGCTAAATGCCAAACATCTTAGAATAATGTATTAGAATGCTAAGAAACACAGACAACAGCTGAGAGGGATAGGAGTCAACAAATCATTGAAACTTTGACCTGATAAAGGTGCTATACCAAGTCAAGATAGAACACAGTCATCCTGAGGGGAGTATGAATGCCTGTGCCGGATTTTATGGCAATGTATATCATAAAAACTTTAAACATAGGCAAGCCATGTCAGTCAAAACAACAAATGCCTACTCTATGGCGGCACTAGAGGAAAAGCCGGGGCTTAACCAAAGCCAGGAATCATCTTCTGGGAGCTACGAATGTCTGTAGAAAATGTGTCAATCCAAAGTAGATGTTGAGATATTTTACATTGCCATTCATAGAGCCATGCTGCTGGTTTGGCTAAAAATCATATGGGATCATTTTTAGTTATAATACAATGTGTACGTCAACCCACAAGCTTCTGCTGCAACAATCCCAAAAAGTCACAGTCATTGAATAAAAACCTCTTGTATGACTAAACACCAGTGATTTAAACCCACTAAAAGTCCCACAAAAACTAATTTTGCGTGAACAATAGCAGCACTTCATAAGGCCTGGAGGCAATGTTGGAGCTCAGCACATCTTTTTTTTACATGCTCTTCCCTCTAGGGGGAAAGGTGCAAACCTACATAACATGATTCACTTTTCTGTCACCAGGTCTCTGAAGTAATCTCCCTCAGGCAACTGCTTTGTGTAGACGGGGGGAGCAAGGAAGGTTAAAGGAGTGTATGCATGCCAGGTTGGGTAGTGCAGAAAATCATGAAATTCATGTTGTTTTAGGGCCTGGCCTGAAACTCATTAAGATTAACACATTGCAGTGTGTTGTGCTGAGGGCAAGCTGATGTTAGTTGATATTTATTTTTCATTCTCACTGACAACTGTCACTTTTGTGGAATGTGTCTGCTTTTACTATTCACACAGACAGTACATGCTTGTTTCTGCTTTTGCAAACAGTGTGTCAAGGTAAGTGAGAGTCTCTGTATGTTTGAACAAAGCCGCTCAACGCAAATCACTTGCAGACAGGCTGCCTGCCCTTTATTTGCACATAATAAGATGTCTGGAGAACACTGAGAAAAAATTACTTCATTTGGATTGTCACATTACTTCAAAGAATAATGGCATTGTTTGTATTCCCAGAGGTCCTCAGTGTACACCACATTATATACGGACCCAACGTGATACCAACATTTTCATTCCCGTTTCTAATTTAAAAATAATTTGATGTCCTGATTTATGTGAAACATTTTCATTTGGCTTTAGCAGTAAATAAACCAGGTCTTATTTAAAAAGACATGTCCGTTTTGTTTTTGTGTTTTTGTGTGCGCTCAGTGAAACTGAAATTTCACTTTGAAAATTGCAAGCAGACCAGTAAGCACAGAGTTTGTTGTGCACAAAACACAAGTTATTTTTATCTTCATAATGGTATAGCATTGAAGACCAGACATTTTGCTAGACAGGATAACATTTCTCTCAAAGGCGATTTGTCTGCAAACACAGATGGTTAAAAACTCTTTGTAGCAGGTTATATTAAAGCTTAAAGATTGCAATGCTAACATATCCAGGCTTTAACCACAAGACAGGCTCTGTATCCCCCTCCCTAACCTCCCTCCAGCTGAAGTGAAAGCCTCGTCCCCTGGGACTGCTGTTAAATACAGACGAGTGTGTGTAATGAGCATTTGTGTGTCTCCTCAGGGAGAAAGACTGAAAAAAGCGTGGGGGTGGGAGGGAAGGAGGGGTGAGAGGGGGGTGAGGACCTGCTAGGCTCAGCACTTTTTCGCACACAGCCCTGACAAAGGCCTCTCTGTTCTCCTGGCCAGTCACTCAGGGAGACGCCCTCATGATAGCCCTGTGCCTATCTCAAGGGTCACGCCTCAACTTCAGCAGCCAGAGAAGCTCCAGTCCCTGGCTCTTTTTTGTTTACTTCTGCCTCTATGCCTGGGACACAATTAACCCTTTGGTATCTGACTATAGCATGAGTGGTGCAATGCTGCAAACAAGGAAATACTTAAATGGTTGTTCTGGGGATAGTCTGTGCATTAATGTAATATGTATCTATATGTTGCATCCATCAATCACACACACACACGCTTTTCTTGTGTCTCTGTGTTAACTTTGCAGTCATGTCAGTTTGCTTCATAGTCTGATTTAATCCAAATCTTGTTTCTTTGTTTAGTTGTTTCATGTTTGCCCATCTGTTTAGTGCTGCTACTGTGAACTAAGACAAAGTGTGGACAAACTTACAATATCCGCCTGGCTTATGAATTTGCAGAGCAATCTCATGTATCACAGAGTGATGACATTTCAATTATCACCTTTCTGTTTCTTACAGTTGGTGTCAACGAAAGAGGTCAAGGGAGGTGCATCTTTCTGCATTGTGAGTGTCAGCAACATCTATTTTTCTTTGAAAAATAATCAATCTCACAATCAACAACTACAAAGCTGTAGGGCTATTCAGTTTTTATTGATGCATATATGCCCTGAGATATACTGATCTTTCAACTGCAGTATTCAAGTTCTGTAAGTATAAAAAGCATTTCTCAATGCAACAAAGAAGAAAAGGAACAGAAATAGGCAATATTTGAGGGGGAAAATGATAAAATGGCATTACAACATTTTATAAAATTCAATAGGTCTGGCTCCATCCTCTGAGGAAATGAACCTATTCTCTGTCTACAGAGAATAAGCCGCTCTATGAGGGCACACATGTCAGGTGTACTGTAGCACTTTCGTGGGGTGTTAGGTCAAAACACGTTGGTGCAGCTGCAGCTGAGGAGTGGCTCTGGGGAAAAGCATGACTTCCTTCGTAGATGGGTTTCTGCTCTGTGGACCATGTTATAATAACTGACTTGCATCCAGGCACCTACCTGTGTTTTCTAGGTGACAATATTTTTGCATGTGTAAAAACATCCTTCAGAATAGTGTCACATGTGGATACAAAGTGGGATCAAACTATATGGGATTAAATACCACTACAGTCAGAAAAGATCCCAATTAATGTGTCTTGAAAACAGCCAGAATGGCCAAACGCAAAAGTACATATTTGGTCTAAATTGAGCAAAATAAGACTTTTTTGCCCATGGAAAACTGTCCATGGGCAGGTGGCTAATATAGCCAGTAACGGAGTTCAACAGTGCCAATTAGTCTAGTCCAGGGGTCCAGGGTAGTTCATGTGTGTATATAATGGCACCCAGGCATGGTACAAAGGGCAGTGTGCAGAGCAGACTAAAACACTTAATTCACACTCCGCCCCTTCTGTGCTGCATGGAAGAGCTTAATGGCCCTAGGGACAAAGGACCTATGCAGCCTGTCTGTTTCAGCACAGAAATAATGTAGGCTAAATGTCTGAACTTATTTTCTCAGGAAAAGTATTTTGCATCTAAAGGTTAATAAAATTCATCTTATCGCCGTAGAAAACCAATGTTAGATTAACCTCTCCTATCCTGCTTGCTTTAGAGATACACTGATCACCTTTTTCCCAAACCAAACCTGCCGGGCCAAAAGTTACTGTATCATAACAAAATTAAGCAATCTACAAGAAAAACAAAACCAAAATTAACCATGAGTCACGGTTTCTCAGTGAGCTGTTTTTTTTTAAATTGGTGGCAGGGCTCCCCAGTTACCTGGCTCCGCTCAGGCTGAGCCACGCTGCCTTCACTTTACAACCACAGCCCCTCGTACACACACCGCATGACCAAATAAGGGTGGGGAGCAGCCAATCCATCTCCGTGGGTAATAAAAGTTAAATGCAGCCCGTGTGTTGAGACATGCCTCCAGGGGAACTTCAGTGCAATAGGCGTCTGCTATTGTCTCTGTCATCTTAGGCCTGTATCAGGGAAGGACTACTGGGATGATAAGTGGGTATTTATATTGTGGTGACTGCTGTCTAATTCAAGACAGATGAGTGGTAAAAGGCTGCAGCAGATGGCCGAACAGTCTCGAACAGACTAAAGAACAACAGTTTTTTCGCTTGGATAAAAGCAAGCTATGATTACATGTAATAAAATGGTAATATATTATTTTCACATTAAAAATCCCGAAGTATCTGTCCCAGACTCAGAGAAGATCTGGGTGTGTGATGCATTAAGCCCCCAACGTCTCCTTGCCTTGAAGGCAACGTTGGAGGCTTAAAACACCATAGAGCAAAGATCTGGCAGAGGGCAAGCTACCTTATAATACATACTTTAACCTAATATTGATGCAATTATTTTATCCAACAACAGTAGTGATACAGAGACAGAACATGTAATATTGTTCTAGAGAGGGTAATTTTTTAAAAATTATAGTTGATAGTTGATTAATAGATTTTCATGGCAATCTCTTTCCTGTTGTTCTCCAGTTGCTTTATCATAAAGGCAATAAAAGCTTATTTTTTATTTTTAAAACACTGCACACACAAAGATGATTTGAAAAGGGCACAGTATCCGTTTAAGTAGGCTCACTTTCTATGATCATTACATCTCTCTTGCACTTGTTTCTAGTGTCCAAACACTTTCTCTTTGTGTGATATGGAATTTGCATCTGTAATTCCCACTCACTGACGTTATCTGCAAGGGCCTTTTTTCCTGATGTTTATAGTGAATCTCTGGTGTGTCCCTTCCCGGAAAGTTTTGTTTATGGCAGTCTGCGTGTTGGATGAGGGTCAAATCGTTTTTGTTGACTCTGCAAACAACCATGAATACTTCCAGAAACCAGAGTTGGTGGCAGTATCAGTTTACACAGTGACATAACAACTTGGTTACATGACACCCTGCGTTTCAGGTACATGTGTGATATGTATCTAATTGTGTGAGAACAGTAGAGTAACTATATCCAGCCTGCAGTCAGCCTTTGAATTATGGACGTGATGAATAAGCTTTGTAAAAGGCAAAAAAACAAGTATGTGTATATTCACAGTGATGTAATAGACGACTGTACCGCATAGGGTTTGTGGCGCTTTTAAAGCAGAGTATGTAGACAGTCATGATATTTATAAAAAGCATAAGCGTATGGGATGGGAACAAAGGCACCGACTTTTTTTTTTTAGATTTTAGCTGCAATTACCATCATGACTATCGTTTTTATGAATAACAATTTTTACTTTATACTTTACACACAACACACAAAAACATAGGTACATAACATTACATTACAACCCCCCCACAGCCCACCCACACACACACACACACACACACATACCACTATGGATATATTGATGTTTGATTTGCATTTTAAATTTATTAACTACTTGATTGTTTTTTCTTACTGTACAGCTCTCCTCCACTGCCACCTGGAACAGAAGAGGTCCATTAATACTGTAATATGATGTGAAGTGAAAACAACAGTAGCAGTCATTATGTCTTCCCTTAAAAAACAGATCCTTTCCCTTCCAATGTTTTTGTTTCAATTACTCAGCCCGAGTATGATTCTTCCGAGTGCCTTGAGAAATCTAAGGTTGCCACATTAACTGTGACCTTAAGAAGTCAATAGCAAACTTAAAAGAAAATTAATTTGGACTCTCGTTTAGCGCAATAAATGGATATGAATGGGACTTCAGGTCTGGTAGAAAGTGTAGAAAAGAGAGCTAAAGAGTCTTGAAGGAGTAACTGGGGAACTCTTCTCAAGCCAAGTCTTTGTGTTTTATCAGTGTTTATACAGCAGAGTGGTTGAATGTAGCAATGATTGATGAAAGAGGACATTAATGATAAAACAATTTCATTCATTACATATATATTTATCCAACAGCTTGGATACTCTGGGCATAATTTAAAACTCAGTACACTAGGGACACATTTCATTCACATTATAGAAAGCTCAGTAACCACATCAGGCTGTCCAAATGAAACACGACCTATACCCTAAAACTGACAAGTTGGTCTTTTACTTTTGTTTTTGCCTGAAAGAACTCAAAGAAGAAGAAGTCAAAACCAGAGCGTGTCCAAAAGGTCACTAATGCTGTTATTGCCAGGAGCTTGCCCCCTGAATGCAAGAAGCCAGCTCGGCTGTTTTGTGAGTTCGCACTCCCAAGCAGTTGCTGCCCTGCTCTGCAGCTGGAAGACCAGGGGATAGAGGCATTGTTTTGTATGTTAACACAGTCTGTCCCGCTGAGGCAAAAATAGTTCCCAGCTCTATTCTCTCGCAGCAGAGCCAGCGATGGCTCAGCCAAAAACAATATTTGGACATGGCAGCAGATGTCCCCAAACAAGCCCGGTAGGACAGGCCTGCAAGGGAAACTTTTGGCATGGCCCAACTCCAGGGAGAGGGGAGAATAAGCTGGAAACAATGTGGTTTATGAGGACACTTAAGGGAGAGCATAAGTGCCTGCTTGTATCTCAACTCGAGACACTCAATATCAGGCTCAGATTTATTGATGATGAAGAACTGGCTTCTTCAAATGAAACAGGGGATAGTTCATAGAGTTCGTCAACTTATTCCTTAATTCAGTCAAGATATTTTTTTTAGATTTTGAGAGCTGAGAAAGAGGTGACTCCCTCTTTCTTTGTGATTGCTTTAGTTAGATGTGGTTGATATCTGCGCACGGAAACAGAAAATGACAGGAAATGAGCCCTTATGTCTGCCTTTTAGACATAGATACAGTAGTCGGATCACTGCCAGATTTCCCAGGCCGCTGCCTCCTTTTGCTGCTCATGTGTCTTTCTTTTGAAGCGCTGTGTTCAAAATGATTTTTCTCTACTAAAAGATGATTGAATAGTGTTGCTGAAAGTACACAAAACGTTTTACACCTTTTATAAATAAATTATGTAAAGGCCAGGCAGACTCTCCACCTCGAGGATCTAAATCACTTTCATACATCATTCATAAAACTCTTTTGTCCCAGATATGACCCCTATAACAGATGATACAAGGTTTTAGCAAAGAGAAGCCCTCTCTCTGAATACAGTGAGCTGATCTGCTGCTTTTCTTGAAGCCTGAAACTGCACAGTGCTGATGACTTCATGCAAAGTCTGTTCGTGGTTAAGTTTAGGCAGATGGAGGTGGGTCTGGCTAGTCCACACAGAATTCTGGGATGGGAGAAAAACGTGTTATTTTACATGTGTACATTCAAAGCTTGTTTTTGTGAGCTACCTTGATGTTAGTTATGTAATTTTAACTTTATTTGCTTGATTCTTTTGTGTTTTATTTATTTTTAATTTAGTTGCTTCCTTGTTATTTAGTTTAATAAGCAAATATTTTTTATTTTCTTTCTGTATGTATTATGCATTGCTTTAATATTGTCTGATTAAATGTTTGTTGTTTTGGACCCCAAGAAGACTAGCTGGTCATTTAGGCATCAGCTAATGGGGATCCTTATAATAAAAGTACAAATACAAATTTTAGTTGTGCAACAGAAAACTCAGATTTGACAGATACTCTAGCTAGCTGTCTGGATTTACCCCTGCAGAGATCTGAGAAAAGGTTAACCATAGTCCTGATAAATCGACCAGAGTTTAAAAAGTCCACACAAAGAAAGCCCAAAGCAACAGATGTCCGGCCTAAATAAGTGAAATCCGGCGGAATTTCAGAGCAATCCTGGGAGTGGAACATTGTGGATATAAACTAGGCAGATATTGATGTGACAGAAAGAAACTCACTTTATGCTGGATCTTTTATATGTTTAGGTAAAAACCAATTAATGATCGGATTATGTTCAGTGGTAACGTTTCATTGAGTGAAGGAAGTGCTACACTTTTAAACTGTATGCCAGTCATAGCAGGACTCTGACTGGTGCTCACATCCTGAATCTTACAGACTGAGTCTTGCTTGTGGTTAGGTATAAGCAAAAGCACTTTGGTAGTGACAGATCGTGGCTTCAGTTAAACGTTAATAAAGTAAAAAGGTCTGCCTTCTGCTTTCTCACTAGGCCTATTTTACCAAGACCACAGTCGTTTCCTAATCTTCAACAAGGGCTGTGAGTACCTAAACATAACCATAAATACATGAATCAATGCTTTAGTTGCTACAAGTGAATTGCATAAACTGGTATTGTAGGCTAGAGAAATTGCGACTTGGCAGATATGTTGTTTACCTTAACAAACTAAAAAAAAAACATGATACATCATGTTTATCTCAACATGTATTTCCTGCTGCAAATTAGTATTGTATAAATATAATTTTAAAAGAAATAAAAATTCTAAGACACATGGTGGGAACGTTTTACCAGGAGTTTTTAATGTGGCTCTGGGTCAGTTTTCCATTTTCCATCCCAGGCAAAACTGTGACCTTGGAGGATTTGTAGTGTGAGTAGAAAGAAAGAAACTCACACTGTATCTGTTCTGATAGTTATACATTGTATTCCTTGAGGGTTTTTCTAGATTTTCAATTACTCTTTATAAGACAAAATAGTAAAATCAGTTGATCAGTAATAATTCAATGGAAAAATAATAAAGCTCAAACCATGTTATTAGTGATTTAGTATTTAATGCCAACACATACAAACTGTTCTGGCTGCACATTCAGCTACTGCACGTTAGAGAAAGTGATATCCAGTGAAACTAAAGATGGATTCAAGATATGCAGCCAGATCCTTCTTTTTGTATAACTTCATCCACCATTTGTCACGTCTTTTCTCATGAATTCAGCAGACACTTCAACACCCCTAAGAGCTGCAATGCTGATTTTCCATCTCAATCAGCAGTATCAGTGAGAGAGAAACCTACACCACCTCCAGAGACCCCCAGACAATGGCCCTCACATCAGTTTTTACTCCCCCTCCTCGAGCAGGCTAACAAACTGTGACCTGGACCTGGCACTCTGACTTGGCAGCAATTCAAATCGACAAGCTAAGAGACACGAGTGCTACATGATCCTGTTTTATTCTGGCAAGCTCATAAGTCCTCTAACACTACTGCCAAAATGCAAAGATAATAGGGACTCTAGGGTTATTTTGCTATTTAAGATATATAATATATGATGTATTTTTTTCATGCAGAGTGTTCAGGGCTTTTTGTTACTTAAAGAACACCTTAACCACGATACTTTCTTTGACCAATCTGTTTATCAAACATGTTCACGATAACTATTTAACCAGTCTGTAATTTAACACATGAAATAAGTCTTTGTTGTAACAGATGCAAAAAACACTTCCTGGCCCTAAGTGAGCCAGTTTTGTAACGTAATTTTGTGTGATATTAGCATGTTGACAAAGTTGTTTTTCAATCATCAACACATCTAACCAACTGAGCATATATATATATATATGTGTGTGTGTGTGTGTGTGTAAGGGTATGATTGAGCATGTGAGGTTTAAAACTTGGGCAATATTACTCAACACTTCTCAATGAACTTGTTAAGATCAATGCAGGGCCAGCATGAGGTGGGTTCACTTCACAGTAGTAGTACATTTAATTATACAGCTTTAAAGAGACAACAGAAGTGGAAACACATTGTAGTCATGTTCCACAGCTGTGTCCTACACTGCCATCAGGAGAAAGGGAGAGAGCGGAGGGAAGGAAAAAAGAAACGGAGTGGTTCTCATTGTCACCATGCCGATTATTGTTTACACTCCCTCACATGCAACCCTCCTCCTCGGGCTTTTTATCCCGCTTTGGCACGTGAGCTACAGCTGAGAAGTCCTTTCTCTATCTGAGGAAAAGGCCACTTGGCGGCTGCTTAGTGATGGTGAGGATAGAAATAGTGACAGAATGGTCATGTGTTGGACTTCCTTAAAGGTCCCATGACATGGTGTTTTTTGGATGCTTTTATATAGACCTTAGTGGTCCCCTAATACTGTATCTGAAGTCTCTTTCCCAAAATGCAGCCATGGTGCAGAATTACAGCCACTAGAGCCAGTCCCACAATGAGTTTTAGTTAGGATATGCCATTTCTGAATCTGTAGCTATTGAGAAGGAGTGGGGGGAAGGCAAGGTGGAGGCTGGGTTGTGTGGCCTTGACCAACTGCCTCTTTGCTTGTTCAAAAGCCATGATGTCTCTCTCTTTGTCATGGGTGGGCCAAATTCTTTGGGCGGGCAAAGCAGAGAAACGGGAGGTAACCTAAAGATTCCAGATCGGCCCATCTGAGCTTTAATTTTCTCAAAGGCCGAGCAGGATACCCAGGGCTTGGTTTACACCTATCACCATTTCTAGCCACTGGGGGACCATAGGCAGGCCGGGGGAACTCATTTTAATGTTAGAAAACCTCATAAAGTAACATTTTCATGCCATGGAACCTTTAAAAAAAGTTGTCTGTGTATTATAAGACATTTAAGGGGCTGTAATGTTCTCAAAATGAAATTTAGGATATTTAGCTTTTAGCTTAACGGTGGTATAATGTTGAAATAATTGCAAAAAAAGTAGCTTTGCATGAACATATTATATTAAGGTGGGAGAAGACATTACAATAGTCATGCAGACTACATTTATGATTTGGGCATATTGGTCGGTTGGTGTTCACAGTTAGTAGATAAAAGCATATAATGTGGGGAAATAAATGGCTCTAAGGACCACCTTTTTACTTATTCCCCAGGCCCCTTTATTGCCATTTTCTGTCCATTTACCAGATACCCCCAGACTTTCCTTCCTTTCTACATCACCTGACTGCCTCACCCGCCTTCACACCTGTTCCAACTTCCCTCATCTGCCGTGCAGTTGTCTGGCCTTCCCCGTCCACCTCCTCACCTGCGTCTCATTTCCTCATCAGCCTCTCACTTTATATATGTCCCAGTGCCATTCATTCCCTGCCAGTTCATCAAAGTTGCTATGTTGAATCTTGCTGTTTGCTTTCAAGCTTCTGATCCACATATCCTGTTTTCTTGTAACTGTGTTATTTGGAGCCTGTTCTACAAATTACCATAATTATTAGAAAAGCAAAATATTTTATTGATGTATGCCCATGTCTTACAGTCACATGCGAGAATTGTGTTAGTGCTTGGATTTTGGGGTTGATTAGTAATGCAAGTGTAATCATAGACCAGTAATTCACAACCTTTTTGCATTTTGACCTTTAAAACATACAAAGTCAACTTGCAACTATTTATCAGAATATTATATATTTCTATGAGTTGTGAGCACTTCCACCAGTAACAGATTGTTACCTTCTCAGATTTTTTTTAATTTGAACAATTTAAAGATCAAAATATCCAGAATTTCACAAGGGAAAAAAGCAGATACACGTCTGTAAAGATGCATGTTTTGTTTTTTTTGCTCTTCCTTAACTTGTCGGTCATCTCACAACCCCTTACTCATAATGTGACCCTCTTGGGGGTTCAAACCTCCAGGTTGGGATCCAATATCATAGACTACCTGTAACCCAGGGTGTTGGTTCAGTAGTTGTTCGTTTATGAATGTTAAGACAAAATAAATTATTGCATGTTTGTATAAATAATTGTGATGTGTGAGGTGTCTCAGTTCATGTTTCTACTTTATAAAGTTTTATTTCTACCTGTTTGCTTGTTTGATATAGTCTATACTCTTGACGTTCCACTTACAGTATATCCGTTACCTTGGGTTTTCTTTGTGTTGACATTTTAACTATGGTTAACTTTTCTCAGATCTCTGCAGGGTAAATCAAGCTAGACTATCTGTCCAATCTGAGTTGTCTGTTGCATGACTAAAACTATTTTTAACCATACACATGTTCCACCTAAACAAGGTAGTGCTGAGACTATTTTGCAGCTGATTGGTTTAAAGAAATGTCAATAAACCAGAGCACGTTTTCCCCCAATCCCTGAATGCTATATGGAGTAGCCAGACTCTCCTCCAGCGCGTTTTGAAGAGCATCTGGCAAAGCAAGACTAGTTTGATGTGACTTCTGGGAGAAACCCATGACGTCAAATAGCTTGTGTCTGACTGCATTGGAAGAATAACAACACTATGGACTTAAAATGAAGTCTACTTTATTTACCTTGCCTTTAGCCCAACAAGACACAGTATTAGATTAATGCTGCTTAAACAGGCTGCAACTGAAACATTGCCTAATCTGAGACTTTTTTGAAAGAGGCCACATTGCTGAGAAAATATCCTTGTCATGATCCCCACAAGTCAAAGCCACTTACTGTGAGCTACTAAAGGACTTCAAAATGGTCCACCCACTGTCCTGATGTTGACAGTCATACAGCACATCACAGGCTCGGGTTTGTTTCAGAGTAGACACAGTAGTTTGGCCCGCCTCCAGAGGAAACAACATCTGGATTTTTTGCTCTTAATGGGCTTTGCTGGTTAAAACACAGATTGTAATGGAGTCGTCTCCCTGAAAACCTAAAACTCAGTCAAGTGGACATCAGCTGTGATGGCAGTGTAATGTTACATAGATTGTTATATATGTATACATTATTTATATATATATATATATATATATATATATATATATATATATATATATATATATATATATATATTGCATTTTGACTTGATTAATTTGGAGCATATAACCACATGGCCTACCTAAGTGGTATATCCCGTACCATCTGTCTCTCAGATGGTTGAAAGGCCACAATTTAAAACTTGTGTCTTTCATTATTCACACTGCTATTGTTTCAGTCTGAATTTTAACAGTCAAGCTGAGAATTCTTGTCATATCAAAAAGGCTAATGGAAAAACTGCTTTAATGGTAAAGTAGGCCAACAGTCCATCACTGGGCACCCATTCATTTGCACATCATTTCTGTGTAATACAGCTTGATCTTTAAATAATATATTTTCCTGCAAAGTACATAACATAATACTATGAGGTCTGTATAGCCATGGGCCATACTAATTAATTTACATCAAAATGTATTAGAAACTTAAGTTACTACATTATTGATTGAAATTCCCCCTGATAACAGTTCTAATCAATATTTCTTTATTAACAAAAATCTAATTACTAATATAATGTTAAATTGATGAGCCTACAGAGAATTGTCCCAACTCAGCAGTTGTGAGCATCTTTCAATTCAATTCAATTCAATTCAATTCAATTCAATTCAGTTCAATTTAATTCAATTCAATTCAATTCAATTCAATTCAATTCAAATCAATTTTATATATAGTATCAATTTATAACAACTGTTATCTCGAGACACTTAGAGTAGGTCTAGACCACATTAGTTACAAGGACCCAACAGTTTTAATAGTTCCCTCCAGATCCAGCAACAGTGCGACAGTGGTGAGGAAAAACTCCCTTTTAGGAAGAAACCTCAGACAGAGCCGATAAAAGATAATGCAACAGTGACTAAAAAAAATAGTAGTTTGTAGTAGTTCATGGCATAGCAGGGCACTGCGTAGCAGGATGTAACATGGCATCACATGATTTTGGAGCCTCCCTGATCCACAGAAACATGCAAAAGAACATAAGGCCTCTGGGGAATGACTCCCCAGAGCTAGGTTAGTAACAGGCATTTCTGGGACATGATGGAAAGATAAAGGAAATAGGCGCTCAGTGTGTTAAAGGAAGTCCACCGGCAGTCTAAAACTAGTACAGCATGACTAAGAGAGACAGGGTAAAGAGAGGAGGCTGGTCGGGCCAGAACTCTCCCCTGCCTCCCTCTAATTTTATTATATTATTGATTATATGGTAAATTAATCTGATGACTATGAAGAGAAGCAGAGAAGAGAAGGGGTGCCATGTCTGGCTACACACCCTCCCCCGCCGGTCTAGGTAAATGCTGCGATTCCTCACTCCCTAACTATAAGCTTTATCAAAGAGGAGAGTTTTAAGTTTACTGTTACATGTGGTGACGGTGCACCGGTGACCGAACCCAGACCGGAAGCTGATCCACAGGAGAGGAGCCTGATAGCTGAAGGCTCTGGCTCCCAATCTACTTTTAGAGACTCTAGGAACCACAGGTAACTCTCAATTCTGGGTGCTGGGTGAGTGCTCTAGTGGGACAATGAGGCACTAAGAGCTTTTCAAGATAAGATGGTACTTGTCCATTTAGAGCTTTCTAGGTCAGGAGAAGGATTTTAAATTCAACCCTGGATTTTACAAGAACTTTTACTTTCAGCTCATTGTTGTGGTTTTATGGTCGACAGCTTTACTGTTATGTTTCATTGTAACCACCAGTTACACAACCTGCCCAGCACCAAATGGCAGACAGACAAAGTTGGCAACTAGCTGGTGCACGTAGTAAATAAACATAAGCATGCCTTGACCAATACATTGCTCATTACTTAACACACCTTAATAATATTTCTTTTATAAATGTACAACTTTGTCAATCTTTCAAAATTGACTAAATGGTAATATTGTGTGAATAACTACTCTAAAATACACTTTAACCTACTCATTTTAGGTCTCATATCTTTTGGCCTTTTCTTTACCATGAACATAAAATATCAAGAAACAGGTTTTTCTCATAGATATTGTCTACAGGATCTATGAGGTGAAGTCTCTTTCCCACAGAGGGATGTGTTGTCATGTGTCGTAATTAGAGTGTTGCTTGCGGTTCCCATCAGACACTTTCCCACTGTTTGAGAGACATACAAACCACTGTCTGCCACTGCTGTTGATAATGTTGTGTTTTTAGATTTTAAATGGATATATAGTCAGGAATGAGATAAACATGCAATGCATATGTTGCTGCACACACAAGCTGCGTACAAAGGCTGATCTGTTTCACGTAGAGAGAGATAACAAACCTACTCACACAGGCATTGGTTTCATTACCAGTTTATGTTTTCTCCTTTCAGTTGCACCTTTATTTTTGAGCATATTCAAGGAATTGTTTTTTCTGTTTACTGAATCGCTACATCATCAAATCCAACAAGAGCCCAGTGTTGTTTTTAAAGCTAATTATGTTAAATACTGTAATGTAGTAGAAGTATGAATGAACCAGCATCAGAGTGTAAACTGTAGCTAACACAACCTAGCTTGACCGCCCCTCTTGTGGAAGGCTGCAGGATAGTACCCTGCCCCCTCCACGTTAGCAAATGGGACATGGGCCAAAATAAAAAATCAAAGTACAAGCTAAATCAATTTTTCCAAAAGAGAGTTTGGAAGCTCTTATCACACTGATGTTTGTTCAAGTATTCAATGCCTTGATCAAATGTTGTTGACATCATGATTGACAGCTGTGTGATCTCGATTGAGTCTGGTGGGTGTTTGGGCATGACCTTGACCTCGCGTTCCACACCATGATCACTACTGACAGACTCTGGCTCCAAATGACATCCCAGCACACAATGATATTTTACCTTCATTTTGTACAGTGGGAGGTAATCCATCCTTATATCTAGCTATTGGTCTATGGGTGTAACCCATGCCAACCCTCATACCGCACACCCTGGCTCATTACCACAAATGTAAAGTAGAGAAGCTGTTAGAAGCTGCTTAAGGTTTCCCTTGGTCTTAAACAGAATTGTCAAAAACTGAACATCTTCCATGTTACTTAGGCTAACTACGCTCTATGTGACTTCTCTGACAGCGGGCTAACATTGAGCTTCTCATTGAAAGGGTTTCATTTCAAATCTAAAAGCCAACATTTCCCACTGTGTGTAGGCCTTATTTATAAAACTTGCACTGACTGTCACGACACTGAGTGATGGGGAGCTTGTCCATCTTGGCACAGGCCTAACTTCGTGTGGAGAACATTAAACTTCTGGTTGGTCAGCAGTGCACAGGGAAACACTTACAAAAGGCCTAAAGGGGAGCTGAGCAGAGCACACACAAACATGAGTAATGACATCCAGCTGCTGGTACACACACACACACACACATACACACACACACATACACAGAGTGAAACAAAGCTACCCAGTAGCTTGTAGATTCAAGAAACAACATTATCATAGCTTCAGAGATTAAATCCAGGCAATTTCTCCTGTGTGACAATACTGATGTTTTGTTTTTAACTCTTTTATGTTGTTTGACAAGCAACTGTTACACACCCAACACACAAACCTTTTCTCACCTCTTTATTCCCACACTCAAATGCCACTGCCTGTCTCATCTGGTTAAAAGTTGTGGGCAATGAGGCTTTCTCATGTCTGGGTCCTGTGTTGTGGTTGCTAAAGATCACACTCATCTCCGCATTGAAAACACAAATATGAGAGACATTAGGCCTTTTTGATTACTCGGATTTCAGTGCAGTTTGCACAATGTGGTTTAGAAAGAGGTAGGCCATTAAAAATAATATATACGCAGGTACATTTATGTTGCAAAGAAGCAGGAAGTAGTGTGAGTATAGTGAGATTATGTGTCTGCATTAAAATTACGACCACAAACAAGAGTATGGTGACATTTCTTGAAAGAGACACAGCTTCTTAAATGAACACGGACAGTCACGCACAGGGGACTTTCCAAGCTCTTATCTAACACTAAGTGTGACATCACCGTCCATGGAGACTATCATAACACAGAGCTGCTTACAGCATGGCAAGATATCTTAAAAGTTGCAGTCCTCGTTATGAGCTTGCCACAGTTTTGAGGATTGTAAAAGGAAAGCTTTATACATTAACCTGCTTAATCTTTTTAAAGGGGCATTCCGTTATTGGGCAATCTGGGGGTTATTGTCATATTTTTGTCCATAATGACTATAGGTGATGATAACTCTTTAACTCATAGCCTCAAGACACTGACTTCTGCAACAATGACACTGATTTGGTAGTAGTGTGAGACTCCTACAGCTTTGAAAAATATAACACTTGTCTTTGAGTTTGAAAGTAAACAGAAATTAAGGAAATCCATATAGATATTGCAGAAAATGACCTAACATATCAAACCTACTTTCTTGTCAAATTGCAGGCTCACATACCTGGAGTATCCATGCATGCATAGCACCTCAACTCCACGTGGCCAATCACTGTGTAAAGCTGGTGAGAAAATTCTATCATACACAAAGTTGTATTGGACAAAAACACAAAAATGACACCCAGACGGAAAAATTGTTGAATTTCACTTCATGTGTTGCAGGCAGGAATCCATCCCTGCAGCGAGAAAAGCCCTCGGAGAGGCCAGAAGTTCATCACAGGACACAAATAATCTTCTTGGGTGTATATCAGCTTTACGTGCCAGAGACCAGGCTAAAGCCATCATGTATCATGTTTTGATTGTCCAGGTACTTTGCTTTCTTGAAGTATTTGCAGTATAAACATATAAAGCTACAGACATTCAGTATGTACAGGACTGGGTTTTGTTTAGATAACACAGTCTCCTCTATCTATACAGTGATAAAATATAGGGATCAGGTGGGAGCAGCTGTCAAATTTGGTAAAGCTATAGTGCTAAATGTATAAACATCTTACTTATAGGACTGTCACCAAACTGTGTTCATGATTCACATTTAAAAAGCACTTCAACTGTGATTCTGCAGTTAAAATAAAAAGTCTGTGGCAGGTTATAATCTTAGTGTCAGCTGAGGAGAACAGGGGAAACACTTTGGGGTTTGAGCACACCAGCTGTGTCTCCCCGTCCGGGCCAAAGTCTCAGCTGGGAATTTTTCTTTTTTACAAAGCTGACAGGAAAACATAGAGTCGCTGTAACCTGAGATCAGAGATTGACGAAGCGAGATGGAGGGAACGTAGAAAAACAAATCCTTTCAATGCTGCCAGTGTGTTAAAGAGAGAGGGATGGATTAGTACTGGGCGGGTGCTGGATCATCCCTCCCCCTCATTGACTGATAACTCCAAGCTTGCACAGAGGGAGACAAAGGAGGAGGGATAAGGGGCAAAACGAAGAGAAGAAATATGACATGATAATATTTACACATAACACAGTATAGAAACCTCAAAATGGGCTAAACAACTGATGTAATTTTTGATAATGTCAGGGAACATTGTGGTGCCACGACTGTGGTATGTTGAGGACAGCAATCTTGAAAAGCAAGAACCAAACTCAATTCAACACCATTGTCTTTAAGTGGACAAACATGTATTTAAATACAGGTAATAATGCATCATCAGCAACTCTACATAAAACAACTGACAATCAGCAAGCAATTTAAAAAAACACTCCACAAGGATACTTGTACATGAGTACTATGAGAGAATGTCTAATTAAGGAGGACATATCATGGTCACATTCATACTTGTATTTAAAGTTTCAACTAGAACATATTTACATGATTCAATGTTTAAAAAACACATACTGTCTGTCTGAATATACCTGTGTTCAACATGTCTGAAACACTCTGTTTTAGCGCCTGTCTCTTTAAGCCCCCCCTCCTAAAAAAGCCTAGGCTGCTCGGATTGGTTAATACTTTAAACTAAATATTTTGGTATCCAATTGTCTAAGCAATTTCCTTTTTTTATGTGATCAAAGTAATTTTGGGAAGGTGTGCATTTTCACTTTCTGGCTGAGAGTTGGATGAGAAGATCCATCCCACTCTTAAAAAACATCATTTTAATCAGGAGAGACATGTTTGCAGATATGCAAATGAGGTTTATTGTACAGCTCAATAAAATGTACAAAGTCTTTGGTGATTAGACGCCATAGCTATACGAATATTTCGTATATCTATATAGTGGCAGAGAACCATCAGACCACCTGATGGAATCTAGACACCGGTGGTGGCGACGAAGGAGCCCGAAGACCAGACCGAAGGAGGCTCCGGACCGGTCAGCTGGAGTAGAGGACTGGAGGTGGAGAGTTGCACTCTTTGCCTGCAACGACAGCTGAATAGCACAGGGAGAAACAGATTTTTAAAAGGGTTGTGACTCTGTGATTGACCCTTGCAATTTGTGTACGATTCCGTTAAGCAGGAAGGTGAACACCTCCACCAGCTGATATAATATCATTTAGGAAGAGAGAATTGATTAAATTAGGTCTTCTTGAAAGAATTTACGCTGAGCTATATTTAAATTAGGAGAGACTAGTTGCATATATGCGACAGTTGTACACAGCAAAAAAAAAAATACATTTATTAGGATAACAGCTGAATTGATTTAGGAGTGCACTGATTAAAAGTTAGGACATTTGTTGATACAGATTAGTATTGTTTGTGTACAGATTAAACAGATGAAATGTAATAGTTGAGCATACCATAGCATAGATCTCATTCAACTGTAATGGTTTCCCAAAGTGTCCCAAAATGTCAAATAACTATTGCCAGCCTGGCTTTGTGTAATGTGACTGAGTTTACAACATATCACAGGTTTGTGAAAGATTATTCCCTTGAAAATAAGACTGAAAACCGAGCAATAAACAAATAACTTGCCAAGATCATCAACAGCATCTCACAGATCAGATTATTAGATCAACGTCAGATTTCCAAAGTGTTATGCTATAGTCAGATGATTTTGCACTGAATCCAGAAAATTAAACCTGTTTTAGCATTACTGGATATCCTGTAGACCCTGTTGATTCTTGTCATTTGTACTTTATTTTTGTGATGCTTACTGTCACTTTGAAAAAGGTACTATAGAAATTAAGACTTATGTATAAACGTATAACACTGTGGTTCCATAATAATTATGAGATTGTCAGGAGAGGACTTTCTCGGTATTACTATGTAGACATCCAGAGCACCAGCTGTAACCCCATGCTTGACCCCTATAACCCTCTGACCCACATCCCAATCTGCTGACAAGACAGGGTAAAAGAAATGTGACTGTATGACACAGCCCATCACTATTACTAAGAAAGCTTGCACGCACACACAAGTAACACCAAACAAAACAAAGGGGGATTTCCTGTTTTTCCAGAGCTCAGTTCTCCCAGAATAGCACAGCATGGCATGGAGGTTGTTATCGCTCTTATCACAGCCCGCATTATTATGGTCTGTGTGGCAAGGAAGCATCCCTTTTTGTTTTCTCCCTGGCTTCCTTTCAGACTCAGGGCTGAAGTGGCCAAGAGGGCCATGTACTACTGCTGTCGCTCACTGTTGCTCTCCACCAGCGCTGCCCGCCTTATTAAGACACCGTATCTCCATCTATGTTTTCAACTAATGTTACATAGACCCCACCCCCAACCTTATCTTAAATTGCCAGAGCATGTGGAGGAGGGTGTATTGTACAAACATGTACAGACACACTTACAGACACACACACACACAATCCCACTTCTACTGGTACAGTGGCATGTGCCTTAGAGCTGTTTGAGAAGCTATAAGTAAATAGCATAGTGAAACACGAACTAACATGCCCCTCATGCACGTGCAATGCATATCTTAAGAAGAATCCCATGCATCTATATGCGCTGCACATATGGTTTGCGTATCATAAACATGCAAACTGGCACACACACGAGACACATTCACACATTCAGTTACACCCATATCTGTGTCACTCCTCTGAGCGTGCCACTTCTCATATCCATACTCACTGATAGTTTGGTATGTGAAAGTATCACAGGCTCATAACAAGCAGCTTTACACAGCAGCTGCTGCTCTCATCATGTGTGTGCTGCTGGCATGCCTTACTCCATAAGTAAACCCACCCTCTCGGTATTCACAGCATGCGATCCGGCTCAAGCCAGGGGCATTGTGCACTTGTGCAGGGGTGAAGGCAAACTTCAGCAGAGGTCAAAAAGTCCGCAATTTGAACAACATGGTGGGGGATGAGATGGTGCTCCAGCTTCATTCCTTCTCAGTAGAAGAGCTTCACTTTCCTCAATAGTGTGTGCGCTGCCAAGGTAAGGATGTTTTTTGAAGGTTTGTAGTCTTGTAAACTTTGCTGCTGGGACAATAGAGTCTCTGGTGTTTGCTCCATTTGGCTCATGGTACATCTTCTATTTGTAGTGTTACAATATCTGCCCTCTGGTCTTGAAGGCCCACTAATGCCAAATTGGATTGTTTCCAATGTGCATGTACACAATGTTCTCTAGCCTTACGTGCAGACATTTCAAAATGTCTAACTATCAAGTTCAAAAACACTTTGTTTTGTTTCAGTTGCACCATCACAATGCAACACTGAAGAAAAAATAGGAAAGGATTCCAGTTTCCAGCCAGAAGCATCAAGTTAAAGTGGCTGAGCTGCGCTAGGTATAGCTGCAAGCTAAGCATGTTTTTTTTTTTTTTTTTCCAAATGGCGGTCAATGACTGATCAATGGTTTGTTTTTTGATTTGCAGATGGTAATGTGTTTCAGCTGCAAATGTCTGAACATAAAGCACTTTCTAACCCTATTCATCTATGGAGTCATTGTACACACAGCTACATACTTAATAACCCTTGATATATTTATCCCTCAGAGCAAAACTGAAGATCCAGACAAAACACACAATGACAGTGAGTGAACGCCTCCACATGCAGACTGTACAAATAGACTGGTGTAACTAGGCTTACATTGAGTCCTGCAATTTTACAATGTACACTAATGTCAATGCCTACAAATGCAAACAGAGAGGTCCTCCCTGCTCACTTATGAGTCAAGGGCAGTATGGAGGAGAAGAACCAACACCGAATGCACAGCATAGTGATAGACATGCACCTGTCTCGCTAACTGTTAGGGCCAACTGTCGAGGAGAGGCAGTCGTGGGAAAACTGGGAGAGTGCTGTGATGTGATGTTTTGTTAGTCCGTCTCAGCTGAGTGAAGAGATGATTTGCCAGCTGAGGGACATGAGCTAAATTTACAATCCAGTGAAGCACTTGACTTAGCACTTAACCATGGCTCTATGTGTCAAAGATCAGCAAGAATTATATTCTAATCTACAGAGCGTATTTTTAGAAGAACTAATTAATTCAATAAAGATTTACTGATACGCATGTATATTTAGAAGATGTCAGATTATGTTTTTGGGGACCATTTCTAATAAACAATATTATAAAGGACATTAGATTATTTAATTCATGCTATCCAGAAAATGCCAATAGTGCAACTTCTAATTGATGATGAGTATTGTCTTTGCAGTGGTTCAGGGAAGGACAAATAAATGGTTTGGCACACCATGTCTCACACTTCACCCACACTGTCTGAACTAGGACTGTGCAGAACTAGGAGGAGGTGCATGTCTACTGAGTTTGGCTGTATGTGGTCCACCACATGTTTATAAATTGCTTACATCTCAGCAGTGGCATGTGATTTGAGGAACTCCAGAGAAATTTTAAGAGGCTTTCATCAAGCAACATGATGATGTGCTATATTATGTATATGTTTTTAAAGGGAAGTAGCCTATTGTAGGCAACTTTGTGTTGCCATGCATGGTCGTGTAGATTTTAAACTAACTTAGGTACATAAAGTGGTTAAAAACACAATTTCTAGCTTGGTTTTTACATACAGTACATTTAAGCCATGTCAAAATTAGTTGCTATAAAGCTAATTAAGACTATCAGCTTCACAACTCTCTCTGTATTTCTCAGTATGGCTGTGTTCAGAAGATTGTGTCATCCAGCAACTTTCGTGCACAAATACTCCAGTGAAGATAATTACCCCTTCTGTTTTTTTAATACTCCGTATCCTCCTTGGCTACTGCATGGAGGTGGGTTGAGGGCTGTGTGCTACACGGAAGGCCCGCCTCATGTGGATGTGCCGACAGTTTTGTTGCCATTAAATAGAATTCCTCATAGGGGCAACTGAAACTATGCACTATAGCTTTAAGTACTTAAGCAATTACGCACTTGATGACTACATTCCTAAAAGTAATGGCTAAAGATGCATGTCTCAATTTAGTTTCAAGTTGCAATTCAGCATCCTCACCAGTTGATGTAAAACACTAGAAGAAAAAAAAGAAACAGCATTGTTCTTGTAATGCTGTGTGGGACTAGTTAGTCCAAAGTAAACAACAATGTAAGATCACTAGCTTGTTCTTACATATGTCACTTTTAAACTTACAAGAAAAGGTTTCTTTGGGGATAATGACTAACAGTGTAAACTTCCCCAAAATACAATAAATTGCATATGTAAAGTGATGAAATAATACATGATGGATGTGCATGAACAGGGCTGTTTTTTTTACGTTAACCTGTAACCCTGCAAACTGATGAGATGCTCCTGGTTTTGGAAGTATCGTTCTGTCACTGCAGGTAGTACGCTGGTTAGCCAGACATTTGCAGCTTAGATAAATACACCCTGTAATCCATTCCAGACACTATGGCTCTCGTGCTATCCAAAGCAAACCTAGTTATGGCTGCTAGGCTATGATTGGACAATTGCTGTTCAGGGGAAGGGTTCAGCGAACGGTTGATTGGACATCCAGTTGTTGGTTTGTTAAATAAAAAGGTGAACTAATTGGTAAGGCAACTAAAACATCTTCAATAAAGGTAAAAGCAGCTCTTGCAGCCTTTTTCACCACCTGACCTATGATTTTAGTGTCACACGTCTGGCAGTTTTCAACCCTGACCCCTTTATAATTATTTTGTGGAAAATATATTCTCTCACTTTCTGTTATGTCAGGTTGATTCACACTCAATCATAATGAGTCAACAAGTCCGTTTTGGCAGGAGAAAGGTGAGAATTCTAGTAATCTTTTGTAAATGTAATTTTTACAAATAAGTATTTAAATGGCTTCATTACCACCAGTTGTTCTCTCCACGGATTCTTCATTTGAAACAGACAAAGGCATAAAAAGTTTTATTATCAGAATCAAAGGTTATCACACTCAAGTGGCTTCATATTTTTTTGACAGTCTCTCTTAATTGGTCAGGGTGTGGTGCCAAGACTCTATGTGAGAGTGAAGTAGTGAAGCGATGCCAGCAGAATAGCCAGGCCACAGGAGGAAGGAGTATTGTTCTTGGCATGGATTGATGCGACCAAATCCAAGCACCCAGATGGACTCCAACAAGTTCCAGCAATAATACACACACCTAGAGAGAGAATAAAGGTCATCTCAGGATACACACACAATAAATTCATTGTGACTGGCTGTCTCTTTTTCAGAGATATTTCACTGCTTGCAGATCTTATCTACCTCTGCACATCGAGGAAAACTAGATGGTGAACAATTAGTCTCAAATCTGAACAGAGACCGGGCCCTCAAAAACAGCCTTAGTGGATAGTTTTAAGTATATGTCTATACATTACCGTGCAGTAATGCATCACTGGTCTGATTTCTTTTATATGTACGCCATACAACACACAATATAACAACATACCCTCTATATTTAGGAAATCTACTGCCTTCTTTTACTGTGTAAGCATTATTACGATTCAGTCATTGCTAGGCTCTTGTCCAAGATCTACTTCAGTGCATTAATTCATTATGTAAGTGCACCAGCATGGCTGCACTTGAAGGATGCCACTATGTGAACTATTAAACTGGTGCATTAGAGTGTCTGTAAAAAAAAATGCACTAAAAATGCAATAGTTCATAGTTGTTTGATTTTAGTTTGAATGTATTCTCTGTAGGAAATAAATGATGTGAGGCAGTTAAAAGCTAGTGTGACTCACCGGATGTAGACTGTGGGTAAAAGCCTGCCATTGGCCCCGTATTTCACCTGGAAATTTCCTCACCTTTATCCGGCCATATTAAAATGGGAAGTTTTGACTACGATTTGGATCATGCAATTAGGCATGCCTGCTTGGTTCATTCAGTGAATGGTTGAAAATATTTAAAAAGAATATGTGTTTCTTCTATGTATTTCACATATGATTTATTTTGTGAGGATTTAGCCATTCCAATGCCAGGGCTTCGCATAAAAGTTTCCAAAAGTTATTTAGCAAGGGCACCGTCGCTGCACCCGGGGCTTAGCGCCGCCCAAGATCATTTTGATTGGTTTAAAGAAATTCAATCAAGCCATAGCATAGCATTTCCCCCTATGGCACAATGATAATGTGTGTAGCCAGATCATTCTCCAGCGCAGTGGAGATAGCTCCGGCTATGCAAGACAAGTTTAAAGCTGGAGTGCGGACCTTTTGTCTCCCTCCTCTGGCAGTAAGAGTAATTACACAAACATTGTCTTTGCATGATTATGTATGACTGCAAGGGAGCTCACTGCATCTTCCCCAGGAGCACTTTTTATTTACTTTAATCCTTCCTCTGAACGCTTAGTTTCTTTTTTAATCTGGAGCATCCACTCCAGAAACCTTTCTTGGACACTTCTTAGATAGATAGATAGATAGATAGATAGATAGATAGATAGATAGATAGATAGATATATAGATAGATAGATAGATAGATAGATAGATAGATAGATAGATAGATAGATAGATAGATAGATAGATAGATAGATAGATAGATAGACAAAAACATATACAAACATTTATCACACCTACGTAAGAATAAAAATAAAAATCACTCACAGAAATGCAATGACCATGATAAGGTGAGATACTATGTGTGTAATGATGATAGTGCAAAAGTGAAAAAGTGAAATAGTGAACAGTGCAGGAGATCATGATTACATATTAAAAATGACTATAAAATATGAACATGATAACCAATAACCTATAACCTATCTGTGCATTTTTTTTGCCCTAAATCTTTGCTGCTGCTCCGTCTCTATGTCCTCTCATACCTTCCCCCCCCCCCATTAGCTCTGGCAAGTTGAGGTGAAACGCATCCTTCTGGTGATCCAGTATGGCAATGTTGCCACAGACTCCAGGCATTTCAACTCCGGTATACTGGGAAATACAGAAAGCTTTCCCTGGCAGTGATAGACTTAATCTCGTTTGGCAAGAGCTTGAATGTAACAGACGTTAATTTATATGTAAAAATTCTGCACTCCAGCTTTACCATGCAGATCTGTTAATCCAACCCAGTGTCACGGCACGGCAGTTAGTGAAATGGTCACGTTATTTGAATTTATTTGATTTTATTTATTTTCATCAACGCAAGCGCTGTGGGCATAAAGGCAAAGACAGTTGGCAACTGTTGCATCTATGCAAGTAGGGCAGTGTGCAAACTATTAACAGGTTGCACTTCCTCAGATGGCATGTGTCATTAATTATCACCATTATCCCTTCTACTCTCTACTCTATGTACTAATGTCGAGACAAATGCAAACTCAAAAAAGAAATGTGCCACCCACATAAACTCACACATTAATCTACGCGTCACCCTTGATGACATTTCCTGTGTAACTTTCACATTCATGCAAGCCAACACAGAACCTGCTGTAATTCAGATTTAACTGTACATGTGTATATTTAAAGGGAGAGTATAGGTCTAGTTAATATTTACTCTATGTAAGCTTTACTGCACTTCTCTGAATAAGACATGTTTTTTCCTCTCTCTCCCTCCCTCTCCATCTCTCTGTCACTCTTCTCAGGAAAACGAAAAACGCAGCAGCCATAGCGACAGAGAGCAAAGGAAGACCTGGTCCAGGCCTGTCACCTTTGAAGCGTCCTGATTGGTCGAGGCCTGCTGTGTGAGCTTTGTTGCCGTGTGGACGGAGAGGCAGGCAGTTCTCTGAGCGTCGCTGTGGACGCAAAGCCATCTCAGCAGAGCTATCTCAGCAGTCCTGTCAAGGGGGATTTACACCGCAGGCTCAGAGCAGATTTTGTTCACTCCTGTGACACATTTTGTGGCCGAATAAAAAGAAACCACAGTAGGATAGTTCATATTAACATCAGAGACAAAAGATCTGCTGACTTATTGACTGTTTATTTACATAGGAAATGTCAGGAAAAAATCAGACCAACATCCGTTTTATTTGACATAAAAAGCAATGTAATGATCAGTTGTGATCCAAGGGAAATAGTTTCTGGAATGGGCAATTTATGCACATATGCATGGTAATAAAGAGAGAGAGAGACCTGAGAACACATTACATACACAAGGTAACAACAAGTCAGTCACACATACACACATTAATTAAAAAGATTACAAATATTGTTAAAAAATGATAGCAAGTAAAGCTTTAAAGTCCCCCTGAGGAATGATTCTCTAAGTTGAAGTTGTGTTTCAGTTGATTCAATTAGTAATGTAGCTTGTTTAAAGTCATTTTGAATTGCTGCATATATAATAGATTTTTTTCATCAATTCAAAGGAAAAAAAAATTATCCTATCAGAGCGTTTTAAGCGAGATTAGGCATGGGCACATCATATTTCTGTTCCATATCCAGAAAAACAAAACAGGCACTGTGCTAAATGGCGTCCAATGGTTTAAGGGTTACAGCATACAATGTACAATTGTGCACACGTTTTTTTATCAGTTCCAGTATAACAATCACACATGATTTTTTATGGTTAGTTCCCATCCATCCATTTTTTCGTATCCTGTTCAGGGTCACAGAGGGTTTTAGTGTCAATCCCAGCATGCATTGTGTCATCAGTTCATCACAGTGCTGTCTTTTAGTCTTCAGTTCAGGTAGGAAAACAGCGCAGATGTGAATCTGCCTTCTGTGCCATTGTTAGTCATCCTGCCCTCGTTTGTTATTGCCCTGGGGCACGTGTTGATAGATGAGGTTAAAATACAGTGAATAATACTGACAGTTGTTTCCTCCATGGGAAGGAGACGTACAAATGCTCTGATTCTGTTGTTGCCAGACTGGGTCCAGATTGAGGTGATGACTTCCCCTGACTCACATTTGTCTACATCATGGATCCATAGTAGGCCTATGTTGATCAAGACCCCATATGTCTGTCACAACAAGTGTGGATGAAATGAGAAGAAAAGCCATTAGAATTAGCCACAAGAACACAAGAATTAGCCATTGTAAACCGTCTTAAATTCACTTCGATGCCAAGTCGATGCCGAAATAGGTTGAAGACCCAAATAACAGAAACAAATATAGTCATGTGGTAAAGTGAGTAATCCGACACTGGGTTGGTAGACAAAGCCAAACATGATGAGAACTCAATGTGCAACTTGAAGACAATATCAAACAACAATTCTCTTCTTACCTTTTATATCAAAGACCACAGATTACATATTCACCACTCAAGAATGTATTCCTTTAAACATGTCCAAAAATAGTGTTTGTGTACAGTAATTTTCAAATGAAAACACTTTATCATCAAATTTTTTTGGGAGGCTTTTCATCTTTAAAAAGTGTTTGGATAGACATGAAAGGGGATGAACAACAAAGGGCAATCAGAGGCTGTAGAAAGTCTCAAATAGGTTTTGGGGCTTTTCACCTTTATTAAAGACTCATCTGTCCTATCCTTCTGACAGTGGGTATTTTCAAAAGACTGCAAGTTTCAGGTCTTTCCATAGATGACTCATAGAAGGCCACTTCAGAATAGTCCAATGTTTTGTTCCTATCCAAAGCTGTGTGTTTTGGGTCATTATCCTGTTGGAGGGCCAGAGCTTTCTGACACTGGGCAGTACGTTTCGCTCCAGAATGCCTTGATAGCTTGAGATTTCATTGTGCCCTGCACAGATTTGCCAAAAGCCCCCCAGATTTGGGTGCTGCAGGAACATAGAGCAGCCAAAAACATACAAACGCTCTTACTGGGTGAGTGTTGGGTATTTCTAATAATTACCCTGTGTTCGTTAACCAAATCTATCTTTCCAGTACTCAACAGAAGACAGGAGACCAAGTGAAATTATTCTTGCTGCAAGGGAAGCCTCTGTGTCACCTCTGACACCTCTGACCAACTTCAAAAATCTTCCCCTGAAACCAGTCCATTTATTGCATGATAGTGAAGCAAGGTACAGTGACAGACTTTTCTCAATTTTAGGTGAATGACTGATTACAATGATTGGAGACATGTGTGATACTAATTAAAGAAACAGTTGGATACATTGAAAAATACCTTCAAAGGACACTGCCTGCATAATTTTGCAGAGTCTGCTTGCCTGAACACACACAACAAACACACACACACATTTTAGAATAGACATAGAAAACTAAGATACACACAAACAGCTTCTTTACTTTATTCTTATGACAGAAACTCAGGCTTGAATTTACATGATAAAAAGCTTTTAATAGAGAAATAGTTTCTGTGCTCATCACTTTTCAGGAGGAATGAAGCATTATTTTCAAATGAAAACATATTTAACCATATATGAATTGTGCATCACACAAACTGACTGCTTCTAAGCATATCAGGCCCTCTACCGTATTCAAAACCATATATGAGTTCACATCACACATCTAGTATTTTAAACATAACAGGCTCTCTAACAGTGAGCTAGAGGCCACCCCAGTAATACTTTATTATAATGGTACATGAATCATCATGCATGACTTAATGCATGAAAAAGCATGAATTCATTCACCTAGTACTTCATGAACTATAAATAATGTGCAAGGATAACTAGTATCTCACGTATGACTTAGTGCAGAAACAATACGCTAATTAAAGTTTCAATTAAGGTGTTTCAATCATCAGGATTTCTGATATATTAATGATGATTAAATCTTCTTTAAAAAAAGGTCCTGGCCTTGTTCATCTTTAACATTGATAAATAACATATGATTAATGGTGGCATAGTCTCGCTTTGCCAGACCATCCACACGCTGCGGAGTGGAGGAGGGTCTGGCTAGTCCACACAGCATTCCGGGATGGGAGAAAAACGTGCTCTGTTTGCTGCTTAATTGGCATTTCTTTAAACCACTCATAATGGTCATGGGCGGCACTAAGCACACTCAGATTGGACAAATAGCCTAGCTATCTGTCTGGATTTGAGAGATCTGAGGAGCAGTTAACCAAAATGTACTGGAGTTTAAAATTCCAACACAAAGAAAGCAGAAGGAAATAGACATTGGCGAAAATACATGGATCCGGCGGAATTTCCTGCGGCATTTATTAAGAATAGATGAGTGGGTTGGAAAAATGATACTGAGGTCACCAAATTTACACAAAAAAACTTCATAGTGTTTGCACACCTGACATTTCTTGATGAAGTACAAACTTACTATTTAATTTGCATTAGTAAAAAAAATTATTATTTGAGGGGTCACAAAGATGATTGCATTATATGCCACCATTAATCATATCTTATTAATGTTAAAGTCAGCACTTTATTTGAAGGGCCACAAACATGATGAAATAATGAAGAAGTAACTTTGAATTAATCATGATTACAACACTACAATTCAGTTTTTTAGCCTGTCACTTTAAATACAGATTTACCTATGAATAAGACATGATCATCATTAATAAATCAGAAATCATGACGTATTGTTCCTGAATTGTTCCTATTTATCTGCGGATATTACTGTGAGTTCATCAAGTACTACATGAATGAATTCATGCTTTTTCATGTAGGCTACCATTATAATTAAGTGTTACCGTGCATTATTTATGGACCAGAATGTACACAGGCAAACACTCTTCTTACACACAACACTTTCCCGGCCAGTATGATATAGCTGCACTTGTAATTGTGTGTTTATGCACAGGCATGTTTCATATTGCTGCAGAGTATGTGGTCTGTAATGACCTGCTAATGTGTCACAAGTATTTCAATCAGGAGAGACACGTTTAACGCATTTAAGCTGAACTTTCAACTCCCATCAGCGACACCGAGAATAATGGACACACAAAGACCATGCACAGACAGACATACACACACACAAATATACAAAAAAATATAAGTCACGTGTGGACACAAAACACGACTTTCTTAACTATGACATTAAAACTTAAAGGTTCCATATTATGCTCATTTTCAGGTTGATACTTGTATTTTGAATTTCTACTAGAACATGTTAACATGCTTCAATGTTCAACAAAACACATTGTCAACTTTGATTGGTCAGCATTTCTGGGTCTTCCGCATCTGCGCTCTGGGCTCTTTGCACCATTTCTCTGCGGATTGAGCGTTTTGATACATTCACAGTTTGTAAATTTTCCAGGATAAAAAAATGTAAAATACAATGCGTCATGGATTTAAAGCAACAGGTAATTCCTTGGCGCCAAATCCATTGTGAGTTGTTGAAATACACAATGAAACAATGAAGCAGTCAAAACTTCAGAGGCACAGCGTTTTTTTAAAGAAAGCAACATGAGTTGAATACTCAGCGGCTGCCAAGCAACCTCTGAGGTCTCGCTGATTTGGATATCAGACTTTAAGTTGGTTTTCATTCATATTGTGAAGCGGTCCTTTTTTAATTTGGTTTTATCATATCCTGGAATTTGTGTGTAATGTTTTGGATGTAAATATGTTTTTAATCAAAGCCCAGGAAGATGCTTGTCTTGTGCCCAGCTAAAAATACAGTAGGCTAATATCAATAAACAGTTCATGCTCACATTGAACTAGTTTTGTTCTTGTTGGTCTGTTATTTTTTGTTGTGGGTTTAATATCAATCTCTAATTTTACACTTCTAGAAATGATTGGCTAAAATCAGTGAGTTGCTATTGTATTTCTGAAACTGTTTGACTGTTTAAATGGGCTTTATTGTGTGGGCCTACATTAATACAGTTAGTCTTTGCTGTGACCTGTGGTGAGTGAAAACACTGAGTTGCTGTTGAAGTGATTGTCTTTAGCGGTTGGGGAGATTTAACAGATGGAATGGGCTGTCATTACTGACACCTGCTGGTGAGTGAGGGCGTGCTGTGTGAGTTGCTTTTGAAATATGAATTGTATGGGAGAAAGGGGAAACATTGTATGAACCGGGCTGAAAGTTTAAATATACTGGTATATTTATCATTATTGCCACCTATTTCATATTAGGCTAACAAAACCACTGGAGATTAAAAACAGTAACAGCCTATGTTAAAATATGATACATCTTAAAATTGAGGCATTAAAATTGATAGCTGGTTGGGAATCCCTGGTCTACTGGGTTTTAGCGCTTTTTTTTAATTTAATTTAATTTCAAACAAATTTAAAATATATGTATATACTGTATGTACACACATACATACATACATACATACATACATACATACATACTGTACAGTACAAACATATATACATACACATACACAAATGTATATATATATATATATATATATATATATATATATATATATATATATATACATATACACATACATACATACGTACATGTACATACATACATACAACTAAAACGTAAAAAGTTGTGGGCCAGACAGTATGTGTACATACACATACACAAATGTATATATATATATATACATATACACATACATACATACGTATATACATGTACATACATACATACAACTAAAATGTAAAAAGGTGTGGGCCAGACAGCTAAACAATGAGCTGTCCGTCATCATAAAACTCCAAAATGTCTGTGTAATAATTAGCTGTAGGTTCTCTACGAGCAGCCTCTTTCACAATTTTATTTCACATTTGAAACATCGTTATTATAAAAACATCGATCATAGCCACTTTAAAGAGCATCTTGACATCTTTTTTCACGCAATGAGTTTCACCGTTGTGAGCGCTGGCTGGGAGATTTCCAATTTTAAAACTCCCGGCCTCAGCTATAAACATTAATGTTTTTCTTAACAAAACCAGTGAATAATAATGCTTAATTTCAAAAAATCCAAAATATAATTTTAATACAGTAATGGGCTTTTTATGGTTTGCTATCTCTCTACAGCCATTAGGTATTCAGCCCTGATTACTTGACAAACTAATAAAGGAATTCCTCACTAAAGTCCTTTAAAATTGATTAAGCTGAAGAAGCTTTGGACTATCCCTAGGGGAATTTCTTTCAGAACAAGAGACCAGGACAAATGAATAAGGGGGACATGAGAGACATGCTTCATGGCTCTCTGTCAGATCCTGTTGTTTAGAAATTACCTTTGTAACAACATAAGATAAAATCTCATACCAAATAAAGGCCAGCAAGAGCTCTTGCTGCATTTGCAAAGGCCAATGTGAACTATCAATTTGAGGATGACATGCTGCCAAGCTTCTGAATTATTTTTTATGTGTCATCAAAAATAGAAGGGATCCAGAGCAAAGAGCTGAAATTATTTAAATCCCTGGCAGGCTTCAAATTGTGTCTGTTAATTTGGCTGCATAAAATCACTTTTTATATGAAACAGTCATTTCTGCTGTTCACAATGATCCATTAAAATCATAACTCACTTAACCCCCTGTTAAAAGTATGGGGTAATCAGTAAGTTCAGATATAATCAGAAATCCAACTACACAGCAAGTTATTAAATCAACTATCCCTATGTTTTCTATGTGACAGTGTATCGTGTGGAAGAAGAAAAACTTGTCTGTCATCAGACTCTGTTCCTCATCATTTAGCACCTATAATCTCCCACGGCTGGTCTAACCCTCTGAGATAAATTCAGCTCCTCAGTGTTAGCCTCCCCTCTCCCCATCAGGTGTAATGTGTCTGACAGCTTTATTCATGCAGTAATGCCAGCAGGGAAGTTCACGCAAAGGTAATTAATATGGAAACCTTAGGGTGCACCCCATTCACAGCGCACTAGAAAGATAATTATAGCTACAGGCCTTTGGTGGTACGAGGGCAATGAAGGTGCTGAAAGACGGGCTTAAGACTGAAAAGTTATATCTAAAGTTATTTTTTTGGTTTTACCCTCCTGCTCTTTTAACCAGCTGCCCTTTGTGGAATGTGACATTATCATATAAAAATAATGTAACAAGAAAGCCTTAAACTAAGGTTTTAACATTATACTTTTTCAAAACAGTACCGAAAAAATCATTACATAGATGTGAATCCCCATATTCCTCCTCCTACCAACAGAGAGACATAGCAGGAAGAGCTTAGTGCTGGTGCAGGCGAGGCGCTAGATGATGGTCCTAGAGAGATGAGTTGAGAGGACAAGTCACAGTTCAAACCTGGAGGCCATGACCGCAAAATTGCCATTTAAAAAAACTTGTTTGAACAGTCCACTACATCTGTGGGATTCCAGATCAGTTTAAATCCATCTGTCAGGCATTCGACAATGAAAAGTGCAGACCAAAATTAATTGCTTTTCAGATAAAGGTAATTGCTGAATTGGTTTGATTTGTCATCACAACCATTTGTCAAACATTCAGCCATTGGAGCCTCTGGGTCACTTTACAGAGCACTCTCACCCTTTCCTTAAATGTTCACAGTAACTAGCAGTCTGACTTCAAGGTAATGTGTGATGCTCTGCTAGAAGGTCTTTATGTTAACAGTCAATAGAAAAGCATTTTGTTAAAGTATAGGCTGTAATATTTTGGCATGTAGTGCTTAAAATAAAACATGTAGAAAAGGTAGTTATCAGACAGGACTTATTAGGAGAGAAAAATAGCTCAATATCTAGTAGGCCTAGTTAATAACAGTATGCACATAATGCCAGAACACACTGAAGATTATTTTTTTATTTTAAGACATGAAAGAGAAGACAAAGGGCAGCAGGTCAGAGTCGAACCCACAGCCCCTGCATCAAGGAGTAAACCTCTATATATGGGTGTGTGCTCTACCAGGTGAGCTACTAAGGCACCCAAAGATGATAATACATGAAAGAATATTAGTTGTAATGGCGTCTTGCTCAGTGGTTTTGGAAATTTACAGCACCCATAGTAGGCTCATTTTCAGGTTCATAATTGTATTATTTATCATTACCAGAATAGGTTTACACCATATTTTTGTTGTAGTGCACATTGCTGAAGATCCTCTTTTCACCTTGTGTCTTTGGGTCTCTGTTTTAGCTACAGAGTGAGACATCTCACTTGTTTTAGCTACAGAGTAGGACATCTTACTTCTTTACTATCTTTGTTGGGAGTCGTACATGCGCAGTAGCTAGGTAAGATCACATCAGCTAGATAACTTTCTTCAACTTTGGTCAGTACAAGGCAGGATTAGCTGGGAGACTTCTTCTAAACGGAATGGAATACCTGCAGAACAGGGACATGGAAGTAGTTCCTTTGTAGATTATGGTGAACTAGTGTGTGTTGTAGCAGTGTTTTGCCATTGAGAACAAGCTAGTATGCTAGCGCTAGCATGCTACGGTTAGCCACCTCGTCTCGGCTTGTGACGTAGAAAGCCGTGCATTTGAACAGCTCACCCGGAGAATGAAGGCAGGACACATTTAGAAACCTGTATCTCACTCAAAACAGCATGGGTAGTTTTTTCCAAGCTTCTTTGCACGTGGAAACACCAGAGACACAAAATAAATCCCAGAAAAAAGTGTTTTTTTTCATAATATGGGCACTTTGAGAAAATGTCCTTTGAGAAAAAAGCCTCTGCCAGCAACGGACAGTAGGCTATTTCAGGGGTTCCAGTTGGATGTTTAAAGAGAACTTAATACAGCATTGGACAAAGGGACCGGTTTATTCCTTTGCAAGTTGCTCAGTGGCCAAAACCTTTCAACTTTTTCGGTAACATTGACACACAGACCCAGTAGTTGCAATTCCACTGTTTGGCCACTATGTCAAATTGGCGTTAAAGCCTGCAGTTCTTCCTGGGGTTGCAAGTCCTTGCAAGTCAATACTTTTTGTTGGTGTTTTAAATTCAGGCAACATTTTGTCTTATCTCTATAATATATATTTTGCTAAAGCAGAAACAAGGGTCATGTTGAACTTTGGTGAACCAAGAATCATCAGACCCCATACCCTTCACCATGAACTGAAAAATAACCATCTATCTTTGCAGTTTAATAATGTCTTCTAATTTAAGAGCAACATGTGAAATATTATGCGATTTTCATTGAATATTATATCTCAACATCCACAGAGGAGATTAGTCTTATCATCAGTGATAAACTAGCTCTGCAGGGGATCTCATTGTGAAATTTCTCCCTCCTTTGGTACTTTGATGAAAAGCACTGCTCGGCATCCCGCTAATACTCTAATTAAAGCCAAACAGCCACACAGCTGGCTCCATCACATAATCACACCACATCCACAACAATGGCTCTCCCTTATTCGGTCTTTGTAAGAAGATTATTAGTTAAAATAGTCTGAACGTGATGTGCTTTATAAAGTAGTAGGGTGAAAGACTTTGTTCAAGAAGTTAAAAGAAAACCTGGGGCTTAATGTTGACTGAAAAAAATCACAGTTCTTTAAGAAGCAATGTTGATAGCTACACTTGAAGATGATGATGATATTAGAATATAACTCCTGAAGTGTCATTTGAGACTGAGTAATATATTAGGAACCTCAGGACCAAATGTCAGGCCCTTAGACGGATAGAAAAGTATTATTGAAAGCTACAGTCTAAAAAAAAAAGCTTTGCAAACAAAGAGCCTCCACATATGTTGTCTATTCAAATGGGAAAATGCACTTGTTAAAGCCAACCAGCTGCAAATGCAATCAGTGGAGGTTGTTACATGACTCGGTGAAGCGTGCCAGATGTGAAGGTTTTTAACAGGCTTCAGCTGAGAAGTGTCTTGAGTAGCTGTAAACTAAACATGTCGTTGCAATTGTTTCAGACCAGCATATTCTCACTAAATGCACCAAGAAACTGTGCACAAGTCAGGCTTGTAGTGTCCAGACGGGGGTTAAAACATGACCCAGAGGGAAAAGCATGTGGAAAGTTAATACACATTTAATGTTTTTACATCACTCAGCTTCAACTTTTCCACACATCAAGGTCAGAAAGCATCTTGTAATTTGACTTCTTGATCTTGTATTTGACCCACTGCATTAGTATAGTAGTATAGTAGTATAGTATAGCTGTCATAACCAACATGAAACTGTATTATTAAAGGATTCAGAGTAAATGATGGCCTAACTGTATGCATCTTCAGTTTGTTGGAGCAGCCATCAGAAGAAAAACAACTGAACGAGTGGTGGAAGATGTGGTTTCCTGTCAGTTGTCATTAACACTACCTATTTAAAATTACCAGAATTTTTACGTCATGTTTTTTCACATAAACATAACAGATGCACCTGATGTTTTCCTTTTTCATGAACTATAACTACTGCATTTATATTTGTCATTGGTGTCCATGATTAATTTCTGTGTAACTGTGCTCCCAGTAACTGTGCCGAATTACATGGGCTGTTGCATGACATTTTTTCTTTTCTAACAGAATTCTGTCAGATGTACTGTTCATTGGTTATACATTAAATGTGTGCTTGCATATTTCTCTGCAAATAAAAGTTGTAATCCCTTAAACACTATCTCTTTAAAAATGGTGGTGTAACATTTTTATTGGGCTCGCAGCATCAACACAAGCTAAGCAATAAAATGAAAACCACAGATTTTTGTGTGTGGAAAAAATGGTAAAGTCAAAAGATATTTGCTACTTGATTACTGAGAACCTACTCTGTACACATCCAGTTAGCTCAAATGTTAAAGGACTAGCGTTCTTGTTGAGAGTCAGCTAGGAGCTAGTTAGTTTATCTTATAATAAATTCTGGATACAGGGTTAAACAACTAGCCTGGCTCTTATTTTTTTTTCTTTAACTTAATTTTTTTGTACAGATTAAAAAAGGATATAACAAGGAAATTAACGAGATTTAAAGGTGTTCGCTTTAAATAGTTCATTACCGTTGGACAGAGCCAAGAGCTGTTTCCCCATGGTTCCAGTCTTTATGCTAAGCTAGTGCAGCTTCATATTAAGCCTACAAACATCAGTATCTTACCATAAAACCAAAGAGCAGATGTATGTATTTCACAAAATGCTGAACCAATTAGTTGAATATGTGTTTAAAAATCAGTCAAACACTACTGCGTTTAATTCATGTCCTCATATGATCCCAAAACTGCTCTGCACGCAGATATAATAAATAATAATAACAATAATGTATCCTTTCCCACAAAGGGAAATTACAATGTACACTCTGTTGTTATTACTCCCATTACACACAGGCCTGAATTACACAAACTCAGATCAGCTTTTGAAGAATCTATCAAAACATACCCAGTCTGTGTGGGTGGATGGTATGTGTAAAAAAAAGAGGAAACAAAAACATCCAGTCCCCACAAATGATGCTGCTCTCTTGATGGCCAATTAATACTAAATGTGGATTGAGTTCACATATTACACACTGCAGTGCAGAGTTCACAAAGTTCTTCAGAGTGGAGTTTACTATGTAGACCCCTTTCCAGGTTGTATAATTCTCTAAATATGCCGTTAAGCCCTTGACCTGCACTCCCACATACCACAAAGATGGATATTTGAAAATGTTGCCAGCTGTGTAACCCTGACTCATCCAGACTCTGCAGTGACCCACCAAATCTCTCCTCCAAACTTGCAACCAGCTGTACATTTTTATGTGCCTTCACTTCCTTGCCAGACTAATGAGTAAAAGCTTCGCTGCTCAAATGCCGTTAATCAAAACTGGGTTAACCCTTTAGCATGTAGTTGTATAGTCAAATGTTGTCCTTAGTCAACCTCTCTTTTGACACAATGCACAAAGATTTAAAAAAAAAATAGAAAAAAAAGATAGATCAGATTATCATTGCTGTTTTGTTTGTCTTTTGCAGCAAACTGATAATTCCACTGGAACTTTTCTGACACCACCTCTGCGCAAATACCGAGCAACTGTTCCATAGTGTGACTCTGCATGCTTACAAGTCTTCCTCTGTGTGTGTGTGTGTGTGTGTGTGTGTGTGTGTGTGTGTGTGTGTGTGTGTGTGTGTGTGTGTGTGTGTGTGCGCAATATGAAAATGTGATTGTGTGCCAACACCCAGCTGCAGCAGCTTCATTCATACAGGTGTCATCTTGTCCCGGAAAGCCTGTATTAGGTTTCTGGACATTGTCAGAGCAGGTGCAATGAATTATCTTCCTGTGCACGTCTTTGTTGAAGGCTTTTCTTTCTGTAATCTACCTTTCCATCCTTTGTTTTCCCTCTTTCCAGCCTCAAGGCAGGATCTTGACTTATCCAAACTGCAACATGACACTAAAAGAGTATTACTTTCCTTAATGGTGAAGAGGTTTCAGAGGGAGAAGAGAGTTGGCTTCACTGTGTCTCTGAGTCAGGAAGATGGTGGCAGAACTGTTGTCATCACAGCACATGCGGTTCAAGAATTCACAGAAGTATATTAGATGATTCACAACTAAAGTATTTTGGTTCATGACAACATTTCAAAGAAAAGGGAAGTAGGATTACCACAGTGCTCTGTGTAGCAGTGGATGCCAGCCGCAGGAGAGCAGATTTGTGGGCAGATACATATAGTACAGATGGGGACTGAATGCAATTGCAATTCAAACTGCACTCTAATGCTGTGCTTCTGGTATGTTGGCAACATTTCCATGCAAATGCAGTATCTGTCACCTGGAATGTCAAAATAATTATAGTCAAACCGTACAGAGAAAAGTTCCTTAAAGCTACATTGTGTAACGTTTGTACATTTTATTTCGTATTATTAAAATCTGTGTTGCATGTTCACAACCTTAGCCTTTTTAATGAATATTGACCACCGCCATCAATTTCCTGACTTTCTATTGGCTTGAAATTTTACATTTGCACTTGCATGAACTGGGGTAGACTCGTTTAATTATCCTCCAGACCGCTGCAGTCTCTTTCTCTCTCCTTTCCGTCAGGTGGCGCACGTGCCCGCTCGTGATGAAAAGTGCGTCTGCGCCACTTTCTGACATGCACTCCAACAACCACGGCTGATAGATGGCCTTTTGTACACCTTCACTTTTTGAGGCCTGACAGCTAGCGTAGCTGCAATACGTACTTTGAACTGTGTGGTGAGAGAGAGTTGATTGTGATATATGATCTCAATGCTAGATGGGAGATCTTCTTACACAATGTAGCTTTAAAGTGCCCATGTTATGAAAAAAAACACCATTTCTGGGATTTGAGGTGCTATTTTGTGTCTCTGGTGCTTCCACATGCATACAAACTTGGGAATAAATCTATCAATATTGTTTTGAGTAAGAAACAGGTTTCTGAATGTCTTCTGCCTTCAGTCTCCGGGTGAGCTGCTCAAAATCTGCACGGCTTTCTACGTCACTAGCCGAGACGAGGTGGCTAACCATAGCACATGCTAGCGCTAGCATGCTAGCTCGTTCTCAATGGAAAACACTACAACACACACTAGTTCACCATAATCTCCAAAAGAACTACTTCCATGTCCCTGTTCTGCAGGTATTCCATTCCGTTTAGAAGATGTCTCCCAGCTAATCCTGCCTTGTACTTACCTAAGTTGGAGAAAGTTATCTAGCTGATGTGATCTTACATAGCTACTATTTTTTGTAAATTAATTTCACAGATAGAGAAAGTATTAGAAAAAACAGAGTTTCTAATCATATTACCTGAGCTAGCAAGTAGTTTTGTTTTTTATGTGAGACAGGTCACTAAAAAAAGATTTTTAAAAAAGATTTTAAAAATGTTGAGATTTTTTATTAATCTCAAAAAGGTCATTTGTGCCAAATATAGCCTACTGTTGTACAGTACATGGTAAAATAAATCTTGATATTACGTTACATGATGTGCAAACATAAATAATAGAATATATGCGTATGTGCAGTGGAAAACATATGTATGCATGTAGATAGAATACATTTTCAAAGTAAAACTGTAAACTGACGACATGTGAATGTGAATACTCTCCATTCATGTAATGCTTAATCATTTACATATCGTCTTATGTTCCGTTTCAGGGGATCTGATGGAAATAATCCGTAAAGAGGGGAGGAGAATAACTGCCGCCCAGCCATCAGAGACCACGGTTGGAAACATGATTAGACGCGTGTTGAAGATCGTCAGAGAGGAATATGTCAGGTGAGGACTAAACAGAGCTACTGCTGTTGAGACCAGTCACTACACTGGAAAGGTTAAAGATTAAAGTAGTTGATTATCTCCACTGACATAGCCTATGAACTTTATGTATGCTAATCTGGAATAATTGCACATAGAAGGCATAGTTCGTGAGCAGATGCTGTTAAGTTATGGAAACAAAGTAGATTACCAATTATGAACCTGAAAATGAGCATAATATGGGCACTTTGAATATAAAAAAGAAAAGAAAATTGACTAGAATACCAGGAGTGACAAAGTATTCAAAATAAGAAATGGTCAAGTATCAGGAAATCCAAATTAAATTTACTGTCGGTTGTAGCACCATCATCCTGTCTTGCTTTTGCTGTTACATGTACAGTAGGTCTGCCAATTGTCAAACGCTTTAACAAATATTCATTCAGTTCTATTGCCAAACTACATTCACGACACAGATACACACAATCCAAGGACCTTCTCATTAAACATACATCATATCACTTAAGATCATTAATTAACATGCTGTGTCGTGTTGTTGTTGATTTAATTTGTCCAGCAACAGTCCAACAGTTCTGTACAGTGTGGGTTGCAAAATACCATCAGTGAGCTGAGGCTTAACTAAAGGTCCCTACAGGCACGAAAAATGCAAACATGGCAATGTTACGGTGACGACAAGGTTAAATCTATGAAGCTGCTAACAGTCACTTGCACCTGGCAAGAAATAATTAGCATGGTACGATCATTTAATGCTGCTGATGATGATAAGTACGTTTATATTTCCAAGGCCTATGTAATCATCAATACAGCATGCACCAGGTGTGCCGCTGCACCAAAATCACTCAGTACTGTTAAACAGGAGAGCGTACATATTGGATAATTAAAATACACCAGCACCATGCCTCAAAATGTGCAGCAGGGCAGACTGGCTGTCTGTGATGTTAGGTACAGTACAAGAGCTGTTTTGGATCTGCTAATTAATGTTGTTGCAATACTATTGTTACAGGACTGCCGAGGTCCTGCCTCTGCCTTGATCAAACTAGGCACTCTGAAAATGAACAACAATGAGATACAGTCGAGCATCTCTCTGCCCTGAGTGGAATTCAATTCTGCCATACTCCAGGGTTTCTATCGGGGCAAAATCAAGGTTCTCTTTTATTCCCAAAGAAAACCGATATAAGGAAACTAGTCTGTTCCTGCTCCTAACAGTAAATGGAAACTACAGCACATTGTGGTGTGTAGGACAGATTATTTAAGTGACCATTAGACTAAAGTATGAGTGCATTACAAGAAGACATGACCTAAAGGTACATTGCTTCATGCAGGCATGTACCTGTGGGGCCAGTAGAGACTTTTGTGTGCATCAATAACTCTAGGGGAAATAATGTTGTATTTATTGACTTTGTTTAACTTAAACTTCTGAAACAATACTGAAAAAAGGTTGACAAAACTTGAGACCAAACTGTGGTCGTGGTTCTATGCAAATGATAAATTCTCATAAAGTACAGTTGAAAACTCAGCTCGTTGGAGCACAAGTGTACTTCACCACATTTAAAGAAAAACATTCTGTGGTAATGGTACTCATGCATGTATCTACAGGAATGTTAAGAGAGGTCAGCGCCCGTTCTTATATAACTGAGGTTCAACGTGATTGTGAAAAAAGACAAACGGTGTTTCTACACATTAAACAGTTTCTGCATCAGCATTGAATAACACAGACTTCAACAAAGAACAAAGCAGACGGAGAGACGGAGCAGACAGCTGAGAGTGTGGCGCTCGTCTAGACAGCGAGCAAGATCCTTCCCATCATTGTTGTTTGGCATTGAGGGGCCGCAAAACAGGAAATAATATCTGAGGGAAAACATACAGCTATGGACATTCTAAAGTGAAACATGATGTAAAATACTGCATTTCAATGTTATTTTAAATGAAAATAAATTTGACAGACGTGTTTCATACAAATCATAGATTTTCTTCTATAACTTGCAACATAAACATATTTTACTTGCACCCCCCAGAATGCCTTTACATGTGGCTCATTAAATGCCAGAGGGATTAAACAAGATGAAGTACAATGTCTTAGATATTGGCAGTTTAACAGAATTAAGATTAAAAGACTGTAGTATCTGTATTTAAAACTGTGGTTAAATCCACTATTTGAGTTGTGTGTTCTTATTGGTCTCTTTCGCCATCTTGTGGATGCAGTACTCAAGTATGAAGCTTTCATTTTCCTTTCCTTTCCTTTCCTTTCCTTTCCAGGCGTTCGCAATTTTATTTCTTTTTTTTTTCTTTTTATTGATTGCTGCAGCCTGTGGCTCTTTAGGACAACAATGTTGTTTTATATTTTTAGATTGTGTGACTTTGACACCTTATGAAAGCTTTTGTCTGTTATGCTGATAGTGTGCAGTGGTATGACATTTTCTTTTGCAATATTTCTCTGTTTGAAATATTAATTTACAAGTTAATAAGCCAAGAAAAATAAAAGAGCAGGAAGAATAAAAAGGCAATTTGGGTTGGTCCTTGATTTGTCCCTATTCAGCTACCTTCTTTAAACACGTGATCATACGTCACTTACATTTGTCTGTGTTCGTTAGCAGTAAGCTGAAAACAGTCGCTTCAATTTTAACTCATTTACTTGAAATAACGAGAAGCATGGAGATTGGGACAGAGATAAGCAAGAAAATAAGAGTGAGTAACATTATGGGCTGTATATGAGCCTAAAGCCTGGTTAAGGCTAGTGTAGCATGGACGTTGATAGCTAACATTCGCATGCTAGCGTAATTTCTCATTAATGGTAGCTAGCTAGCTAACGGGGTTTTTATTTTTAAAGGCCAAGGCAGGGTTTGCTAAATCACTTGATAACGTATCCAGCAGGCAGGTTTATAGACGTGTTAGTGGCTGAGAAATAAGTAATTATACTGTATCAATGATGCATTGCGCTACTTAGTCGGTTGTTTGGTACTGTAATTTTGCATATCAAAAATATTGTGTAGCTAACGTTAGCCAGTATGCTGTCCATCATTTGTTTAACTATATAACGTTAATATAATCCGTACTGTACTTTTGGTTTGTTTCAGGCTGCTATCAAGGGCAAGCTTCAGGAACTCGGTGCATATATTGGTACGTAAATAAAACGCAGATGTTGTAGTCGGGGATTTTATACTTTAATCACACAGTAACGCTACATGCTGTAACGTATGTGTTTACTTTACCGATCTAGATGAAGAGCTTCCCGACTATATTATGGTGATGGTAGCAAACAAGAAAACTTCCCAACAGATGGCTGACGATCTCTCCCTTTTCCTTGGAAACAACACTAGCAAATTCACAGCATGGTACAAGGACAGACACATCAGTGTATATTTCCTGTCTAATTAAAATTGTACACTATTGTTTGTCTTGTAACATACAAAATATCTCTCTATCTGTTTTAGCCATAACATGGATTTCTTTATTGATTTTAGGCTACAGGGTGTCCTTGAGAAGTTAAGAACGGTTGCAGTTGGTAAGTCAGACTACGTTGAATCCATTTCAGATTTTCTGCACTTTTTAACCAGCTGAAGGGATAATTGAGTGCACACAGCCTGTAGTTTTAGTTTTAGTCAAGCTCATGTTTTCTTTCTCCACTTGCCTACATGGTTGTTACAGAGCCTGCATCCCTCACTGAACATGAGCTCCAGTCTGACACTGGTACTGTTGCTGGGAAGAGCCGCTCATCTCTAAGTGAGGACAGCAGAGCAGAGGAGTTGAAAGTGCTGACAGTGTCCAGCTCACGCTCTGATAGGACTGAAACACGTGTCTCCAGTTCCGCTCATGAAAGCAGGTGCCTAATGCAAAGCTAGAGTTGTTTTTGTCCTTATGTGCTGACATTCATTGTTTATAGTTCATTGTCTTAAACAGCACACATGGCAGTCACTGCAAATGTACAAACACTTGTATATATATATATATGTTTGTTATCAGGAGAGGCAGCTTGGAGAAGAGTTCCTCTCGACTTACCTCCACCGTTAAGCCCCTCATGGAGCCACTCCCATTAGAGGCCATTATTGACATCAAACCAGAGATGGACGATGACCTCATCGCTGAGGATCCTGTAGAAATAGGCACCAACCATGGTCGATCACGTGCAGCTAGTAGACCCACAGCTGAAATCTACAGACCAGGTCAGAGCAAGTTTACATTAGCAAGCTCTGCAGACCTGTGTCGATCCTCCGAAGGATCCTCTCACTCAAGGCAGCAAGACAGCAGAAGCAGCAGAAACTCCAGAACCGGATCCAGTAAGGTACTGTGATCTGATAAGAGCATCCGATTTTTTAAGTGTCAAGACAGTTGTAGGTATGGATCTGTAATTTTAATGATCTGCCATCTTTGTTCAGCAGGAGGAGCTGTCCCGGAAGCGTAAGGCGCCGGTAGCGAGTTCAGTGGTGCGAGTGAACCGAGCAGCAGACGAGGACAGCGATGATTTGGAAGAGGAAGACATAGGCTATGGAGGCAGAGGCCTGTCCAGTAGAGTGTCCCTACCCTCCAAACCAGAACGCAAGTCAGTGTTTGCTCCTCATGTCATATTATGCAATATATTGTAAACATTTTCAAATTAGAGGGCACGCCAGGATTGTAATTCACTGTTATTAACTAAAATTATGTAGCAAATGCGATTTGTCCTAGGTATTTGCATTTAGTTAGAATCCATATTTTACACTGCAGGAGTTCTTTTAAGACCTTTTCACTGTCTCTAAAAAAAAAACGAAAAAAACTGCACTGACTTATCTTTTTTATGACTTAACATTTTTTACCTTTGAACAAAACAAAACCACATCATAGAAAACCCAGCAACACAATCCCTGACCAGCAACAGGCAAAATTACATAGGTGAAGATCAACTTGAAGACTGATCGTGATGTGAGACTAGATATTGTCTTAGATTTTGGATATCGTAACATCGTAATATGGCTTTATACATCGTATAAAGTGTTTTCTTTTCCTGGTTTTAAAGGCTGCATTACAGTAAAGTGATGGCATTTTCTGAACTTACCAGACTGTTGTAACTTTTCTAATATTTTCCTTTACCCACTTAGTCATTATATCCACATTACTGATGATTATTTATCAAAAATCTCATTGTGTCAATATAGTAGTCAACACTGCAATATTATTGTGGTATCGATATCAAGGTATTTGGTCAAAAACATAATATTTGTTTTTTCTCCATATTGCCTAGCCCTATTGACTTCTACAGTAACTTTTACAGTCTTCAGTAAATCAAAGTGACATTAATAACATGACTTGACATAGATGATTGTTTTATATAGTGTCCATGTAACATTTTCTTTCCGCTGTGCCATCGCCACTACTTCTTTATCTTAAAAGATCCAACATGCTTTGCTGAGCTCAGCTTTAACTTATTACTGTGGTGTATTATGTTACAGGCCTACTCTCCCTCCAGCCAAGCAAGCCAACAGGAATCTGATACTAAAGGCCATCTCCGAGGCCCAGGACTCAATCACCAAAACTACAGCCTACCCCACAAGTATGTTTAATGGGTTACCATGAACGTTCTGTCCTTTAATAATTTCTTTTTAATTTGATTTATTATGGATTTAACAGACAACAAAATCCAGAGGATAACATGTTGCAGCCCCACCCAGGTGGCATGAATGCACCATTAGCACCACCGAGTTATTCCTTAAAGGAGCTTCCCCGGTCTTGTAACACAAGGAGAGCCTTCCAGAGCTTCTTGTATTTGGTCCAGAAGTCCAAACTATCCAAAAAATGCTTTCACACTTTAAACAAACCGGAACATGGTTCAGTTTTGATCCGGACCAAAACCACCTCTTTTTATCGGACCAAAATTTGGGCTTTTGATCCGGACCGTGGTCCAGGGGAGGATTCACACCTGGAATTTTGGTGTTAAACATTTTACACATGACAAAGACCTTGCAGGTAAGCAGTTGCCCTTATCACTTTCTTACATTCACTTCACTCTTTTCCCCTTTCAGTACCACAGAGGCAGACTGTTCCTGTGGCACCTCGAACTCGTGTGGCCAGCAGTGAAGAGATGACTGCAGCCATCCAGCTGGTCCAGGAGCATCTCCACAGCCTGGCCCCAAGGGTTCAGGCCTACCCTTCTGCAGAGCTACCTCCTGCCAGAACAGCTGGTATGTGGACAGCATGTGGAGTAACCTTTGCCAAGTAATGCTTTAAACACCATGCCATCCAAAAGGCGAAATCACAATAAAAAAATGTTTAAAAAAAAAGCAGTTTACTTAACTAATGTTTTCCTCCCAGCCCCAGCAAGATCTTTAGCTTCACGCCTCCAGTTGGACGTAGCAGAGAGTAGTGAAAGAGAAGAGCAGAGGGACTATGGTAAGTCTTTTAAAAGTAGTAACTAATGATCTATCTATTGCAAAACACGCCTAATGGATTGTCTTCAGTGATGCATTACACTGGGATGTCCGCATTTGTGATGTACCTCTAGGTGTAGAGGTCACTGCAGGCAATGAGGGAAAGCCATTTGATACCCGCTCCTTCATAATGAGTCCACCACAGCTGGGGGAATCTACAGCCAGAAGCCAGCAGCGTCCTCAGGTCAAAGGGGGAGTCCAGTCTGCTTTACCACGCACTGTCCAGGCTAGGTACACACACACACACACACACACACACACACACACACACACACACACACACACACAATCTCTCTATATACAGTAAGTACTCTCATCTCTTTCTAATTGTACATAAAAATGTGTCACATATTTTCCTTTCTCTTTTCTTTTCTCCACCAGTAAGGAGAGGGTTGACTCTGCCAGTCCCAAGTTCATAGTGACACTAGATGGGGTGCCGAGCCCGCTGGGAAATCTTGCCGACTGTGAAATGGAGCTGGATGATGTGAGACCGCCCATAAGGGTCACAGAGGCAACTGTCCACGCCAACAGGGAGCCTAAAGTCAGCATCCTTCACAGACTACAGGGAAGACTCACATTACCAGAAGGTGTGGGGTTCTCATCACAATAATTTTTTGCTGTAATTTGGGATAATAATGCAATAACAATAAGTTAGCATTATTTCAATATCAGATTTCAAACACAGTGTGCTTCAGTTAAGGGTTAACATTCTGTCCTTTTTATGATTAACCTTTTTTATAAAAAAAAAAAAACAACTTGAAACATGAACATACCACCCACCCAGACAAAAAACAAGAAAAGAATACACATTAATAACTACCATTTTTTGACAGATGATGATGTGATGGATGTTGAGATGGCGGAAGATGATGCCGGCCCTTTAAAGAAACAGAAGGTGATGGAGCGCTGCAAGTTCTGGCCGGTCTGTAAAAGTGGAGATGATTGTATGTACCATCACCCCACAACACAGTGCAAGTGAGTATTTCGGTTATATATAATAAACTGAAGAAATAATAATTGCGTTTATATCGCTCAACACACACTAATTCATTACTCATGAATTTTTTTTTTTCTGAAGGACTTTTCCCACTTGCAAGTTTGGGGATAAATGCCTTTTTGTGCATCCCAATTGTAAATACGATGCCAGGTGCACCAAGCCAGACTGTCCCTTCACTCATGTCAGCCGAAGAAGCACAGCTGCACCTCCGCCGAGGCCAGGTACTCTCTCATTGCATCTGTGATTCTTCTGCACACAGTTCAGGATCTCTCTCTGCCTACAAGACAGTTCAGACAAACAAAGCTTAGTAAAAGTATATTAACACTTGAAGGGGGGTGTTGAGATATTGCAGTCTGCACTTCTAACTCGACTCTTTGTGTTTACAGCAGTGCAGCCAGTCCAAACCGCTAGTGTGTGCCGCTTCTTTCCAGAGTGCAAGAAGATGGACTGTGCGTTTTATCATCCCAAGGTAACATTTTGTAAAGTGTCTTGATTCTGTATTTGTAATTCCAGTGAATGTAGGATTTGGTTAAATGGAAAGTGCTTTTATTTGAAAGTCAGGACATTCTGCACAGGCCCTAAGGTGCAGTCTGACTGTCTCAATTCTGTTCCTCTCATTACAGCCCTGTCGCTTCGCGGCACAGTGTAAACGAGCTGGGTGTACCTTCTACCACCCAACCACATCTCTGCCTCCGAGACACGCCCTGAAGTGGACAAAAACACAGACCAGGTGAGCAGACGGGGGGGTAATACAAAATTCCATATGGTTGACATTGTTGATGATAGTATCTCCTGCATAAAAGATTTTAACTAATGTATGAGGGAATGTATTCACCCAATAAAGCACTTAAGGAAATGTTAAATTAAAGCAATGATTTAAGTAATGTCATCATCTATATCATATTTTTTGCACCTACTATATGATGTCTCTTTCTCCCTCACAGCTCATAAAGTCCAGGAACAGAAGTCTGCTGATGGTTAACATGTGAAACTATGGACGATGTTCTTAATCTGTCAGATTTTCATTCTTATTTGCAGTATATAACTGTTGTTTAATTTCATTTTAATGAATTGTTTGGACTGATTTTTTTTTAAGAGAAGTGTTTTGTATTGAAACAAAAAAAAAAAAAAAGGTTTTCCTCATGCTCTCTGAATATTAAAATGCTCCACAGTGAACTTTAAACTTTTGTCATTTTGGCATCTTATTTATCTCATGTTCGTAATAACGTTGGCTCATGCAGATTTTCACCACTGACTGACGATCGTTTTTTAAACATTCTGATACAGAAATAACTGAGTCAGTGAGGAGAGTGGTTCAGTTTAGCTTTGATAAGATCAAGTCGCATGCAGCTGCACATAGCAGATAATAAAGCACAGAACCAAACAAGACTTGAATAGCAGCGTCTGTTGATATAACAGAATGCATTTTCTTCTAATAAGTTTGAATAGTTGATTCACTGATAACAGTGGATAAACCATGAGATGCTGACATACACTGATGATAAATATGCTGTATAAGTGACTTAATTTATCAAGTCACGATTTATATTTCATTTACAAGCACATCCAGTTAGGCTTTGAGATGACACCTAACTGGATGTTAGGCGGCATCTCAATGAGAGATCTCATCAGCCTTCATCACCACAGCTCCATGACCTAACTGTAAGTATACAAAATGTCTGAAACTCATTTGTCCAACTTGAGAATCACAAACACGGTTACCATGATAAGTATTGATAGTCTGTGTGGTTATTAATTTCTTCATTTTTGTGCACCGGGATAGCTCAATTTGTGGAATGGGCGTCCATATATAGAGGTTTGCTCCTCCGCGCAGTGGGCCAGGGTTTGATTCCGGCCTGTAGCCCTTTGCTGCATGTCATTCCCCCTCTCTCTCCCCTTTCATGTCTTCATCTGTCCTGTTGAATAAAGGCCTAAAATGCCCCAAAAAGTAATCTTTTAACATCTTTTATATCAACTCTTAGGTTGCTATCAAAATAGGGAAAGAAAAGCATTTTTGAGAAATGTAGAAGAAGCGAAAGCCATTCATCTTAGCCAATTGTATTTAATAACCACAGTTAAGATTGAATCTGTATTCTGGTGAATATAGAGATTTGCTCTCTGTGAACCAAGGAGACTGGACAGAGAGTGATATAGGAAAACGGTTCAAAGAGCCAGATCAGCACAAAACATACAGTAGATGCAGTAAATTCAGATAAAATCAAATTAAAAAAATAAAGAAAATATATGATTCCAACAGGCATAAAAAAGGGTGCATATTTATTTTCGGTTTATCAGTTTTTATCTCTGCAGCTGTATTTTTCAATCCCGCCACTAGAAGCCGCTGAATGCTCCGTGATGACGTCACCATAGTCCAAGTCAAAAGCCCGATGAGTGTGTCTGTTTCTCGCCGGGTGCGGTGGCGCGCGCCTGTAATCCAAGTTACTGGGAGGCTGAGGCTGGCGGACCGTTTGAGCCCAGGAGCTCTGAGCTGCAGCGGACTATGCCGATCGGGTGTCCGCACTAAGTTCGGTATCGATATGGTGCTCCTGGGGGAGCCCGGGATCACCAGGTCGTCTAAGGAGGGGTGCACCGGTCCAGGTCGGAAACGGAGCAGGTCAAAGCCCCCGTGCCGCTCAGTAGTGGGATCGCGCCTGTGAATAGACGCTGTAGTGCAGCCTGGGTAATACAGCGGGACTCAGTCTTTTTGCACTCATAGCTTCACGACTATTAACTACTGCCACATCCCCGCCTCATATATCCGCATATCTTCATCACACCGCAGCTTTTTTAATCTTCTTGTTCATGAAAAGCCCTCACAGACAGGCTGTTCTGCGTGTCCTACACTGCCTCCACCTGGAGGACACCTGCAACTACATCAACCACACTGAAAACTTCTCAGTCATGAGGTAGGTGGCGCCAAGTAAAAGGCTTTCAAACGATCAGTTAAAGTATGCAGTAAGACAAAACATAACAATCTAAAGGCTGTTATCTGTTCATTCTACTGAAATGTGGCATATGGAAACTGTAAACAAAAGACCTACTGTTTTTGGTAGGTCCATTCAAATAATCAACAGATTATCAACAGTGATATACATAAATGCTGTACCATTACAATTGTATTTCTTGTAGACCTAATAGAGATTTGATCATTCATAATCAGACTGACTAGAATAAAGGTGTCCGAGCGTTTATAGATCTTTATAAACTTAATCTATAATTTGTCATCTCACAGGTGATATTTGGTTGCGGCAGAAAACAGATTCTGCATATGCTGAGTTAATCAAGACTGGTCCAAAAAAAAAGAGTCAACTTTACACTTGTGCTACAATGACTCATAAATGTTGTTTGTTTTGAAGTAAATACTGTGTTCCGTATAATTACACTCACAATACATGGATCAGTTTTATTTTTACGGTCATCGGCGTCTACACGACTCTTCACTTTCCCTCAATAATGCGGTGCTTATTAGAAACCTCCCACAGTCATTTTCAAGGAAGAGAGACCACAAATGAGGGCATCACAGTTTGCTATCTAAATAAATGGCCCATCAGGGTTTTTCTAAGTAAGCTAGAAGAAGTGAGACTACTGTTGACAGCAGCTGCTAATGTACTTATCAGCTGTCACCTCTACTTTATTTGACTCAAGTGTATCTGAGCAAGTGTGTCAAACTCTGTGTGACAAGTTGCTCTCAAGCTCTCACAGCTTCCAAGAGCAACCAGCAGAATTAAAAGAGAGCAAACATCTCTCTTTCTTTCAACAATCTTCACATGGAATAGCTCACAAATGCACCTATAGATCACTGACAAATGGCATTATTAAATGACTAACACATAAACAATTCTACTTTACACATTTTATAAATGATCACAATCCACTCAATATTTTTATTGACTTCATGATTTATTTAGTGCAGTTTCGGAGGAGCCCAACACTTGTCGATCCTCAGCACCTTAAGGTCCTACAAGGTTTTGAAATAAGCTTGATACAGTAATTAGGCGGCCTTAAGTCAAAGCCGTAGACTTGTTATGTTTTTCTGTATTTTTACCATATTGTGTCTGTGTTCTGGTTAAAGCAGAATTAAACTAATCAGCTTTCTTTTCTTTTTGCAGTCTCAACTCTTTTGGACAGCGTTAAATGCCAAGTATTAGAAATGTCTGGCCTTGCCCGAGCTCTTCAAAATTCCTGTGATGGTAGAACATGTTTTTGTGTGGGAGGGCTGTTCTGCCAAGTAAAGCTGTTTTGGTCCTGATTCTTTTTTTTTTTCTCACAAGAAAAATTCTTGCATCACCAAATGTTACCTCTTGATGGAGGTAAACAAGAAACTGATACAAGAAGTCACATATGCAGCTTTTGCAGTTGTCGCCCCTGACTTTTAGAAGCAGTAGGTGTCATGCCACGCCACTGTGTACATTCAACCTCTTCAAACTGTACATTTTCTAGAAGATTTCCCCAACATCTTTACAGAGAGTCATTTTGAGTGAAAGACAACAAGGGAATTCTAGGTGGGGTTTTGGGGAGCCCCGAGTCCTTCGACATAGCCTCGCCTTATAGCCTCGCCTTATTGCAGCTGCTGGGTGGCGAGCAAGAAAGTGTGGTACATATCTGGAAATTACCATGAAGCGTGTGTAAATACTCACAACTCAGTCATCCATGTGAACTTTTAGGATGCACTGTCTCTTGAGGATTTGGTCGAAACATGTATGTGACTGCTGAAAAAAGAGGAAGCGGGAATGCCCATGTCTATCAGACACACACACACACACACACACACAGATATATATATAGATATATCTGTGTGTGTTGTATATATATATATATATATATATATATATATATATATATATATATATATATATAATCACACATTGAAAAAAGATTACAGGAAGATTAATATATCCTGTCTTTTAGGTGAAAGTTATTTTTTATTTTATTTTGATTGTGCTGCTACTAGATGTTAATGTCAACATGAAATTATTATTATTATTATTATTTTTACATGTAGTTGCAAAGCTAAGTTTTTGAAGCTTTTTTCTGACACTGGTAATATCCACCCATATTTATTGAAATTGAAATTGAAACCCCCCAATATGTTATTTTTCTGGAGTTTACAAAATTACCTTATGTGCTTTAACTTTCCATCAGACATGGGACTTCCAGTCTAATGCAACTTACCCAGATTCTTACCAGAAGCCACATCACATACAGCTAATTAAGCAGACAGCTAGTCTCAGTGTGTCAGAGAGAGAGAGAGAGAGAGAGAGAGAGAGAGAGAGAGTGAGTGAAAGAGAAGGAGGAGTGACAGAAAGGGAAAGAAAAGAGGGAAGAAAGACTCATTAAGCCAATTTCTTCTCAGCACCCGTTCTGCTACACAGACTCTCTTTCTTTCTCTCTCTCTCTCTCTCTCTCTCTCTCTCTCACACACACACACACATACTAAAAACACAAAGCAGAAGTGGACAAAGACATACGGTTTCCGTCGCCGCAGTTGGCTATGGCTCAGGGCTCTGACAGCAATGACACAAGTTACAAGTCCCCATCACCTGGAAGCAGGCCGGTAAGTGTGCGCTTCTATGTATACTTTCTCAATAATACACCTCAGATTACTTGGCGACCTATTTACACTAAAGATTTATAGATTAAATACAAATCCTGAGGCTACACATTTCTCCTAAATCTGTGATTGGATGCAGTTTTTTGATGCATGGTTAGTGGGCAGCAACACAGCCTTTGTTGGCTGTTTTCACAGCTTTTCAGAAGTGTTTCACATGCACACATGGGCTGCAGGCATGGTTCCCTTCAAGTGCACGCTTTTGTGAATTGCAAGATGTATCACTTCTCTAAGATGTGGGAATCCTTTGTTTTAGCAAGTCTCATGTCAAACTGTGAATGATTGGGGAGCTGTCGGGAACAGAGTGTGTATTGAGTTGGTAGCCTACTGTACATTTCTCTGCACATGAGTCTTGTTTCACATGTGCCGCTTTCTTGCACATTGTTGCTCAAGCACTGTGGATATAAAATATTTTGTTATACATGAAACAAGTTGGGAGCCTAACTTTAGGTCAATAAAGCGATCTGGCGCCATCAGTTGTTTTGGGGATTTTCAGCATTACTTTAATGGACCATCAGAAGACGTTAGATAATGAAGTTATTATCTCTTTGATGTCCAACTGACTCAGCATTTTGAAATGGATTAGTTATTATGATACCAAGAAAATTGAGTGTTCAGGACATGAAACAGGGTGTGCGTTAAACCTAAACGATGACTCAGCCACTCCCCAACCCTGCCCTTCACATGAAGTGTAAAGTTAAGCCCATCTTCTGTCAAACTGTCATTAAAACAAACGCAGCTTCCATTTCACACATGAACCCACCAACAGCATAAACTACGAGAGTCTGATCTTCAACTTTTTTCATGTACAGAAACATCTCCGTGCCTATCAGTTTACCACTTGATGTGTATGTCATTGCACACACATTCACTGTCAACATTTGTATTTTTGTCAGAGCTCCTCAGATGATGCAAAGAAGGTGATGCGGAGAGAGAAGAACCGGATCGCTGCTCAGAAGAGCAGGATGAGGCAAACTCAGAAAGCTGACAACCTGCACTTGGTGAGAAAACCTTTGTGTGCACACGTACACACACTCAAAAGCAACACATTTTAACACTGACTTCTAATTCTTAAGGCATTTGCCACAGAGACATAAGCAAAAACAGAGAAGATATGGCATGGTAAATGAGTGTTACTTGATGAAGTACTGCATAGTTTTGGCAAAGATGGATCTATACACAAGCATAATGTCTAGCCCCAAAAGCCATCCTTTTGAAAAAGCTTTATTGTACTGCAATGCTGGTTACACGTCAGATTATATATACACATGGAAGGATGTTGAAAGATACAGCATTAGTTTAATGATGTTTGTGCAGCCTGAATGCTCTGCCAACTGATCAATTGATCGACACCCTCTGGGAACGGGTTTGTACTATATTTACCAAGCATTACCTGACCATGTGGCGATGTGTCATGGCTTCTGTTGGGCTGCACACTTGGACGCGGCTGTGTGTTTACAGAAGCTTAAGGAATAAATTAGCATGTGTGGGAAAATTACTCCCGTTTGCAGCAGAGATTGCATCATTGAATATGATAACAGAAGGGTGTCCTGGGTGTGCGGCTGTTTTGTTTGTTGCCCCCCCTTATTCTTTCACGCAGCTCATTACGTGTGATAGTTTGTAGTCAGTGTCGTTTCAGCTTTTACTTGGTTGACTCAGCGCAAGATGGGGCTTTTATTCAGTTCAAACGTAGGCATATCTTTGTCTGCATTCTTAAATCTGTATACAGATGTGTGCAGCAGGTCTCTGTTTAATGGATCCTTGTAACTGTAACTCTAACATGCTGTCACATCTTACATCAGCACACATTTCAACACGCTGACAACATATCCACTATCTGTAACTTCCTCGTTCAGGCCGAGATGATTTGTGCTGTACTGTACTCTGATGTTTTTAGAGCTGCTGTTTCTGTGAACTTTATCAGATGAACTGAAGAGACTTTGACATTAAGAAACACCCACACTGGAGGCAGTAGTAGATCCAGAGATTTGTAACAATGTTCCCATGAATTATGGTGTATCAATCTCTTTAAAGCCCGTCAGAGTCACAGAGAACACCAGGGCACCACATAGCATTCTGTGGTTTTTTCTGTCACCATCTCACTTGATAAACAGGAAGGCGAATTTTCCCTCTCAATGACACCGCGGCTTATTTCCTGTTTCTTCAGTAGTATTTTTTCTTCTGTATAAATGAGCTTGAAATTATATGTCGTGGGCAGGAGGGGAGAAAAAGGCAGTAACTTCTTGTAAAGCGCCGATAGCAGTGGGCTGTATTTGGCTAAGTGACGCAAGTACAGGGGTTTGCCCAAAGGTTCGGTGACAGTAAGGACCCACGGCTCAGTATTATGATCTTTCGGCCATGGTGTGATGACCTTTTCATTAACCAAGTGGAAGATTTTCTCCTCTGCTATTCCCACACCACAAAGATGTTTTTTTTTCAACCACTCGCAAATACTTTGCTCTACTTATATGTGTATATATGTATATCTCCGAAGAAGATGATGAGTAGGAAAGACACAAATTAACTTACATCATCTAAACATGTTAGAATGGCAACTTATAAAACTGTGCTCAGTGAGCTGCAGGCAGTTTGTGTTTTTATCAGTATTCATAGGTTAATGATGAAGGACAATGCACTTTTACTACATCTTTTAAATACTTTACTGTAAAGTAAGCTAACATAAGGCTGCTGCATGCTGTAGATTTATTGTGTTTTTACTAACTCCCAAGCAACCTTTGGTCTTCATTTATTTCAGTATGAAAAGAAAAACAAGTTGAATATTCTATACTAATACTTTCATTATTACTTAAGTTAAGTAAGTTGTTCTCTGGTAATTCAATCCACGATTTCACCTACGTTACCAGCTGGGTTTAAGTTAATTCTGGGTAAAAAAAAAAAGTAGCATACCACTGTTTTAGCTCATTTTAAAAGTACATTTTATCAACATTACTGCCAACTTCTTATATAGATTCTTTCCTAGCATGTGGAAGCTATAATGCTAAAATGCTAATGCTTATCATGCATAGAGTTTATTAAGTTCACCATCTTAGTTTAGTGTGTCAGCATGCTCACATTTGCAAATGTTTGCAAAGTACAACTGAAGCTGATGGGGAAGTCATTGGTTTTGCAGGCAGACAGACAGACAGGCAGGCAGGCAGACAGATAGCAGGCAGACAGATAGCAGGCAGACAGGCAGACAGGCAGACAGACAGGCAGACAGGCAGGCAGGCAGGCAGGCAGACAGACAGGCAGGCAGACAGGCAGGCAGACAGACAGGCAGGCAGACAGGCAGACTGACAGACAGGCAGACAGGCAGACTGATAGCAGGCAGACAGGCATTGCTATCTATACAGCTAATACATTCAAATAGATGCAAAATATTGTGCTTTGGAAATATATTGTGATTTGTTGTTCAAGCACTAAAACATGCACAAATAACTGCATGGAAACAGGATATAGTGCTGCAGATATTACTTTTAATGTCATTCACACACTTAACCTCACAGTATCAAACACTTGTATCACTAACAAACAAACACTGCCCCTGTGTGTTCCAGGAGAGTGAGAACCTGGAGAAGGAGAACGCTGCCCTGAGGAAGGAGGTGAAGCAGCTGACAGAGGAGGCCAAGTATCTGTCCTCTGTGCTGAGCAGCCACGAACCTCTGTGCACCGGCCTGGCTACTCAGACCCCCGAGCTCATCTACCCTCCCCATCACAGCAGCTACCACCACCAGCACATCACTGTACCACACTACCAGCACTGACAGATGCAAACAGATGACTGACCTCAATGGAGAGAAAGACTGACCGGAGATTGTCTACAAATGTTAATAATTGTTCAAAATATGAACATTAACATGACAGGCCAACATGTCTCTCAAACAGTGACAGTACGGACCCCAAGCTGTAACAAGCAGTGTTGAAAACTATTTATTTAGCTTGTGCTCATCTGTTTTCTTTTACCTGATTGTTACCAGTAATGTGAATGTGGACTTAAACGGCTCGATGAGTAGAATTATCAACCAGTCTATGTTTACAGCGGGATAAGAAAAAAAAAAAACCTACTGTATGTTCAGGTGACTCAGGTGATACAGTATTTTTTTGTTTTTAGTGTCATAGAGCACCTTCGTCATCCTCATGTTATGTTTTGAGTTTCTCTTGAACTGTGTTTCAGTTTGTAAATGTAGATTGATAATGCTCAGGAGATTTTGACAGATTTGATTGTGGACAAAGAATGAATGTATAAAGTCAAGATCCTAAAAAAAGGCTTCGATGTACCAAAAAAGAAACGTCTGGCAGTGAAGAAAGGGCTTTCAAAGGGTCTTGACTTGTGTACTGATGATGATGCTGATGTGGGAGAAGAAAAAGCAAAATATATTTATTAAATGTGTTGCCTTTTAGGTACTCATTTCTGACCTCCACAGGGTTGTTATTCATGCCTTCATGTAGTGTTTTTCTTTGTCATGACAGTAGTGTGTGTCTGCACAATGCTGATAACAAACCACTGTAATGTTTTATTGCTCTGATGAGGGAGTCCCTAGATGGCACTGTTCACCAGTAGATGAAGTTACAGTAGTTTGTGTCCTAAAGCACAAACTATCAAAATATTATTTCATACCCTATATTTTGTCCTTGAACACAACTGAGTTTTTTGTCTCTTTCACCTTTTTGTGATAATCACATTATTATTGTTATTATTATTAGGCACATGGACAAAATAAATAATTTGATATCTGCAATGTTTTTAAAACTGGCAGTTCCACAACAGACATTATATCAGAAAAGAAAGGGCCGGGTTACGCACGTTACAAACTGTAGGCTAAATGTGAGATATATCTCAGTTCAACAGACTTCTCAGATACCAAAGAACTGTTTATGAAACTCCGCCCATGTGTCTGAGTTGACCGACTTGCTCCAAGATCCCAAAGCGGTGTTTGGGTCCGGGTGGAGGGTCACAGAAGGCGTTACACGTGTGGCCACTCGGAAACCTCGTCCTGAGAGGATCATATTCATTCATGAAAGTATCTGTAACTCTGATGTATTGGACTTGTACCTGTAGGCGTAAAGTCGACTGCTGAGCGCTGACTTCAACTCGGGGAGGAAATGCTGCTAAAACTACGAATTGTATAGCCTTCACTACGTAGGCTACTTATTAACAGTTCGGGTAATTTAAAACATACATTTTGATTGGACTTCTCATTTTAGCTGAAAACATGAAGTTGTAGACGATCTGTCGATGAAACGAGGCGAAGTTCAGCCACTTTCAGAGTTTGCAGTGGTTAACCCATAGTGGTCGACTGTAAAGTGTATACTCAATGGGTCTATGTAGCAGACTAGGAGACACTACACTTAACGATGATCAATCTAAAGGCAGTGGGGTGGACTTAGAGAACCATGCCAAACTGGATGAAGCGGGTGACGCGGTACAACGCGCCGAGAATCAGAGGCAGCTGGACGGGGAAGCGCTGCGACCCACCCGGCTGTACAAACGGCGCTGGTTGATCGTCCTCCTGTTCAGCTCATATTCACTGTGCAACTCCTTCCAATGGATACAGTACGGCATCATCAACAACATTTTTATGAAGTTCTATGGCGTGGACGCATTCACCATAGACTGGATGTCTATGATCTACATGCTGACATACATTCCCTTCATCTTCCCTGTGACCTGGCTGCTGGACAAAAAGGGGCTACGGGTCGTCGCGCTTGTGGCCACTGCTCTAAATTGTGCAGGCACATGGATCAAAGTGGCCAGCGTCAAACCCAACCTGTTCGCCGTCACCTTTCTGGGGCAGTTCTGCTGCTCGTGCGCGCAGGTGTTCATCCTCGGGATGCCGTCGAGAATCGCGTCAGTGTGGTTCGGTTCAGAGGAAGTGTCCACCGCCTGCTCCATCGGAGTCTTCGGGAATCAGGTAGGCTGTGAAGCACAGACTGTCCCCTGGTCAGTACGTAAGTCAGGATAGCTCTTCATCTACTTGTTCACTAATTTAATCTGTATGTAATGGCTCCATTCACCACCGATCATGCGGACATTCCCACACATTATGTGGCACGTTTGCGTAATTACGCACGTTCAGGCGACCACAGTGCATCCCCTGTTCGTTCAAGCCACAGCACCGTTTACTGGGAATGAATAAATGGAAGCAATATACAATGAACCAGCGTGCAAGAATAGACATACATTTAACCAACCACTATGTGCCTTAAATGATATATCATTTGTATGAAGGCATTGTAACAGTGAGAGATAAAGACAAAAACAACTTTATTTACTGTTATATGGTACATAATAAACAGATATTTACACACAATTAAAACTTTGTAAACTCAAAGCCACTTGTTATTCATCAGCATGAAGCACGTGGAGGGTCATATTTACACAAAACAACCGTTCTTGTAAGAATGTCCTCAGGTGGTCAAGCCTATACCTGCCCTCCACCATGGCCATGATAGTGACCACAGAATACAAAAAACTATTTGAACAAGTTGCCTGAAAGAAACAAACTAATAAAATATCCAAATTTGTATACATTATCGATATCATTGTCAGTAACCACAAAATACAAAAAAGACAACATATGGTTAAGTAGTCTGAAAGAAACAAACTAATAAAGAATCAACATTTGTGTAAATCATCAATAGTATAGTGGCAGCAACAAAAGATACTAGAATCTATCATTTAATGTTTTGAAGCTGTGAGCAGATTTGGATGCTGTCAGGTCTTCTGGAAAAGCTGCTCCACAGATGGTCCTGGACCACAACACCCAAACAAGATTTGGGAAAATGGTGGGACTAAGAAGGGACATAAATACAAGCAGGTGTATTCAACTCAATTCAATTCAACTCAATTTTATTTATAGTATCAATTTATAACAAGAGTTATCTCGAGACACTTTACAGATAGAGTAGGTCTAGACCACACTCTATAATTTACAAGGACCCAACAGTTCTAGTTGTTCCCTACAGAGCAAGCAGTGCAACAATGGCGAGGAAAAACTGTTTTACGAAGAAACCTCGGACAGACCCAGGCTCTTGGTAGGTGGTGTCTGACGGCCGGTTGGGGTTACAATGAAGAGTGGCAATAACAGTCACAGTAAAAGATAATGGAACGATGACTAAAAATAGCAGTTTGTAGTAGTTCATGGCATAGCAGTGCCCTGCTATGCCATGAATTACTACAAACCATTGTGTGATGAAAACCGGAGGACAGAATCCGGAAGTCTGTCCAGACCAGTGGTGGAATGTACCTAAGTACATTAACTGAAGAACTGTACTTAAATATACATTTTAGGTACTTTTTATTTTAAAGGCACTTTCTACTTCTACTCCACTACATTTCAAAGAGAAATCTAACTCCACAACATTAATCTGATAACTTTAGTTACTTTACAAATTAAGATTTTTTCACACAAACACATGTAATTTATAAAATACAAGGTTTTATTATAAATTAAACTACCCTTCTGCGCCCAAGGGTCACTCACCTGAGCGCGCACCCATGTATAGAGGTTTACTCCTCGATGCTGGTTCGACTCCAAACTGCAGCCCTTTGCTGCATGTCATTCCCCCTCTCTCTCCTCTTTTGTGTTTTCAGCTGTCCTATAAAAATAAAGACCTAAAATGTCAACAAAATTATCCCTAAAAAAAAAAATTTAACTACCCAACACTATAACAGCCTACTAGTGCAGCTGAAATGATTAGCCAATGAAACACTTAGTTGATTGACAGAACTGTTTTGATCATTTCCAGTTTCTAATTTGTGAGGATTTCGTGAGTATTTTTACTTTTAATACTTTAATTACATTTTTATGATTACACTTACATACTTTTGCTTAAATCACATTTTCAGTGCAGGGCTGTTACTTGTAACAGAGTAGTTTTACAGTGTTGTAGTACTTTTACTTAAGTAAAGGATTTGAATACTTCTTCCACCACTGGTCCAAACAATTACCAGCATGACTGTATTTGCAGTTTATTCAAAGCTTTCTTGGTTAGACAAGAGAAGAGAGCATTGCAGTAGTCATACTAAAGTAGCCATACTAAATATATACACAGTTACATTGTTTTTAATGTGATAAACCATTTATTACACGTTAAACACACAGTGCAGTAGGACATTACCATGGAAATTGTTTTCTGAATTTCTTTCTGTGACTGTACTGTAACCTTTGATAGTCAGTAAAACAACTCACAACATTCTTCACATATATCATTCTCATTTTACATTAATGCAAATGCATTAGTGTGCTGCTATTGTAGTGTTTGTTGTGTATCTTAGTAAAGAGGCTGCAGGACATTTTAAGCAGCCAAAAAGGCAGACAGCAGTGCAAAGATCAGCATTGTGCCACTGACAACATCACATTCAACACTTTAAGATTCTGAACAACAACACTTGACTCAACTTACAGTACATCAACTCCAAGCAAAATGTCACTTAAAAGTCATCGCTTAGTGCTGGAGAATTAGCATTGTGTAACCAAGAGCACAAACTGGGTTTTTGGATGCAGGCAGGAAAACAAACACTTGCTGGCTTTCTGACTTCTCAGAGTCTTTTAACAAATCTTCTTGTTTCAACTTCTTAGATACACTTCAGCCGTCAGACAGGTTTAACACTCCATTTAAAACTGCCTCAACAAACACACCGCACCTTTCAAAAGAAGGAATAAGGGAATTAAGTCATAACTCAAAATCACTGCATTGTGGTTGGCACTAAATTTTTTTTATATAATATATTGTAAAAATCAACATCAAACAAAATCTGTGGTAAAATCTACTTTTTAAACTGCATGCATGCAAAATGAGGAAAACAGAGGAAAGGAATATTTGATTATCCTTAATAGTATTAAGCCTTCACAACGTACTTAATAAAGTTCAACAGAGAAATGTGTATGTTTTTTTGTTTTCTGGGGTCACTATTATAGTGACAGTTAACTCAAGAGGTAAAACAAGGTTTGAGTTTGCAGGAGTGGCTTAAGTAGAATTGGAAGAATTCCTATATTAACATCACATGACCAGACTGAAGGCGATAAATATGTGGTATAGATGCCATCACATGCTATGAGTTGTGAATCAGGACACTAGACAATGGTAACTCTCCAGCTGTGGTCGGACTCTGGCTCCTCTGAGAAAAGCATCTTTCTACTACAGGCAGTTTGTACACAGGACAGCAAGCTGTTAGGACACAAGCTCTGAAATTCCAAGACCTCTCACCTCTCACGCTGCAGGGGCCCACTTTAGGACAGTTAAAATGCCACAAAACAATACTTTGAAAGACAACCGTGCAAATTCTGAACTCGGTGGTGAAGAATGGCCGTTGTCCAAGGCTGCAAAGAATCCCGCTCCGGGCCTCGCTTCGCTGCAGTGGACTCCCGGACCTTTAGGCAGAACCATCCCTATTGGGTCACAATTAGACGTTGGGGATTTACAGGGTGACCAGGCAGAGCTGCTCCCCAAGGCTGAGACCAAACTTTACCACCGTCGCTGGCTCATGCTGTTTCTCTTTAGCGCCGTCTCAGCCAGCAATGCCTTTATGTGGCTTCAGTACAGCATTATTAGCAACATATTCATGCGCTTCTACAACATTGACTCTCTGGCCATCGACTGGTTGTCCCTGATTTACCTGGTCACTTACATTCCACTCATTCTGCCCGTCCTGTGGCTACTGGACAACAGGGGAATCCGGGACGTTGTCCTCGTTGGGTCAGCCTTTAACTGCATTGGTGCTTGGATAAAAATTGGTAGTGCCGGTCCCAATCTGTTTCCAGTCACTTTTTTTGGCCAGTTTATGTGCTCAGTGGCCACTGTGTTCATCCTTGGTATTCCCTCTTACCTTGCCTCATTGTGGTTCGGAGAGGAAGAGGTTTCCACCGCTTGTTCCATAGGAGTTCTGGGAAACCAGGTTTGTCTGAATATCTAGTGTCCACATAGTGAAGCTGTCTGTAGATTATGCAACTGCACAGGATGCCAGAGTTGCATAGGACTTCTAGTGTTGCGAGAGTCCAAAGAAAACTGTTAACTGTTTGTTGAAACCTCGTTGTACAATGTCCCATTCCTGACGTTCTGTGTTGAATTAGTCAGATGACATAGATGCTGTTAAAACATGATTTTCTAGCAACCCATATGGTAGAAACAACCATTCTGAGATGGTTTCCATGTGGTATGTTTCATTGACCTGTACATGCGAGTTTCAGATGAGTGACATTGTAAAACAGCTTCTTTGAGAGGATTGCCAATTAAAATAAATATTTGATAGTTGATTAATCATGTGTTTAATAATTAAAATTGAAATACCAAGATGTACTACAGATAACATCCCCAACTATCCTTTAAAGGTCAATTGGATCATAAAGTTATTAAGTGTGTATTTACACCAAAAATGTGTATTACTTTACTAAAATATACATTTTACTGGTGTCAAAACAGGCAATAATACCCTCTAAATACACTTGTTGTGGTACTATTCAGGCAGCATATAAAATTGAGAAACAACAGGGTTATAAGCAAAACCTTTCTGTTTTTAAGTCACCTTGAACTTGGGAAACAATCATGCATGTTCACTTCCGTCTTACATTTTTTTCTTTCATTTGTGTTATATGTGTTCATTGTCTTCTAGCTGGGTATTGCCATTGGGTTCCTTGTGCCTCCCATCCTGGTGCCTAATGTGGACGACTTAGACCAGCTGGCTCATCACATCAGCATTATGTTCTACATCACAGCAGGAGTGGCTACCTTACTCTTCATCCTTGTTATCTTTGGTAAGAATTGTCATGTGGCATCTGTGTCAGTCCACATACCAAAAATAGGGTTTTCTTACCAACTTCCAGTGTTATCTTGCCATGCAGACGGAGCCGGATATCTTAAAAACTCTGCAGATAAAAACGAAACTTTCTGCATGGCTAGACACCATTTTGCTGTTTCGGGATTTCTTGAATTTACATAAAATGTAGATTAACTGGATTTAAATGCTATTTTAATACTGATATCACTGTACAGTGTAACCATTGATTTTTCTGTGAATGGAATAGTGAGGCGAGGTCAATGAAGCAGTCAAGGGAGTAAGAATGAATGAAGTCATACGTGACATCACTTCTGTCACTCAGCTTTTCTACTTCCCCACACTTTATCCTGTCCCTCAGAAACATACTCACATGTTTTCATGTGTATTGTCTAGACCAATATTCACTCAGTCCAGTGGGATTTTCTCATTCAGTGGATCCAACTCATGATGGTTTTAATTTACAGCAGACTTCCACTCTGACAAGAAACACCATTCACTGGACAAGAAAAGTGCTGACCTGCATGTCCGCACCAACACAAAACCCTCCCTGAAGGGGGGTTTAAAAAAAAAACTATTGTGGTACAGGACAGGAGGAATGTCAGGGTGCCAGGAACCAAATGTAGAAAAAAAGAGTGCTCCAGTGTAGTGAACAGTATTATTTTGAAACATATATAGTTCACAAAAGGACATTTTGTGGTTAGAAGGAAGTGGCGTGACTTGAAAAACAGGATGTGACTTGTGAGGAAAAATACTTGTAGTCTGCTTTATATCTGCTGCCAATGCATTTTCACCACCATGTCCTTTTCCTACTGGTTCCCTAAGCATTATCTCAGAATTTATTTTTTTAATTACACATTTAGCACCTCAGATGTAGATGTAGATGAAGTTCATTTTATGTCGTTTTTTGTTGTGGAGAAAGTCAGTAGCAAACAATTTTAGTATGTATTCTTCCATAGAGAACTGTGGGCTGGGTTGCATGAAAAAGCTGTTGTCCTGTCAGGATGGGGGGGAGGCTCGTAAGCATTCTGCATTCAGAAACACAAAAGGATGCTTGTGAAGGCCTTCCATAGTGGCACCATGTACAACTTTCAGACTGACTAAATCGTCAGTGTTGATTGTATAAAAAGAAAGATAGATAAGCGTTAAATTCACCCATGTCACATAACTCATTAGATCAGTGGTCAGAAATTCTTTACAGCACGTACAGACTTTTCCTCATGTTATGTCATGTTATGGTTTATGGCAATGGACATGACTTATGCTGCTCTTGGTTACTCCAGCGAGATAATTCATACCAGTTGGCCTCATTGGTTTCATGATATGACACATATTATACTCACACGCATAGCACACCCTCACACATACATGAAAGATGCCATGTGTGAGGGTTGTCCTGCTGGCGGGCCATCTGTAGCCCTGCAACAGGCCTGTGAGTCAGCAGGGCAGACCTCAGGATTAATAGATTTGCATAAACTCTATGCAAAGAAAGGTGCAAGAAGAAGTTTGGCTGCTGCCTTCCTTTTTAAACAAATTGGCAGCCAAAGTTAACTGCAGAGAAAGACTGCATTAAAACATAATATGAGTGGATCTGGTTGACAGAGTAAGGGGAAACACCAAGCGTGGTGAAGAAAAATTTGCATGCACAAACCGTTAAAAAAAAAAAAAAAGTACAGTTAGAATAACATTTTTTTTAAATAACAGTAACGTTTAGTAACATGCAGCTGACATCATTAATAATTCAAAGAACTGTTTATTTTCCTAGGTTTAGTGAGAACTGGTTACTAAACACAGACCCTCAGGTCTGTTTTGCCAGTGGGAAGAAAAGGTTGGCTCAGATCCAAAACCCACAAAGACAGACATCTGTATTTCCCCTTGAAGCCTGAGGAGAAAACAGACTGAAACAGGTCACGTCACAGTTGTCACCCCAAAAGATGACTGTCCTCTGGCTCAGAGGCTGGCCTTAGAAACGCTAAGGGAAAGAATATGAGTGCATCTACAGCATGCATTATGTCAAGGTTTATTGAGCATACAGTATATGTTTGGACCTGTACAGCTGTGTCTGAATGTGTTCCATTACACAGCTCACAGACTCTATGGCCTTCTCAGACATGCATGTGGTAGACAATTTGGAAGATTGCGCCCTGTTTCCTCATGTAAAGAGGATAAACTAATGTCAAACAGTCATATTTTGTTATTTTAAGCATTTAAACATTAATGTACCCACTATTCCCCTTATAATTTGCCCTTTAACAGCTTTAGAGTGAGATAAATTCCAATCAAATTCAGGAATTTTACAACATGTTCCAGTGTCACTGAAGATATACAAAATTGATAAAAACAGCAACTGTAAATGTATTTTACCTATAGGGAATCAATAAAGAGTATACATTAAATTAACTGATTGTGAGATGTTATACCACATATATAAATTACATATTACTTTGTACATGATCTTGTCTGTGATCATGACTGTTTGCCGATGGCTGATTTAGCAAAGTGTTCACCTGTAACCTGCATGGCAGTGTATGTTTGTGAGTGTAGAGTTTGCTGCTGTTGCTGTTATTTGTGTTTACTGTGTTTAATATTTTGGTGTCTCCATATGTCAGTCTTTCAGGAGCGCCCTACACTTCCTCCAACGCAGGCCCAGGCCACAGCACGTAGCATCCCTCCAGAGCAGTACTCCTACACAGCCTCTATTCTCAGGCTGCTCCGCAACAAGCCCTTCATCCTCCTCATCATCACTTACGGTCTGTCAACGCTTCGGTCAGCAACATTCTCCACACTAAAAGTTATTTGTTTATGTTCATTTTATGGAACAACATAAAAAGTACTTTAAAAGCTATTTTAGGCCAGTGTAAGAAACATCCACTGGCAGGGCTTTTATTTTATTTAGGTGCTTGCCATTGTAAAGACAACATGGGCATGTAATCACCATTTAACTCAATATGGTAAACTTGTAAACAAACAATGTCATGTTCATGGTCATTTGATGCCTAAAGTCCAATATTCACTCTTAATTTTACCTCTGTTTTTGGTCTCCACCATCTTCTGATGGAAATTTAAGTCTCTTTAGCTGCTAAATGCTCCACTAGTTGCTAACTGTTTGTCTGTTGTTTGGTGCTGTGCAGGTTGTGTATAATGGGTTTTAGACCTTTTTCACCCAGAAGTGACACAATGACAGCGATGAGAGTGAAAAGATAGATAGATAGATAGATGGATGGATGGATGGATAGATACTAGATATTTATTGATCCCAAAAATGGGAAATTATGGTGTTACAGCAACAAACATACATCAGTCACACAGCACAGAATATAAATATAAATGAAATACTTGGATACAATATTCTTACATACAATATACAGTACATGAAATAATGACAGGAATAAAATATAAAAACACATATTTGAATATATACAGGATGGGAAAACAAAATGTGCAACTGCTTGAATAGAATGCTAAAATGTAAATAAACCAATTGTGCAGGTTGCCCTTAGTGCAGTATTGTGGTGTCTGAGAGTCTTATCTAGCACCCAATGATGACATGTTAAAGATTTTATTGTCTGTGGTAGGAATGATTTCCTGTAGCGGTCCGTGCGACATCAAAGCTGTTGGGGTCTCTTAGAGATGCTGCTCCTCTGTTAGACCCGTGTGGGGTGAGAGGGTGGTCGGGGTTATCCAACAGTTTGTTCAGAGACGAGTTGGTTGAGTCATGGACATGTATTGTGGAAGTAGCCTAAGTGCTAACGCTGCTGCATTGATGGCTCAACCAACCCCTTTTTGTTGGTTATAGGCTGGAACACTGTTTCTTATGGTTCGTGGTGCAGGTTGTTTTTGTTTGCAGACGCTGTGCTGTCTACAGAGGCCACGTTTTTACAGCGTGTTCAGGGGACAGGCAGCTAGCAGATAGTGAAGAGATGTTTGCTGTATGTGACAAAAAATGTTGTAGCCTAAAAAAATCATGACATCGCTTAGAGCACCTTTAATAATTCTTCTTTATAATAGATGTTATCATAGAAACCAAGTAATTTCCAATAAAGCCCTAACAGTTTCCCTTTGAAGTGTGGCAAGGTTTATCTTATCGTTAAATGTCATAAAAATCCAAACAAGTCATTCGTTATATAATAGTTAATATAGAGACGAGAGTGAGTGTGTCCAGGAGGGGTTCAAAGTTTGTAAGTAGTCTGACAATGTTTAACAAATAATCGATGTGACCTAAAGACCAAATGTTTTATTAAATTAAAGGTCTCTCTGTCTATTTAGTCAAGCTTGTGAAGTTACAACACCTACGTCCAACAACTGTGAGAAATTAATGATTTCCCCTTGCTTGACCTTACCGTGTCACTTCACAAGACACAATTCGTGTGACTGTTATTAGTGTGTGTGTGTGTGTGTGTGTGTGTGTGTCTGTCTGTGTGTCTGTGTGTCTCTGTGTCCCTCTAAATATGATCTTTGGGTTTCCAGATAACTATGCAAAGTTCATGGTCTCAGATACACCTGGGATTGTCAGTCTTTGTCCCAGGCTGCAGCTCCACCTGTCCCTGTCTGTAGCTGTTGATCATGTCCAGTAATATTAAAGTAACAGGCTCATTTATACAGTAATATTTGCAAATAGTATAGACATATATATTCAGTGTTTTTTTAACATCCTCACTCAATTCATTCTCTTAACAATTTTCCAAAAGTGGTGTTAATGGTCTTGTCAGTGTTTTTTATGCAGGATATGTTCTTTCTGTGTAGTTTAGTTTGTCTGACTTACTGACGTTATCTAAAACGTTTTGTTCTAAAACACTTTGTGCAGACCTGTCCTTTTATAGAAATCCTTGGGAAAGCTCTCTGTTTCGGAAACAAGCCTGATTAGGTTCATTTGACACAACTGCAAAACAAAACCCTTCAACTGCTCACATTACAATATTTCACAATTCACTTAAGGAAGATAGTGCAATGATTCCTCAACTTTAAAGTTTCCTTGAAGATGTTTTTTGTGACGTAAAGACTGTTTGACAATATTTCCCAACTGACAGGTTTGAATGTGGGTTGTTTCTATGCTGTTGGCACCCTGCTGAACCGCATGATCATCGAGCATTACCCTGTAAGTCCTGCCTACTGTGTCTGTATGTGTATATATATATACATGGGTAGACTAGATTTAGTTTGAATTTATCATTTCCTATGGGAGGTGTTGCAATGTCCATAGTATTGATACAGGCTGTTGTATAAGTCATGAAATAATTCAATTAATTACATTTTACTCTCCATCAGTAGAAGGTGTGGAGAAACGATTGACACCAGATGTATAAAACTCAGTCACCTCAATTCACCTCAACTCCCTTGAAATGATGTCTGCTTTCTCTCTAACTGCCTTTCCTTAGTATGTAAGGTCATAAGGTCACTAACACATGTCCTATCTTCTTTGACCCTTTAGGGAGAAGAAGTGAATGCTGGGAGGATTGGCCTCACCATTGTCATTGCGGGGATGGTTGGCTCCCTGATCTGTGGCATTTGGTTAGACAAAACTAAAACCTACAAGTAAGGCGAATGTCGGAATCAATCAGTTTAATTTGTATTTCATATGGACTTTTGTATCATTATCTGTGTCATAGCCGACATTTCAGCTACACCATCTTTTTTCCTTTATTGTGTATTGTCATTTCACGTCTCTCGCTGGACATCTTGTTTAGTGTTTATGTGTTGGCTGTTGGGGTTTTGGGTCTGTTTTTCCAGGTGCGGCATGCTGTTCTAACAGTGATCTTTCTGACCCAATGGGCCTTTGGCTGTGTTGTAACAGCATTGTCCACCTTATGTGGGGTTTCAGTCAATCCTCCACTGTTTTATTTAGAAGAGTTTTGTTTTGCAAATAGGGAAATGCATGTGTGTGTCACATAAGCATGGATGCATTCAGTCCCACCTGGCTTTGTTTTCTAATCCAGATATTTGATTTACTGATTTCCCATTCTCAAATACTTTGCAGTTCATCTTTTAGTTTCAACATTTCAATATTATTATGAATCCTTTAGCATCTTATACTGTACTTTTCTCAAAGAGGTGCATACAATTTAAAAGAAAAGGACGTTTTTTCAAATGCTGTTTATTACAGATTTACAGTATATCAATGTTTTTTAAATCAGAAAAGTGCTTACCTTATTCAAAATTTCAGACTGCAGTTTTGATTGTCTTATGATCAATGTGCACAAGACTTATTTCAAGATAAATTAAATTATGTTTTGTGACAATCGCATGTGCATTCTCTCCAAACATGTCACATATATTAATGACTAGCTGTAATTATGTAGTGAGTTTTAAAGATACCCTGTGGGTCCTGGTTGCACATGCAAAAACAAATATTGCTCCATGGCGCTAATGCAATAATGGTCAAAAACGTTTTGAATCTGTCTGTAATGTTATAAAAGACTGCTTTTAATCTGAATACAATTTTAAATCACTTGAGAAGCTGCAGTGGTCTACTACAGCACATATATGATGATTGTGATGTTCAGTGTTGTATATTTCTAATGTGTTTATTCAGGCAGACAACCCTCGCTGTCTACTTCATGTCTCTGGTGGGGATGATAGTTTATGCTGCTACACTCAGTCTACAACACCTCTGGGTGGTCTTCATCACCGCTGGAGCTCTTGGGTATTCTTTCATTTATTTATTCATTCATTCTTTTTTGAGGTACTATGTACTATGATCTAATTATACACTTGTTTGTTCAGTCAAGGGACCAAAAAAACCAAAATTATATGTATATAGAAATATTTACAACCAAATCACCATAAATACTGTATTTCAAGATAGATGAAATCCTAAGTAGTCATATATATATATACTGTATAGTCTACAATGTTTCATTTCTGGTTGCCGCCTGAAATTCCGCCGGATGTCCCTCATTTCGGCGGGATGTCTGTTACCTTCCGCTTTCTTTGTGTTGGCATTTAAAATTTTGAGTACTATGGTTACCTGCTCATCAGATCTCTGCAATTGAGACTATCAAGCTATATTATCTGTCCAATCCTAGTTTTCTGTTGCACGACTAAAACAACTTTTGAACATACACGTTCCACGAAAAGAAGTTCCTTCCATAGACTATTTTGCAGTTTAGCGCTGCCCGAGATAATTTCGATTGGTTTAAAGAAATGCCAATAAACCAGAGCATGTTTTTCTCCCATCCCGGAATGCTGTGTGGAATAGCCAGACCTTCCTCTGCAGCGCTGTGGACTAAAGTCTGGCAATGCGAGACTACTGTATATCCTAAGTCAGCAGGCTTGAGTGAGCTCAGCAACATCACAATTAAAGCTCTAACTATTTGCACATTCCTTACACAGAGGCTGTCTCCACCTCTAAACTAAATTGAATCAGAGATGGAAACTGCGGAAAACTTGTGCAACCCTGCTATGTAAAAATTTATCTGAGTGCAATATTTCTGTTGACATTTGCAACAATAATTTACAGTGTTGTTTATTTAGATAGTCAACTTTGGTTTGATAAGCATTCACACATACACCCTACACACAGAAGGATCTAAAGCAATGATTTGCGTCTCTACACATTGACCCAGTATTCAAACTCAACATATAACCATTAGTAGTGAGACAGCCTCCTGCTCATGGAAAAAAGAAAAAATATAGATACACAGTTATGTGGAATAGTCTGCATAATTCACTAATACTGCTTTGCAGGCAGTCCGAGGTACATGGTATATTCAAAACCAACAACAATATGGACAATTAAAAAACAGTGCTTTTCATCAAATTGTATTCAAGATGGTTCTCAGAAGTATCACAGTGACGTTGGTGGAGTGCATTAAAAGAAAGGTTGAAGAGCCACTATTAATTATATATTTACATGTGAAAATGATCCACAACATCTTCTTATGTAGGTAAGACCAGATCCTGTAGCCAGCAGTAGGTTTACAACCTTTACATGGCTGTTATGAAATCATTACACATCTTTAGTGGCACAGATTGGCATTCCAGATTGGGCTCACCCTTTCTGTGAAGGCACACCTACGTGACATACCATACTTGCGTGCCAGCCAAAGTACATGATTCATGTGAGTCTGGCTGAATTGTCAAATAACTCACAGAAAGCTTAATTTGTTAATTGAGACTAAATGAGCTTTAGCTACCTTTTCATTCCTGCTGAAATTCCTGATATCCCATTGATAAAGTTTCTTTTCTTTTTCTTCAAGTGTGGACAACCGTTGTCCCGAGTTTTTTTTCTTTCCCCCACTTAAGAATTTCTATTTTTGATTTAGAATGTTTGTTTATTTTCTATGTGTATTATTATCTTATCCCTTCACAAACCCCTGATATTATTGCTCTATGTTGATTTATTCATAGGCAGGAACAGTGCAGGTAAATGTCTAAGAAATGCATCCGCAAATTCAGTATGCACTTATGCAGGCTGATGTATTTTGCTGCTGTTGCCATGTAAGAACCTTGTAATTTAGTTTTACTTGTTGTCATTTGAGTGGAAGGACAATATGGAGTAAGAAAATGATCTGGCATCAGTTTTCAAAGTCTGTTTGTCCTATATAACATTAATGTCATTAAGCTAAAGACAAGGGTGTTAGTCTTAAATTCCTGAGTGGAAATTGGCATTTAGTAGGTGCAAAGTTTTCACCCACTTGCAAGTTACAGAATGTATTATAAAGATGGAGAGGCAAAACAAATCACTGAACAGAGCCTGTGCAGGAGGTGTGTTTAGTTTAAGCCATGCAAAACCCCAAATTAGATCAAATTAGTGAAAGGAATGTTGCAGTTTAGCAGAAAAAGAGCTGTAATTAAATCAACATGTGATTAACAATTATGTTTGCTGTGTGTTTGTGTGTCTGTGTGTCTGTGTGTCTGTGTGTGTGTGTGTCTGTGTGTCCAGGTTCTTCATGACAGGCTACCTGCCCCTGGGCTTTGAGTTTGCGGTGGAGCTGACGTACCCAGAGTCAGAGGGAACCTCATCCGGACTGCTCAACTGCTCAGCACAGGTGCAATTCAGTGACCTATAGGGTCACTTAAAACATAATAGTGCACAAAAGAGTCAAAGAGATAGCATGAAAACAACTGCTTGTGGGTAACTGGTTGTACTATCACTCGGTATCAATGCAGGTTTTCAACAGTTCAGCCAAATCGGTTCTGATTAATGTGCTCCTGATTGAATCCTGATGAATCCTGATTTGACTTTGCAACATGCAACAGACAAAAAAAAGCATCATTCTTGCAAACTATGTTTGAACACAAATTTCCGAGCGATATAAATTAATTTATGAAACTCAATGTCACCACGATTCACAAATCACCTCTGTGTAATGTGCCCTGGATAGCTGATTGCAGTTAATGGCTCTATAATACTTCTTTTGAATGCCTTATTTTTGCCAGACCATATCAATACATCTTTGCTGCTGAATGATGAAATTGAGTGATGAAAGTGGACTGATGATGTGCTGTAATGTGCTTTTAATTTGTTTTGAATCTTTCCTTTGTTGCAGTTGTGAGGGTGTGTTCAAACACAAGGTTTATTACTAACTATTGCATGTTCTGGATACACAGGTGTTTGGCATTATATTCACCATCTGCCAGGGGAAGATCATGGACCGCTTTGGCACACTGGCAGGAAACATCTTCCTCTGTGTTTTTCTTTTAATCGGCACAATAATAACAGGTAAGACCTATCTGACTTTGAAATGTATGTATAGAGTCATAGCATACTACTGATTTTATGTCACGTACAACAATGCCTATGAATTGTCGTTGTCACCGTTTTTGTTATGAGTTTACTAACATTCCTGTGGGAATAAATGCTAAATTCCAAGAATGCAGATGATAGTTACTGTGTAACTTGAAGGACTGTTTCAGGGTTAAATGTTATGACACATTCAGAATGTAACATAATGACAAATGTGTTTATATCGTTGCATATACTTAAGAAATTTACTTTAGTCACCTATTTACAGGAAGATGAGTTTACCTTAGGAGCAGATTTAGATTTCTTAGAGTTTTTCCTCTTTTTTTCTTAAACAAGCAAAATAAAAACTATTTCACTGAAGTTTGGTAAAAAAGAGATTGTGTAACCACAGGTGTTTTGTTGTTCTTTTTGCATGGCCCATTGAGGGGTTTATGAGTAATGTATAACTTAAAAATCCATTCGCCACTGAAGCACTAAGCATTGTGCACAAAAACCCTGCAAGACTTCATTGCAACTTTTCTGCCCACAAAGGTCAGCAGAGTGACTCAGTGCCTTTTGCAACTTACACAGCATTTAGCAATATGAGTGGACTTTTTGTTGTGGTCATCATGCCAGTTTGCCAGAAAGATAACAGCTTGGTGAGAAAACCATAACTGAACTCCCACTTTGTGATACAGTGTAAAGTCCTAACAGTATTGGCACTCTGTGTTATATTCCTAATCACAATAGTTATGTCCTGTTGGGAATCCTTCTCCTGAAATGGAAATTGATGTTAATGATGAGGTTACAATCAAGCTGTTTTCCTAATTTTGCAGTGCAAAGTTAAGGGTAATTTAGGATTCATGACTTGAGTGGCATACTCTATTTTCTTCAGATTTATATTTGTTGCCACAGATTCTCAGGAAACCCTTGTACTTGAACAAAGCCATTGCAATGTGTCTGTGCACAAGAGCCACCTACTGGATAGTCACCTTTATTACATTATGTCATTCAACCACACATTTTTGTTCCAGTTTTTCCTGTTTGTTCCAGGTTTACCTGTTCTGTCTTTATTTCTCTGCAGGCTTAATCAAGTCTGATCTGCGGAGACAAAATGCAAACAAGTTGGCCAAAGCAGCAGTAAGTGAGAATAAGGGCTGTAATGCTGTGTTAGTTTGTTGGGGATAAAGTATATGTAGGCGAACAATGGTGATGGTAGTATAATTTAGAAGAAGGCTTTTTCATGGAAGACATTTTTACATCTCGCAGCAGGAAAAGCATTCATACAAGTAATGAGTGGAATTCCATTTAGCTATTTCAGTTTCAAGGTGTGTCATAAAGCTTACTCAGACATTTGAATTCACGGAGCCATTGTTATTGTTATTAGTAACAGTTGTGCTCTTCCTACTATAACGAGTCAAAATGTCTGCTTTGAAAGGGGTCCAAGTGTTGTTTGCTAGTCATATGTTTGCAGGAGTCAAGGTCACATGTGTGTCTTGTGCAGCTCCAGAAATAACTTACCATGTGCTCCAATTGTGTCTATTTTTGTTGTCGTCTGCATGTCTGTGTCTGTTTTTCACATGGATGTAGGTTTTCTATAGAAATAGTGTGGATTATGTTGTGATACTGCTACAATGTCTCGGCTGCATGTTGGCCTGCTTTCATCTTTCTCAGGTGGCTGCTTGTTGTAAAACAGAGCATGCATCTGCTTACATGCTAAGAAATGTATTAATGGACAAATATCTTATAGCTTAATGAATTTATAGTACAACGTTAAATGCTTTATTAATGTGATTTCCCCTGTCACAATGCATGTCTTTCTTTTTTACCACTTGTTTACCTTGTGTAGCATTGCTTTGAGAAATAACCTGAAAACAATCTCTGGAAAAAAAGAACAATGGTGAAGATACAAAGCAACAAATGACCTCTAGTAACATGAAGAGCTAATCGTCATTATTGATGACTGGGTGAGTCTCCAAACTCTGTGATGAAGTTACTAATGACAGGAAATTGCTCACATTTAACGCTAACATACAGTGAAGAATGAGGGTTCATAATATACTCAAAAATAAATGTTCTCGTGGAGAATTACATGAGACCATCGATACCACTTGTATCTGTCCATTAAATACAAAACTAGAGCCAGCAGATGATTAGCTTAGCTTAGCACAAAGACTGAAATCAGGGGGACAAAGCTAGCCTGGGCCTTTTGAATGGAAAAAAAATCCACTAACAAGCATCAATAAAGCTAACTAATCAAAAAAGTATATCTGGTTTGTTTAATCCATACAAAAAGCCAGGGGTAAAAACAACAATTTGTTATTTTATGGGGGTTATACTGTATGAGCCTAACTATTTTTCGGCTCTGAGCTGAGCTAAGCTAAGATATGCCGCTGCTGGCTGTAGCCTTATACTTAACAAACAGATATGTGAGTGGTAATAGTGCTGGCCAAAAAGTAATTAACAATTATTTTCTACTGATACTTTTGTGAGTTCATATCAGGTCTGCACTAGCACTGCCTCCAGGAAATAGACAAATGCTTGCACTCTAAAGTCTGACACTATGAAAAGCTCTCACCTTCTCCTTCCTACTCTGCGTTTCTATGATATCAAAATAACTGGCCAAACTTAGCCATATAAATGGAAGCATTACAACCTCAATCAATGTTACAAACTCAGTCAGTACTGTGGGACAAGCTTGAATTCAGTGGGGGAATTACAAAATTAGATTGTGTCGCAGCAACTTCACCCTGGGACTGGAGACTCACGCCTCTATAAATGCTGAGTGGCAAGTGATCAGCAGCTGTTGTTTTAGGTGGAGGGGCAGATGTTGGGACAAGACTACGGAGCCACCGCGCTAATCACCGAGCCGCCGACTCCTCCTTCACAAACCTGATCAATAAACCTTTCTGCCTTCACAAAAAAATCTCAAACCTCAAATCTTAGCTCAACACTCAGATATACGAAGGTAGGAGCACAGAGCAATCAGCAAACACTTTCTATAATCACAACACGTGCTGCACATCTCTCCACCTGTCACTGTTAAACCTCTGTCTCTCCCTCAGTTTCTTTCCATCACGCTGAATAAAATTCACACAATCATGTAAATATGAAACTTTTTTTTTACTAAGCCTGTTTCAGTTTGTGATTTGTCACAATAAAACTGATGAATTTAAAAAGCCTGTTTTAAATTGATATAGGGACCGTCAGACTGCTGCAATAGAAGCCTGGATGCATCGTCTATTGTCGAAGAGGCCAAGTTGTAGAAGAAAAACACACACTAATAAAGATTACATAAAGGCCTCGAAAATGACCATGATCTTCTTCTTTCCAGAAGTCTTTAAACCACCTTCCTTTTGGATGTAAAGTATTATCAATATTGTATTAACTATTTATACATTTAAAAAAGCTAAAATTATGAATTAAATTAGATAGAAAAAATGTACTGTTTAGTATTTTTTTTTATTTAAGTGTAAATTGAATGCTTTCACTTAATCTGCAACACATGACTGTGAAATGCTTGTGCCCCTACAATTTTACCTGTCAGTACTTTAAGGGTAGTGTTGATTATGTACAGTAAATTTGCCATGAACAAATGACTAATTCAGTTATTGCTTATTAAGTTACTGTAAATACAGTAAGAGGGATTTTGGTAATTGTAGTTAAAATAATTTATACAGCATTAATGGGTTTCTAATCAGTTACATTATATATCATTTAGCTGGTACTTTTATCCAAAGCGACTTACAATTGCTATATGTCAGAGTTTGCATGTCTCTGGAGCAACTAGGGGTTAAAGGTCTTGCTCAGGGACACATTGGTTGATGTATTGCAATATGTTTTCTCTCTTCTCTGTTTCTCTCTCTGTTTCTCTCTCTGTCTCTCTCTCTCTCTCTCTCTCTCTCTCTCTCTCTCTCTCTCTCTCTCTATATATATATATATATACACACACACACACACACACCATTCATGTTTACTCATTTAACATGAAAATAAAACTAGTTTATTTTCTTCATTTGTTGTCATTTGCTGTTCATTCACTGTGTATATCTCATGGTGACCCCATCGATGATTGTAAACCCAGATGCACACACAATTTGTCTCTCTCCAGGAATCACATGTGGATCAGAAATCTAGGTTACCCGCGGGTTTTGAACCAGTATATAGCTTGAACAAACATTAGCCTACAACAATGGAATACAAAAAAGAATTATGTCATAAGGGGTTAAGGTTAGCATAACCACCCACTAAGCTTGCTAAGTCAGTTGTTCTCAATTTGTTTGTCAATTATATATCCCCTTTCAAATATAGTTAAGAAATATAGTACAATAAAGTACACCCCTGACCAGCCCAAAACATTTTGGTAGAAATAATTAAGAGACACAATAACGCTCTGCACCATCAGTGTCTAATTCAAGAAACTGTAGTACTCCAAAAGTACTCCAAAAGTACCCTTAGGGGAACGCTTTAGAGAATTAATTAATTAATTTGCACTATTAACCCAAATCATACACACCTACAATGCCAATGTTGGTGACTTTACACTCCTAAATTGTAACTGCAGAGCCTCATTTTACAGCTCAAATTGTTAAAACGTGTTACCTCGTGAGTGCCTGGACTATCATGCTTTGTGAATAAACAAACAAAGAAGTTGAACCTGGGGCAGATTGAGGAGGATTTAAGTTAACACACTTTGTGTGTGTGTGTGTGTGTGTGTGTGTGTATTCTGCTGTTGTATGAAGTGAATGTTGTTTGTTGCACGTGGTGTCCTCTTTATATTTATTGTTGGGCCATTTTTGTTTAATAAAATAATTAGTTCAATCCATGATAAATTTAACTATTGTTTGTTGGACATTAGGGCTCTGTAGTGTGATGTGTGTACGTTGGCATATTAATGCGCTTCTACATACACTTCATTTTGTATGCTAAATGCGTATATCGTGTATTATCATCGTAAAAGTACATTTTAACTGACCTACTTTTTTAAATTTGATTTAAGTACAATTTATACACGTTAAAGTATTTATCCCATCCCTGCGTTATATAAATAAGTTAACCTTGATCAGTTACAGCAGTATAATGCTTTTGAATGCAGCGGGATTTTGACTTCTAACTAATGTAGTAGTTTTTAAATTGTCGTTTACTTTTATTTAAGTAAAGGATCTGAGTACTTCTTCCACCACTGATATATACAGACATTAAATGCAACACACCTGTGAGCTTGCTGTCACAGGACGATTTAAAATACGTAGGATACTAAGTTATTATCCTTATCCCATTTTTTTCAATAACAAATCAATTAATACAGGATTGTGTGTACCTCTCTTGGCCACATGGGGGTAGCATTGTTACGTGCAAACAGCATTGACTCCTCTAATAAAGGAGAAGGCCCAGAAGGACTTAAGTGAGGGGCACACAAGAAAAATATCGGCCTAATCAAAGTCCATTGTAGATATAATTTGTGTTCTCAGTGCCATATGATTTTTGTCTTTTGTCATTTAATCTGTTTTGAAAATGAATATGGCAGAAATCTGCTGATCCAAGGTGTTGGCTTGAATACATGACTACATTAAGCTTCTCATTGGCATCAATAGAGATAAAGTTGCTTCTGAGCTGCTGTTATGAGATCATCCTGATTTTAGGCCAGTACTCAGAGAGCAGCTCCCATTTGACTGATTCTCTGGTGATCTCATTGTTTTTTAGTTAGCTAATGACTGATCCTTGGAATAGATTGGTTGTTAAAGTTTCTGTCATGACTTTTTCCTGGTACTACAGGTTAATTAGCATATGGATATGTGGAAATACTATCCATTAATGCAAAATACAGCTGTGGGGATGGCATTCAAATACCCCTCTTATCTAACTCCCTTCATTCTCGCTTAGTTTTACAACAGCTGCCAGTCATTCACCATAAATAAAATGCTACTTTTATTATTTTAACACTTTAGTTCTGAAGAGAAGTAGGATGAGAAAAATGCAGAGAAACAGACAAAGTGATTTCTGTTTGCTTGTATCCAGAAGGCACAAGGCTGACATCATACCCAAGCAACACTGCCCCTTTTAGTCATTTGTTGTGTCAACACTATTTATACAATATGCCACACTGCAGAGTTTCCTTCTTTTTATGATCTTTATTAATATGGAATATATGAACTGTAGACAGGAAGGTCACAGAAGGAGGAGGACGAGCAGGGTGTGACCTCGCTGGGGAAACTCCTGACTGCCTGCCCACTCACATGCAAAGTGGATGTTTGAATAAGGCCCCTTGTATACATATGACATTTCGGAGCTGCTTGGAAGAACTACTGTACAGGCAAACGGTTAGGTCAATTGGTTCTTACTTACTAAGGGGCTTTTGCTTGCTTGCTGCCATTTCTTTCTTTCAATGATTTTTCTGCATTGAAACTCAACAAATGTGTCTCTTAATGACGATAAAGTCAGGTCTAGGTGGTAAACTGTTTTTTTTCCTTGCTAGCATTTGTTTAATTGATTTTATTGATATTTGGTTACATGGGGATGTCGTGTAGAGAGGAAATAGGTCTTCATCCACTCAATTCTCCCCGTCTTTTGCTCTGTGTGACAGGTGACACAGACAAAATTCAATTTTATATGATGATATTGCCATACATTGTGATATATTCTCTAGAAATTAATCTTAGGAATTATTATAGTAACATAACCAGTTGAAAATTAAAAAGCGGAAATAGGCTACGTACATGAAAGGTCACTCATCATGCTGATGCAAAATAATCCAATATTGCCATAAAGATGTAATACTCTTGAATTGAAATGGCTGAATAAAGGAGATTTGGATCTTGAGCAATATAAATAAACTTGACTTTCAAAAAAACATAGGAATTTTTGGGGAATATGCTTATCAGCTCTCCTGCCTATAGTGAGAAGATGGATACCACTGGGATATTTCTGTAGCTAAGTTTCCATCCACTTGGCAATCAAATTTTCTGAAGTTTGGTAAAAAAAAAAAGTCATGCGAATAAAGTTGGTGAAAGTATGTTTCCATCCAACGGCTTTAAAACCTTTGCGTAATGATGTGTTGACATGCTGTTTTACGATCAAATTGGTATATCGAAATGATTCATTGAACATTCAAGCTAACATTTGCAAACAAAGTTTTGCTAGACAAAATGGACCGCGCCGACTACAGACACATGATCAGTATTGTATAAATTCAAAAAGTCTCTTGTCTCTTTGTTCGTCCAGTTCCATCTGTCTTTGTTGTCATTAACCCGCCATGTGTGCAAATAGAGCAGAAATACTTGGTGGAAATGAACTAAAACTTCTTCTCTGTTTTGTGGCGGGTTGCAAACATAAAATGATCTAAAACTTAATCGCAATTCATCATTTATTCGGCAAATAACGGTTCCATCAGCGTTTATCGTATAATCCGTATAGCGATCAAGATCAAATCCGATGAGACCGAACGTATTTACTTTGAGTCGATATTCATGAAATTCCATCGAATTTTACTGTTTCCATAAGGCATTTTTCATTTGATATCACTTAATTTGGATAAAAACGTGTGGATGGAAGCATAGCTTGTGTTAAGCATCAAGCTAAACCCAGGAGATGATTAGCTTAGCATAAAGACTGGAAACAGAGAAACTGTTCTGTCAACAATTAAAAAAAAAAAAAAACTGCCTCTAAAGCTCAAAGATTAATAGTTGTTTAATCTGTACACAGGCAGAAATGTGAAAATGATGTGGTTTTAGAGGGAGTGTAACTATATTTCTTCATGAACATAGTTTATCCGGCTACCCAACAACTCTGTGCAGCGTCTCTACTGGTTGCCTGGCAAGACTGGTAATTTAAAACCACAAATGGTTGTTTTTACATTTCTGCTTGTGTATAGATTAAACAAACGTGTTAATTAGTGAGATTTAGAGGAGTTGGTCGGTGTATTTCTTTAACTGCAAACAGAGCCTGTATGCTAAGCTGAGCGAATCACCTCCTGGCTCATGTTTCATACCTAACGCTCAGTTGTGTAAATCTTCTCATCTAACTCTAACGCAAGAAATCGACTGGGCATATTTCCCAAAATGTAAAATTATTCTTTTAAAGGATAGCTAACTTTCTATAAATGATATGTCATTCCACAATACCATCCAACAGTATATATCATCACATCACCCTCATCTGTGCTATATGACAGATTACCAGCATTACCACAGCATGGGTGATGGTGTACCTCACTCTCATGGCGCGCAGCCCATAAGCACAAAAACTGAATACGCTTCTGTGAAGAGGTGGCAGGATGGTTTATTCTGCAATGCCGTTGCATGTTGGTTAAGTACGTCATTGCCCTGAGGGTGGCTGATCCTATCTGCCTGCTGGCACTTCACAGATATTATCAACTATCCACATCATGATCCATCCTGCACCGACAAACCCAAAATCTAAAATTACAAACACTATATTAAGTTTGTTTAAAGGAGGTGGGAGGAAATCAGCATTGTGCAACCAGTTGTATGCTGTTTATGTCAAATGAGGTTTAGGGACTAGATTAAAGGCCTTCTCACAACTAGTTAGAAACTAGAATTAAACCATCAATTTGCCAAAAGACACTATCTGGTAGGATAAACGTGGAGGGGGAGGCTGAAGTGACTACAGCATGTTGCAGTGCCTCTTATTTGTGTTGCCTGTTCAACAGCAATAGAGATTGATGATGCTGGCTGTGTACAACAACACATAGTAGTAAAAAGAGAGCTGTGTTCACCCGAGCACAGGAAAAAAAAAGGAATGGATAAAAAAAACTTAATAGCATTTTATAGAGATGAGAAAAACAGAAACATGAGGTCTAGCTGACAAGGAGGATGTCGAAACAACTGCGAAGGAAATATACATGAAAGAGAGGGAGATGAAAGTATTCCTAGGGCTGAAAGTGAAACACAAGTAAGTGCAGTGAAGACTGTGTCATACACAGATGGCCACTCTGTGTATTTTGTAGAGGCTGTTGAACAAGCACTTCATCTATGCACATGGTGGAGAAATATAACTCACTCACAGATGGACTGCAGAGAAGGGAGGTGCTGCTAAGAAGTCAAACTGTAAACTGATTCTTGATATTCCACAGTGGCTTGGCGCCAGACGAGCTGTGCTTGGTACCGGTGTTTTCTTCTTCCACACTACGCAGAGAAGATAAAGCTTTCCCTCGGTTTCTTAGTTCAATCGTGTGTGTGTGTGTGTGTGTGTGTGTGTGTGTGTGTGTGGCCTGCTCCTCCGGTTGTTAGATAATGAATGTTTAAAATACCAAACAATGAAGATTTATGTTTGGTTTTCTATTTTGAACATATAAAAACACACACAGATATCTGTTGGGTGTTCTTGGTATTTGTTAATCATTGGAGCATGCAGAGGGTTCCAGGTAGGGCCGAAAATGAAATCTACCATGGGTGAACATGTGATTTAGATTTTATGCAGACTGCCTTTGTCAAAACTACTTTGACATTAAATCTTTTTTTTTTTAGCAGGATTCAAACAATCTCATTAAACATCCCCCCTCTATAATTATCTTACATTTTAAATAACGTGATGTCATTGTGAGTACTGTGTGGTTTACCATGATTACAGCACAAAACCTTTGGGTGCCACACTAGCATTTGCCTTCAATTCTGTCACACAAAAAGGGCGTCGCGGTGTGTGTTGTGGCTGTGTTGATTAGCTACTGCAGTTGGGGACTAATTTCTTCCAGTGGTCCCAGAGGCTTATGTGTTGTTTTCATTATATTTTTCATGGGGAAAATGGCTCAGCCGGTAAAAATGGAAAAATCACTTAATTTTTCCTTCACTGTCGAGCTACTGTTTTGGCTTTAAGAGCGCACTCCTCTGCCTATGCAGCATTTCAGAGACTGGATCTCCATTAAATGGTTTATGTTTATGAACATGTGGAGGTAAAGGTGCCACAGAATTCTGTCAGTGACCCATTGTAACAACCAACAGTACTGTAGGAACATTTTTCTATGGTACGGACACTTTATGACACAAAATATTCATGCAATAGTTTGCAGAAAAAAAGTACCTTGATTTAGCTTTTAAATGTTTCTTCTGAAAGCAGGACAGGCTTTGGGAGGAGGTTTCTCTGGTCGCCTCAGGTTTCAAAGCTGGCAGGCTGATCAGAGTGTAGAAGGTTTGTGAGCCTTGGCAGTAACGCACAGCACCAGGCTTTGAGGGCCCAGATTAACCTGCACAGTAGTTAAATAAACACACATCCATGCGTGGCCGCATGAATGGACGTTTCATCACCGCTTGCTACATTTCCGTGATCGTACTGGTCTCACACCCTACTGCACTCCATGATGCAATTAAAAATAACAGTCAAAACACTAAAAATATATGTGGAATATTGACTGGCAGAGAAGTGTAGGTATAGTTAGCACTGCAGTGAAAACTCTCTCAATGACCTCCTTCACTTGGAGCTTTTTCAATGACTTTTTGTCTCAAGATTTGGTTTAGATGTTTGTCAGTTGTTAGCTGCTTGCCGTGTTCACTGATCAAGCCTCGCATTGTACTCTTTGTTCCCAGTAAAATTACCTCAAGACCAAATTGGTTTGACCCCAGTGAGTCTGTGGCAGAGTGGGGGCTGACATTCAGACAACTGCAGGATGGGAGCTTAGTGGGGTGTGAGGTAAACCCCCATGGCGACGGGTCATGTTAAAACAGCAGAGGCTGGAGGGGGGGCAGGGCTTGTGTTTGTACACAGGGAACCCCAGGCTGCTCAGTAAAAAGAGCTTTATTATTTAGGCCTCTGCCAAGCAGAGATCAGGGTGGAAAATACACAGGATCCCCGGCGCCAAGTCCCCTCTCGGAAAATCTGCCCCAGAAGCGTCCAAGCGAAGGGCCTGGATTTAATCACCCACTGCGCCATTTGTCCTCAGTCTGAGGAAAGAAAGCTACAATCAATCTACATCAATGTGACTCTCAATCCCTCCACCAGCAATTGTATTAAAAAGACACATTTTCTATTATGTGAGTAACTCTCAATTTTATTCTGGACGCAATTTCAGAAACGACCGATGTTAATAGAAACTGTCAAACTATTACTTGCACTGGCAAGAAAGTTGTACCTCTTTAACTTCACGTCCATTGATGACATAATATTTATTGTACTGTATATGTATATATATAAATCTTAATCTTGTATTTTTTTCTTTTTTCTTTTAAATGGGAAATACAGCAGCAAGTTTTCAGCTTGTTTTAAACCGGGGTCTGAATCCAGTTAGTCTCGCTTTGCCACACCATCCTCCAAAGCGCGCGCTAGAAGAGAGTCTGGATACTCCACATAGCATTCAGGGACGGGAGACAAACATGCTCTGATTTATTGGCATTTCTTTAAATCGTCTTGGGCGGTGTTAAGCATCGGAGAAAAGCTGTGGTGGCGCTGCAAAATAGGCTCAGGACGAACTTGTTTTGGTGGAACATGTGTACGTTTTAAAAGTTGTTTTAGTCATGTTTTATGCGCTCCCCGACCTGCTCTCTTTTTCCTCTCTGTTAATCTCAGGTGTTCCTGATTGTCAGTGTGGCCCCGCCCCTGTGTATAAGGAAGGCTGGGAGACGGGGGTCGGGTCTGAGAGACTGAAACAGCTCTGATCAATGTTGTTTTGTTGTCTTCTGTTGTCTTCTTTTATGATTTATTGCTTTAACTTTTCGTACACATAAAATAACTTATTCATAATACAATATGGCACTGAAACAATTTACTGTGTATTTATTATTAAATTAAACATTTGTTTTAATGAGTTATTAGCCTACTCCAACATAAAGAAAATCCTTCTGATAATATCGGCCAACTTCACATTATAGGATGGTTGCTTGACTAACAAATGCTTTTCATGAAGCACGGCCTGTCGGCTGTTTGAATCCAGCTCTGCAGTTGCAGATCTTTTAGCTGCTTCATTAAGCTCTTTCTCTCTCTTTGTTGTGAAGGCATAGTGCAATGCAAAGATTATTACATTAACCAATTGGGACATTATTGTATCATCTAATAACAAAATACAAAAACTTTCACTAACGTCACATCTGATTGTTGGTTGAAAAATCATTTAACATATTGACTGTAAACAACTTATAACCTAGCATGATTCAAGAGCCCAGACATCACACCTGAGCCTCTCTCTTCTCTACACACTCATGTAACGGATGTACCGTAGCTACGTTACGCAAACGTTACAAGCTGAAGCTGCATATATTCAAAGCTTAAGTGGATTTTTTTGGTTACTATTCACAGAGCATTTGTCATAATTTCCATAACTTTAAAAACGTAAAGTCAGAAGGGCTTGGCTTTCCCTCTTTCATTTGCGGTATTCCGTGTGTGCAAATATAAACAAAGTCATGTGACTGGGGGCAGAGGGCATCGCTGAGGGCAATATTGGATGATCAAGTGATTTAATTTGATTTAACTTTAGTAATGATTGGCGTATTATCGTAATAATGCAGCCACCACAACAAAATAAAATAAAAAATAAAGAGAAAATTAATTTAGGCTCTTTCACCAGAGGGGCTGCTAAGCCAATCAGGGCAAACGGGCAGTTCCCCAGGCAACAATAGCCCGTGTACGTTCCTGGGCAAGGACATATAGTTGCAAATTGTAATGTTTTGCATCCAGAGAACTGGAGGGCTGTTTAACAAAACCAAGATAAGTGATTAAGCCAGGATTCCCCTGTTATCCTGGCTCAATTTAGCCTTGACTCGGTTTCACAAAAGCAGAGGCACCTGCTTACTAGTTACCATGACGATTTATTCTGTACAGCTACCCTAATCCCGAGCAGGCTAACAGCCAGGATTTATTAATTTAATTATTCATGCGACATTGTTACTGTTATATTGCTGAATGAAGAGTACTGTTCATATTGTTGTTAGAAGTGTTTTGAATATATTACGGCATTAATAGAAAAGGCTGATGAAGTTGCAAATGTATTTTAAATGAAGTCTGTTACTAAGGGCAATATATAAAGTGCTGCACATGTGTTTTTTATAGTGGACCAATGCACCTTAAATTATTTTAGTTGACTATTTTTTTTTGTATTCTTTAATGACTATAATTCTGGAGGATTGTACAATTTTAAGAACACATCCTAATTGTACAATCCTCCCAAATTACAGTTCACTGGACCAGTAACTATATAGTGTAGACTACTGTACATTCATGTAACAACAGGGAGAGGACACCCCAATGATTTTCAACCTTATATTTTGCTGGGGGGGAAATAACTGATGACTATCACTCTGTTACATTCAGTTGTAAACATGAATGTGCATAATCACTTAATTCTCTTTATATTTTCTAGATTTTAGAGTCCAATTTCTTAAGTGTCTTTCTTTTTTCTAGGAAGGAGCAAAGCATATTATATGTAAAGAGGGAAACTCATCCTCTATATAAAACTACAACAAAAAAAACGTGTCAGAAGTGTAGCAGATAATAGCAGTACATTATTTACATAAAATATACAGTACATTTACAAACTACTACTCTTAACTGAAAGCATTCAGTGGGTCACGAAAGTTAGGTAATTTATATTTTAGCTCATGAAAGAAAGAGGGAAAAACAGAGTGAAAGAGATATGTATGGATCATATTCTAGCATTGTAGAAAATTGATCATGGTAAATTTCCTGAGGAACAATTCTTCTGCTTACTTTTAAGGAAAAGAGTAAAACGGTTAATCTGTGCAAATGATTAGTAGCCTAATGGTCAGTAAATGTATATTTTTAGGCTGCTTATGCATTCAGTCGGTCTGTGATTGTCTGCCACGCTTTCTCTTGCTGTTTCATTACAGCGGCCATGTTTCTTTTTTTACAAATGTGTTTCACATTATCAAACTTCCACAACATGCTGCTGCTCACTCTATATAAAGTAGCCCTATGAACAATGCACTTTCTCCATTTTAGCATCAGTAAATCTATTATCAACCTCACGGTCTGTTAAGGAAAGCCATGAAAGCGCATCTATCAGAATTACTTCAGCCTGACTCAACTTAGTCGCTACTCCTCAGCCTGGCTTGGCCTTCGTGAAATGCACCAAGCCAGGCTGCACAGATTAGACTAGGTCAAGCCTCGCCTTATCGATTATCCCAGATTTATAAATTCTGCTTTTGTGAAACATCCCCCAGGTCTGTAAAGTTGGTTGTTTTTGTCAGCACATCTGGTCTGGTAAGGGGCTGGTTAAGCCTGAAGTGACCATCGTTTCTGTGACATGAGTCAGCAGATTCGCAAAGAAAACCCTATCCTGGTGTGTTTTTGGTGCTGTAACCCGCCTCAAGTTGGGAATGAAGATGGTATTAATGTTTCTGGCTGCTTTGTTGCCACTGGGGAGTTAGACCTATCTGTTCCACCTCTGCCGCTTCTGCCTGTTTAAAGTGAACATTGGTGATGTGCCTATGGTCCGTGAACAGCTGGTGGGTGAGCCTTTTGAATGAGTTATTGTTGGCTGGGTTGGTCCTCTTCCTAGTAGCAAGTCAGGTAATAAATTTTTGTTAACTATCGTGTACAAGAACACATTTTCCTGAAGCTATACCCATACGTAACATAACTGCTATTATTGTGATGAAAGTGTTAGTCAAGTTCTTCTCTTTGTTTGGGTTGGCTCAGGTTATTAAAATTTACAAAAATTCAAACTTCATGTCACTGTACTTGCCTTAGACTCTCAAGCAGCTTAAAAAAGGTCACTTTCACACGAGTGTGTACCATCCTAAGTTGCAGGATGGACTTTTATCAGACACTCAAGTCAATGTTAAATGCATACTGCTTGCAGTTTAAACAACACTGGGATGATGGAGTTCATTTGATGCTGTTTACAGCAAGAGACATTCAGGAATCCTTGGGGTTAATTCTGTCATTCTGTGGGTGGCCCGTTGAAGCTGTCAACAGAAAAACGTCTGGGTGAAGCTGAGCCCCAGAATTTGCTGTACTAATGCATTTTGTTTTTGTCATTTTAAGCTGTGTTGTTTGAGTTAGCAAAGGTTAAGAAAGTAGGTTAAGTGACTTAAGGAATCATATTTGAATAGGTTGTCCGGTTGACCGGTTTTGCATTTTATTTTACAATAAAATGTGACAAAAACATGATCATTTAACAGATTTGTATCTGATGCCTTGTCACATGTGTTGTGTTGTTCCATCTTCATCCGCTTATCCGGTATTGGGTCGCGGGGGGAGCAGCTCCAGTAGGGGACCCCAAACTTCCCCGAGGCCTCCTCCCAGCTGGACATGCCTGGAACACCTCCCTAGGGAGGCGCCCAGGAGGCATCCTTATCAGAAGCCCGAACCACCTCAACTGGCTCCTTTCAACGCGAAGGAGCAGCGGCTCTACTCCGAGCTCCTCTCGAATGACTGAGCTTCTCACCCTATCTCTAAGGGAGACCCAAGCCACCCTCCTGAGGAAACCCATTTCGGCCGCTTGAAACCTGGATCTCGTTCTTTCGTAGGTGAGGGTAGGAACGAAAACTGACCGGTAGATCAAGAGCTTTGCCTTCTAGCTCCGCTCCCTTTTCATCACAACGGTGCGATAAACTGAATGTAATACCGCACCAGCTGCTCCGATTCTCCAACCATTCTCACGCTCCACGGCCCCCTCACTCGCGAACAAGTTAAGGACTCACTCCATATCTGAAGAAAGCACTCCATCGGTTTCCTGCTGAGAACCATGGCTTCAGATTTAGAGGTGCTGATCCTCATCCCAGCCGCTTCACACTCGGCTGCAAAACGATCCAGTGAGTGCTGAAGGTCACAGACCGATGACGCCATCAGGACCACATCATCTGCAAAAAGCAGCGATGAGATCCCAAACCCACCGAACTGCAACCCCTCCCCACCCCGACTACGCCTCGATATCCTGTCCATAAATATTACAAACAGGATTAATGACAAAGCGCACCCCTGGCCGGAGGCCAACCCTCACCTGGAACGAGTCCGACTTACTGCCGAGAACCTGGACACAGCTCTCGCTTTGGTCATACAGAGATTGGATGGCCCTGAGAAGGGACTCCCTTAACCCATACTCCCACCAGCACCTACCACAGTGTCTCCCGGGGGACCCGGTCATACGCCTTCTCCAGATCCACAAAACACATGTAGACTGGTTGGGCATACTCCCAGGCTCCCTCCAAGATCCTTCCGAGAGTGAAGATCTGATCCGTTGTTCCACAACCAGGACGGAATCCGCATTGTTCCTCTTTAATCCGAGGTTTGATCGGCCAAACCCTCCTTTCTAGCACCTTGGAGTAGACTTTACCAGGGAGGCTGAGAAATGTGATACCCCTGTAATTGGCACACACCCTCTGGTCCCCCTTTTTGAAGAGAGGAACCACCACCCCGGTCTGCCTCTCCTTAGGCACTGTCCCAGACTTCCACGCAATGTTAAAGAGGCGTGTCACCCAAGACCGCCCCTCCACACCCAGAGCTTTCAGCATTTCTGGACGTGTTGTAATGTTGGTGATATATATTTATTTTTTCTTTTGTTAAAAATAAAAGTCACTACTTGTGTTATGCACTCCCTGTTCTGCTCTCCTTTTCCTCTCTGTTAATTTTTGATTTTCAGTGTGGCCCCGCCCCTCTATTTAAGGAAGGCTGGGAGACAGGTTGGGTTGTCTTCGAGACAGGTCATTTTTTGCTGTGGCCATAACACAAACAACAGAAAAGTCAGATTAGACAGATAGTCTAACTATCAGTCTGGATTTACCTTGCAGAGATCTGAGCAAAGGTTAACCATAGTCCTCATGTATTGACCGGAGTTTAAAATGCCAACACAAAGGAAGCCCAAGGCAATGGATATCCTGCCTAAATGAGTGAAATCCGGCGGATTTTCTGGCAGCAACAGAGCAATCCTGGGAGAATATAGACTAGAATCCAGTGAACCAGAAGGACGTGAAATGTGGAAAATGTCCTGCATGGATCGAAGCTCTCAGTCACAGTGGATCTGTCACTGTTTCCATTTGCTTTTAGACAAATCCAATTGGAAAGCATTCACTCAGGAATCATCAGTGCACAAAGATCTTGGGCATTTCATATTATGAAGTTCAATACAACTGGTAATGTACAGTCATAAAATAGTCAATAGATGGATGAATTGAATCAAACCATATCTGTTTGGGTTAAGGGTTTCTTTGCAGATGAAAAGTTGCGTACCATCAGACAGACAGTGCTTTTAGTTTTTCATCTGACTGGCGCTTTGACAATTTATACCATTAGTCTTATCCATAAACACCTCAGGAGTCAAACAACAAACATCATGAAACAACATCATGAAAAAGTGCAGAAAATAATATTTTAAAATGTCAAGTGGTGAGTTGATACAGTTTGGGTTAAATTTTTACAACCAATAACCTCTGTCATTCAACAACTATTCCATTAGACTCGGGGTTCCATGCTTTATTACTTAGGTACTTACATTTCTTTGGGCAGAAAAGCTTGGGGACAAATTTGAGGCCTGAGGAAATCCTTTAGGCTGTCGATGCCCACGGGCAAAAGTCCTAGCTTCATATCACCCACCTTCAGTCTTCTAAAAAAGAAAACGTTGCTTGCCTCCTTGACTACAAGCCGCAGACGATGACCTCAGTCCTAATGAAGACCGGCCAGTGCCTGGTTTTGTCCTTCGCCAAATGTGTCACACACCCATCATAACTTGATTCCTTTCACTTTGAAATAGATCTGAACCAAGGGATCTGAACTGAGGAGAAAATGGCAACTTACCTTGGAAGTATCTGTGTTTAGTAGCTGAAGTTGCAAAAGAAATACCTAAGCATCACCTGGACAGGCCATGAAAGATAACCCCTGGGTGTTTTAGCCTCTGGATGACCAAAAATAGCTCCAACAGATTGGTAAAGAGACTCATGGCATAGCAAGGAACAGCTAATTCTAGCTGTGTACATAACGTGTTCAAAAAAACTAAGAAAGAAATAAGATCAAGGTTGTCATAAACCACACACTTGTCTAACACTGCACATCCAGTTACCTTTTCCAGAGATGAGGCTAATTTGTTGAGCCAGGAGTTCTCACCTTTCTGTGTATTACTTTGCTTGTGTCCGTGCACAGCTCATTATGAAACTATTTTTCCCCTCCCACACATAAGCCTCAGAAAAAAATCAGATTCCATTTTTCTTTTTATTCCCCAATAACTACATCATGCTACACTGTTCCAGGGCACTGCTGGACACCAGCACCCACCAATATGTGTTCAAAGAGAATCTCTTCTTAGATAAATACCCCTGACATCAATCACCTACCATAAAAAGAGAAAATCTAGCCACGTCCACTTTGATCCACAAAACAAGTTCTGAGATCACAAGAAAACTGAATTTTTCAACTGACAATCATCTGGAAGAAGATGTTAGAAAGTGAAGGCAGAGGGAGTTGGATCTAAAACACCCTATTTGTGATTCTCCAAACAAACACAGCTGCTGTCCAGGCATCAATCCAACCTTAACACTTGCAAAGTACAGTAAGTTCACCATTGCAAAACACGTTGAATCTTCTCCAAACTCTTCCCACTCTTTATCCAGAAATTAAATGGATCACCATATTCATTACAGGTATATTTAAATGCAATTTTACAAGTTACAGATCACAATTAAGCATATTGCAGTGTGTGGTTTTCAGTGTTATCAGCTTGTTTTTCTTAAAGGTGCCCTAAGCGATGTCACGTGTGTTTTAGGCCACATTTGTCACTTACAGCAAACATCTCCTCACTATCTGCGAGCTGCCTATCCCCAGAACACGTCGTAAAAAAACATTGTCTCTGTAGACAGCCCAGGGTCTACAAATGGCAACAAAAACAAACTGTGCCAACCTGCACCACGAGGCATACACAAACAGTGTTCCAGCGTTCCAGCCAATAACCAACAAGAAGGATTTGGGGGTGGGGGTTGGGGGTTGTTGGGCTTAGTGCGCAGAAGCACAGAAGGGAGGCGGAGGGGACGGAATGAGGTGGAGGGAGGGGCAAGCTAGTCTGGTTTTGTTGGAAAATACTTCTGACGTCAACAAGAAGGTACTGTAAACACATTAATGTTAATGCTGCATTGTTTACCATTGCACATTAGCGTAGCAGCTTGCAGTTTATATCTACTACATCTACTTTACATCTACTTTGCTTTCTCTTGTTCCTCTTGCGCGACTACACGACTACACGAATGACGTCACTTATTTAAGGCACTCTGCTATACTTGCTGAAACTTATATTTTTTTGTGCTTTATATACCGGTACAAAAAAATATATTTTTTATTTTTCAGTTTTGTTGTTTTTAAGCTGTTTTTAGGCAGGGTGTTGTTGAGGATGAGCAAGATGGCGCCAGTGTTAACGTCCCGCTGTCTGTCACCGCTGTGTGTGTGTGTGTGTGTGTGTGTTTATGCTCTTTTTGTCACTTGTTGCGCAAAATGTTAACCCTGCTGCTGGTGTATGATCGCCAGGCACTAATGCATACTAAACTCTCTGCCAAAGACCTAGTAAAGTCAGAGTATGGATATGAAACTTTGCCGTCACTTCTATCGGGGATCCCATCCTACCTGTGCCGACCCACAGCCCCACTTCCCCGGCGGAAACGCTACCGCCGCAGGGGTAAAAGCAGCGGACGGCTGGTGAGGATTAAGGCCCTCCTCAACACAACTTCCCGGAGTGAATACCGTGTGGTCCCATTGCGTCTCCACCTTGCAGCGATTGCGGGACTTGCCGACGCCTGGTTGGTTCCTATTGTTCATCTGGTTGGGAGTGTTACAGCCCCGCTGCCCCCGCTCTCCTCGACAAGCTTTGAACTCAGCTCATTCGAGCTGGGTTGCTCTCACACAGTTCTGTGTGCAGTGGTCCATCAACCTCCCAAATATAATAAGGATTTTATAAATCACTTTGCCGGTCTTTTGGCCGAAATCATGCCGAAATATGATCGTGTCCTTATTGTTGGGGATTTTAATATCCATGTGTGCTGTCCAGACAACCCAATGGAAAAAGTTGTCTTACATCTTATTGACTCTTTTAATCTTGTGCAATATGTGTCTGGCCTACACTGTTATTAACTTAGAGATCTGTGATGCAGTGTTTTCTGACCACATGCCTGTGTTATTTGAGTCTGTTCTTGCCTGTAATACGTTTAAACCTCCCGCTGCTGCTAGGCGCTTTCGGATAATTAAGCCTTCCACTGCTGTTCAGTTCTCATCTGTCATCAGTCAGAATAGTGGCGATCTGGAGGAGATCAGCTCATGGCTTAACTCCACTTGTCAAATGGCTATAGACACGTAAAGCAAAAGTGGAGCCCTGGCTTAATGACACATTTCGTGCTGTCAGACAAGAGTGTCGCAAAGCTGAGCACAAATGGAACGACACACTGCATGTGTTGTTTCAAATAGTACGAGATTGCTGGCAATATCTATCTGAAATTATTCTGTGTAACTAACAACCCTCGTATGTTGTTTAAAACTGACTCCGTTCTTAATGGACAGCCAACAACCTGTGTTGGTCACTTGAAGCCCTCCGGTTCTCCAAGTGACACTGTCCCTCCTCGACTTTTTAAGGATGTTTTTCCTACTGTATGTCCATCTGTTCTTGCAATTGTTGATAGTAGCCTTTCCTCAGGTGTGGTCCCTGGAAATGTTAAACATACAGTAGTCCCACCTCTAATTAAAAAACCTGGACTCGATCCTGCAGATCTAGCAAATTTCAGGCCAATATCTTAACTACCTTTCCTAGCTAAAATACTTGAAAAGTGTGTTTACAGTCAACGAATGGCCTTTTTGGAAGAACACTCTTGAATTCTTCCAATCCGGTTTTAAAACTCTGCAGGGGACCGGAACAGCTCTTTTAAAAGTATTTAATAATAAATGTTTAGCTACAGACTCTGGTGATTTTGTTGTTTTGGTGCTTCTTCATATAACTTCTGCCTTTGATGTGGTGGACCATGAAAAGCATGATTTCTCGTTTGGAGCGGTGGGTGGGCATCAAGAACATAGCTCTCAGCTGGTTAAGGTCTTATTTGGAAGGTCACACTTTCTGTGTCAGCTGTGGTGACTCGGTGTCCTCTTCTGCTCCTCTCTCGTGTGGGGTCCAACAGGGCTCAGTTTTAGGCCCTCTTCTCTTTTCTCTTTATCAGGTTCTGCTTGGTTCCATACTTATAAAACATGGCATTCTATTCCACTGCTATGCTGATGACAGCCAGATGTATTTGTCCCTTAAAAAGAGCAACTCTGTCAGACCACTGCTCGAATGCCTTGATTACATAAAGGCCTGGATGTCTTCTAACTTTTTTAAGTTTTAATGAAACAGAAACGGAAGTGATGGTTTTCTGTGTTCACAGTTGGACCCCCCTTGTCGACCTGGGTCCCTTGGCTCAATATGTCAAGCCAACCGTTACCAATTTAGGTGTTAAAATTAATTCCGATATTAAGCTTGACAAACAGATTGGGGCAGTGGTTAAAGCAGGCTTTTTCCAACTATGATGTGGATTTAGAGGCTGATGATTTGCTATTATTCTAAATATAACCTCCAATATTAAAAAAATTTGCTCACAAAAAATACATAAATCAAGAAGAATAAGGACGATTTACTGAGATACATTTTTAACGCACCTGCTTGTGGGCTCCACAGAGCACAACCTTTGTCCTCTTTGATTTACTCATTGCGTCAAAAACCTGCTCTTGAGTCATTGTCTGGCTCCCTCAGACTAAACTGGATCCAGGATCCTCTGGCCGACTCTTAAATTGTACGCCTCACTGTTGGACAAAGCAGGTGTGTGAATCACCACACAGATCTCTGATTTGCTGCATCAGCTGTCTGTCTGTTTGCCTTTTTGCTCTTCTGGCAGTATTGTGTAAACTCTTCATGTTTGGATTTTAGTGTGTTCAAATAAAAAAGCTCCATTCCTCTGGAAATGATCCATTGGCAAGAATAGGTCAACTGTAAATGTGATCATTGAAAGTTAAAAAGGAAGTTACATCAGCACTCCAATAAGCCAGATTAGTGAGTTATGATCAATCATAGTCTTAAGTCTTCCACAAAGCCCAATGAATGTGACGCAACAGCAAGAGCAGGTTTTGGCATGGTTAAGTCAACTACCAAACCCACAGCCTCACCAGCCTTGGATTTACTCGCTGTGACTGTGACAGACTGTGCTAGCTAGCTAGAATGCACAGTCTGTTTCACTTACAGCTTTAAACTTCAGTTAAGGGAGTATTTTGGTCTTGTGGGTAAGAGTGCAAGTGTGCCTGCATGCATGCTTGTATAAGTTCACCACTAAATACAAAATATAAGCTTACAGGGTCTAACAGGCTCTTGGCAGCTAAAAGGATGTCAAATTCCCCTTTATCCCAGTGTACCCTCTGCCTCAGTGCAGGGGAAGGTCCTGAGTTGTTATCATATAATACCACACAGAAATTAGCCTTGGCTTTTGTCTTGACCCTTTTTGTATTCCTTTCAAAATATCAGTCACAGAAAAAAGTGATGCAACAGATATCCCTCTTAGAGAAATACAGGCTAATGATGCATTGCATCCTGTGAAGTTGGATGTTGGGGGCTTTCCCTTCACTCATTGTTGGGAGCAAAACTAAAGTTAATCACAAGCTAAAATTAAGCTTTAATAATCTGAAAATAGCAAAAGGATACGGTAGAGAACACAGTTAATGTAACTGCTCTATCCTTATTTTTATCAGAATAAAAACGTAATATTGAAATGGTTAAAATACAGTATAACATATTAACTGTGAAACAATGTGATTTCTAAACATACAAAAAAAAGATGAATAAGGAAAGAAAGCAGATATGTAATTTTTCAAAAATTCTCAGAGTAAATCCAAGGCTGTTGAGGCGGTGCGGTCCGGTAGTTGACTTAACCAAGCCAAAACCAGCTCTTGCTGTTGCTTCAAATTCATTGGGCTTTGTGGAATAGGAAACACTATTACTATTATATTGAAGCTTCTGGTTGGAGTTATACCGAGTTCAAGTTCAGGTCATTTATTTGCCATTCCAACTATGAAATTTACAATTGAAAAGAATTTGTTTTCCAGGGCCAGTGTATAAAGTATAAATACAGTATGGTTATCGCGCTAAATATGAAAAATACTGTGATGACACAATTTAAAGCACCCTCAGACAGGTTTTCTGAGCCTGTTATATGAACAAATTCATACACTTCTAGTCTGTTGGCACAAGTGTTAAATCCTTCCTGTGACTCCATTTCCTACAGTTTTTGGCCACCATTGCTCTCTTGAGATGACGTAAAATGCTTTGCTGGTTTAAAACTAATATTGTTGTATGGGATTTGCAAGGAAATTAGAGTTTTGCTTGAAGCCTAAAGGGCCCTTCGGCAAACTGTTCCCAGTGAAAAGTGATCTGATGAGACTCCGATCATCTTTATAATGAACCCCTTCTTTATTTGTTTTTTGGTAAAGAATAGATTGCTAGTTTATAAAGAGACATATAAGAATGTTTCTCTTGATTAAAATGGCATCGTAAATCAGAACAACATCAGAAATTGATTTTAAACCAAATTCTTTGCTGAACATGTTGACAAAATCAAAGTGAATATAGATACTGTACATGGTGTCAGCGTTCAGAATCACTAGTGGTTATATTGCTAAAACCAAGCATTATGGAGTGACTGCTACTTTACTACTTGAGTCCTGGTGTCTGTTTTTGCAACAGCACAAGAAAAACACAGTGCTGCCATGATCTCTCACTCTACTCTCCACATCAATCCCCAGTGTGGACTGCTGATGCCTTTTTCTCCCCATATGACTCTTATTAGTTTGATATGAAAACACGGCTTCATCTTTATATCCCATGGTCGAGAGCCATTCTCACACTGTGATTTTCAACTTCCCATCTGTAGTCAGTCCACAAAAATACTTATTTGCTTTGGATGTACAGTAGAGAGGTTTTGTACAACCCTGAAGTTCAAATAACGTTTGATAGTTACAGTGTGACTCCTGGATTAGTTTTTTGCCTATCATTGCAACAGTAAATGGATATTTTCGAGATAACTAACTGCAAACCATTGCCCTTTTGTTCTGGGTCAATATTCAAATTACATTATTATCAATGAAGAAATTCCATTATGCATTTGTGTCTCATAGTACCGCCATTAAACTGCAGTTCTTTTGAAGTCTTTGTTGTATTGGGAGCTGCTCAAGGAGCCATTGGGAGGGCGGTTTCTGGATAAGGTGTCCTTGCACTGTCAACACTTTAAGAAATCAAAGCCTCCTCAACTCTTCCTGTGTGAAAACGCCCGAATGTTTTCAATTTCCCAGTAAGTGTTAGACTTTTGACTCTTTTTCACAATACTTTTCGCACTAAAAAAACCCTAATGTAGAAGTCTCATGCGGTATGTTTAAGCCTGCGGAGCTGCTGACATGTGCACCAGCTTAAGCTTTCACAGCTAACGTCATCACTGGTAATTTCTTAGCAGCAGGGGTGAAAGACCACCGTGGTCAGCATCTCAGTGGTGTGTTATCTATTTGTTGTTGAAAATATATAAAAATTATTAAGGACAGCAACAATGTTTTTCTTTGGCAGTGCCCAGGAGGTAAACTGGCACCTCTCCAGCTACCAGTCCACCACCATACTTTGGTCTGTACGTGGACCTCCGGTTCCAAACCCAACTCCATATGGACTACTTTCCTTTGTGATGAAGTGGATTCACTTTTTGGCATATACTTTGGTTTAACCTCTTTATATTTCCTCACCCTACAGGATCTGGAGTGAAATTCCTCTAGGTTTTTTTGCTTCCAGCTTGCAGTTCAGGTTTTCGTCCTCAGCTTGTTGTGAACCATTTTGTTAATCTTTGCGCATTAACAAGAACTTAAATAGCTCGTTATTCACAATAGGCCTACCTGTGATCATCATGGGGGTTGGATATAGTGCAATTTTTGTTGAGTGTTACATAGAGAATATGCACCAAACAAGCCAAGTTTTCACTTTGAAAGTTTTCATGAATACAAAAGTTGGGTGATTTCTTTCTGTATGATTATTAAGAACAATATTTGCGCATTCTTTTGGAAAAAAAATCTGTTAATGTATTATACATATTTAGTAAAGTAAAAAGAATGTCCACCTTCAAGTTCCTCTCAATTTACTCTGGAATTGTTTCTGCACAAGCATTCTGTCATCTGTATTTGTCCAGTAATCTGAGCTTTTAATGGTCTCAAAGATAGAAACTATGTCTCTAATATTTTATCACAAACAATTTAATTTACAAATTTCACAGGGAATAATCAAACATACAGCTTAAGTGATGGTAGTCCGCTTAATTGTGTGTTCTTTTGTGCACATGCACATTTCAAGAGCCAGTGAGACATCTGAATCTCGTGGTTTTACCTCATGCAGACTCAATTTATTAGCTTAGCATGAATGGTGTGATCTACCCACATCTACTACACACACACTTTAATTGGAAACCGGCAGCTTCACAAGGACCACATGGCCGTGTGACTGCTGTGCGATATGTTTTAAAGCTGAAGCTGACCATTTGAAGTTTCCTGTATATCTATACCAGATGGGGCCGTGCCAGGCGATGCAGACTTCATGGCTGTCGACTTCACTTGCATGTGATTGGCAAGTCAGACATTTCAGAATGATGGATGTGTTTTCCCTGCTGATGTTTTATTTGACACAACCGTTAAAAAAGACTGAATACAGACCTACGGTGTCAGGCAGAATCTCTTTGGTGTATATGTTAAACCTGACTTCACTTTTGGGAGATAGTATAGATAATGTAGTCTTTCCTTCTGTTTGTAGGCTGATTATGTCACCTCAATTTCAAGTGGTCAAAGAGAGCAGCAATGAACGTATGGATCATCTATAATGATTCCAAATTTTGCTGTTCAATTAATTGTCTCAGAAATAATTGCAATTAACAATTCCATTGTCACTTTTAATCAAATTAAAAAAAAAAAGCCTTTGTTATATATCACTGTTTTGTGTACACTGCCTATGAAGTAAAATACACCTCTTTATTATCATAAAACATTGCATTTTTTGCTTAAATTTAATTTAATAAAAACGGAACATTAATCCCCATCAATACAAAACCAAGCATTAATTATGAGAAAAAAAACGAGTGTGTTTAATTTCTCTGGCTTGAGAAGGCTACAGCCCAGTATGTTTGAAGTTGCTATGGCAACAATTGACAGTTAGCATAGCTTTAGATCAACAGTCCAATCATCCAATTGCAATTTGGCACATCAAAACAAAATCAACAATTACCATCAACGTATCCCTTAGAACCTCAGAAAATCTTAGCAAACAAGTTACTGTGACTAACAAGTGTTAGTGTGTACAAGTGACTAACTGCATTACTAAAACACGTGTTAAGGTGCTTCGGTGGATTTTTAACGTTCAAATGCCAACTTGACTTGCAACTGTGGGTGGGGGCGTCCTCTGGTAGGAATCCATAGATCATAGCTAACACTGCTGTTAGGTGACACAACGCAGGTATTGGAAATGTGTTTGATGGATGCAAACAAAAGTCTGCCCCATCTTATTAAAAAAATGCTCTAATGCTTTAATTGCCAATAAACAAAAAACGCCACTACATAATTGTTACAGGCCTAATGGATCATGCAAATGAGAAAAAAAGTCAGTGCAAGGAGAAAGGTGATGCTGAAAGGTGACTCCGTGTGTGTGGTCTCCCTGTATCAGATGCCCTGTTGGGAGACATGCATGCACTATGTTAATATTCAAAAGCCTTGGATGTTTGTTTAAAGTGAGTAATTGATACTTGCCACTGGAAGAATTTCCCCCCAATTTGGCACAGAGTGTGAGAACAAGGAGAGTCCAGTTTGCCATGTCTGCCTGCTGTCGGCATGTGTTATGCTACGGGAAATAAGCTGGCCCTGGTCCTCCTGCTTCTCTGGAGTTCACTGCAGTGGCAGCACCAGACCACACATACTGCCACTTCTATGGTTTTCGGGTTGAGGATTCCTACTGTCGCTGCCAAATTGCCTATTATTGAAACTTTCAATAAACAAGCAAAGAAATGTAATGCTTTTGTTTGGTTTGGAACTAGAGTTGAAACACTTTAAAACCCGTTTTTAGGACACCAAAGAATGAACTATATGAGGGGAGTGCAGACATCTCAAATTGAAAATATGAGCTCTTCCTGGAAGGCCATGGAAGATTAGTAGCATTTCCATGAACGCTCCCTAACTAAATTACTTTCTGAATTCATCTTTTGACTTCCACACTGCTGCTGTTGCTCTCCTGGGACAAAGTGTCTTCCCAAGCTGAGAATTTGTTGATCACTGCTCCATTTAAAGAAACGCTAAAGTGGCCACGGCTTCTTTGATGTCAGCCTCTTTGACACCTTGAAACGCAAGTGCACTAAAGAGGCTTAGCCACGGCAGGATTCCACCTCAGCTGTTATCTTTGCCAGCATGCCGCTGCCTCAGAAAAGTGAGGATCTTTGCACTTTGTTTTGATTGCCGCTACTTACACCCCCAGCATCTCCTCTCATGTGTAAAATTGTGCTTGAATATCATTTTGATCATTTCATTCTTCTCCTTTCAGCTCCCCTCATTCTTGTGTCAGTACAAAGTGTGGGCCCTAATCCTTTAATGAATGTCTTCTTCTGGGGCTTCACATGGCAGCACATTCCAACCTCGGGACAGTGAACAGCTGGATAAATGCAGCACAAGGTGTGTTTTAGTTCATCCCGCATTGTCAGACATTCATGTTTGCAAAAACAATTTATCTACGTACTTATCAGGGATATCAGAGGATATCAGAGATGGGATGAATGGAGACACGACGCCTCACAGACAAGCAAACTCAAATTAGTTACTGGACTGACATCAGTTTAGTGACTCATTTCTGATCATAAAAGCTACACTGGAAACATCCTTTTAGTTTTTTTGCTGATACAACTTTCAAGATGTTGAATTTAATTTGCGAGTGGACAGGCCTTTATGTGTAGATTTGGTTTGATTAAAGCAGGCAGAGATGGAAAAAATACCATGATATTTTACTCAAGTTGAATAATTGTGTTCCCAGTTATATGGACACAAGTCCGGGTAAGATTAACTGCCTAGAACATTGCTACAGCATATGTAAATCATTTGTGTAATATATTGGGAACCCAACTAGCTGACACTTTAACGACCACAAATTGCAGGGTCAATATGTCCATGTTTGGAACATTTCAAGCTATATCTTCTGTTTTAATATGGCCTATCAGCTCAAGGTTTGGGAATGTTAAATTTTACTCAACAAAGCTTCAGTATCAATATCAGAATGTTAAGTTCCAGAATCAATGTTTCACTTATAATGGCAGATCTCACTGTGCTCACTGTCTTAAAAATATAAGAATATAATAAACTATTCCTTAAATTAAAAAATTATATAAAACAAAGTGCAGTGCACTACCTATAATCCATGTTTCCTCTCATAACATCAAACAGTGACTTACTGAGAGCAACTATCCCAAGTCCTGGTGCAATCTTCTCTCCACCATGGCATCCAACCAAGATTTTCATGTTCTTTCCCTACACACAGGTACTAAAACAAACAATAGTTGCCATAACCATCAGGGAAGATGTATTTTTCCACATTCTTCTCATTCTTCTAAACACTGTAACCCTGAAATTAGTGGTCCTCAATGTAATTTATTCTATGAAAACCAGCTATTACATTTTTGTTTCAAGCTCTCTTTCCAACTGTCCAACTCTTGTCTTTATCACCAATTCATTCACTATGTGTCCATGACCCACAAATGCTGCTGCTGCTTGACTCTGCAGATTCACACACAAGGCTAAAACTGCAATTAATGACATCATCCTCACGGGCTAAAGAGGCCAGATAATTGTCCCCTCACTGCAAAATTTTAGCGCAATAATAGCTCCCAAGGTAGTGTTAGGGATGCCAAATAACACAATCACAGACTCTTACAGTCTAGAGGGACACGTATTTTTGTGTTTGTTCAGTTTCAGTTGTAGATAAGACGGTGGGAAATTCATTGTGCATGTTTGAGGTTAGACATAGAGCACATTGCTTATGGCAGTTATCCCCATTGTTTAGTAACACCTTATTAGAAAAACGAGCCTCAGTACATCGACACACTGAAGACTTTCTGTGGCTCAGAAAATAACTGAACATACATGTCTGCAACAGATAATGTAACCTAAAAAACGTCTCTAATGAAAGACTTTAGGGTCTTTAATATGCTTAAAATAAACTAGGTCATACAAGATGTCATCTGATGTCTAAAGAAGCACCTGCAACCCGTGCGTGTCTTTGTGGTCTCCGTGCAATAAATCTTACACATGGGAATAATGATCGATACTTTTGGACAATTTTTTCTTGAAGGTGTTCATGGTTTTATCTTGTACTGTATATACACTTAAAAAGTGGGAGCCATTGTCAAATATTCTGTTTTGGAAAATTACAAAAATTGTAGTCTGATGTCGGAAAAGTGTGAGGGGAGGGGTTTTCAGAAGCGGTTTGCCAATCAAACGCTCTGACCAAGCATTCAGACGGTGTCAGTCGTTTCACTTTAAACATACTAAAGCCTTAAGATTAACCGAAAAATATTATGAGTTATGACTTTATTAGGTGATATTCTTACATCATAGGTTAAAAATTTGACACCCTTTCACTTGCTTATTACGGATAATTCTTTCTTTTTTGTTTTTATTTTATGTCTGGGTGTATTGGGTTGGGGTATATACTTGTTCATATATTTAAAATAAATGAATCTGCATGATGTGATACGGAGCCGAGAGTAGAAAAAACTTTTGAAACCAAAACGTTCAGAACAGTGGGTAATCTGAGGTTTTGGCTCACAGGGATTGATTTTAAATACGTCTACCTTATTAATTGAAGCTTTGGCCACAAGTACTATGAACATCCAACATTGTAATATTATAGATACAGTATGTCAGAAAATACAGTAAAGCATTTATAGGTCTCTTATATAGGTGTTACTCATCACTGAAGAGTAAACCATAGATTATCATGTAGAGAGTAGTGAATGATTGAATGGGGGTGATTTCGTATTGGTTATATTTCATTAATCAGCAAATTTAACAAGGCATCTATAATAATTCCAGATTATCTGGATATTATGGGGCAATTCAACACCACTAGCTTTACCACCCCTTACAACTTTATACTTCTTGGTCTAAAAAGAGAGGAGGACACTAACATCTCTTTATCCAACATGAACCTCGATATCTGAACCTTGATATCGGAAAGCCATGTTGGCTGTCTCCTCAGCATTCCTTTTTTCCTCCCACTTGACTACTTGCACTTGTGAGACAGTGAGTAATTGTCAAGCTACCAGTGTTAATTCGTAGTGACAGATATGGTGATTACCGCAGTGATATTTGCTGTAATGCCAACCTTGTTTAAGTGCAGCTCTTGCTTACTGATTCTTAAGTCACATATGTCACTATATAAATACAATTGCCATTTTCACAGTCATACCTGCACAATTTATACCTTTACAATATGTTCAACCTGCACTATTGGCTCTATAAAAATGTAAATATTAGCCAGGGGAGCAGTGAATAGGCTTTAATTTGAGCCATTCATACTCAGATGCACAATGAATCCAAACTAGCTAGACACTAAACTCCTACAGCTTCTGTGAAAAGTCAGCAGCTTGAATGCACTCTGCAATCAAAATATTGCATTGCAACGCAGTGCAATATAAAACCACAGCATGCATTTGCAGTAAAACGATAATGGACAGAACAGAAGTACATGCTTCGTCTCTTCCGTTATCAATCTGTCATCCACCTCGCATTGTCCTCCAGCCCAACCGTGTCTTTACCAGTTGACTATGCAGTCATTTTTCCCCCCAGTGAATTATCGCTTTACATTTACTCTGTGGTATCTTAGAAGCTCTTGAGAGCAAGGAAGGCATTGCGATCTCATGGAAACTCGCTGCCGAAGCCAACAGTGAAGAGAGGGTTAGAGAGAGAGACAATTTTACGGCTGGTCAGGGAAGATTGCTCATAGTAAGACATTTTAAGAACCATGTCTCCTAATCTCATACCCACAGTCTACAATGGCCAGCCTTTCCTAGAGCGTTGTATATGCTCTTTGGATTAGCTCATGTGCTATAAAGATATTCTTTTAAGTCCAAAAAAGCCAGCTGTGTGAAATGCAGACTTATAGCAGCAGCAGCATTGCGAGGCCAAAGAATTATAATCTGTTTTTCAGTCTGATGCTGATTGTATCAGCAGTGGCGGTAAAGGCAAACACTGTTCTAGTATGACGCTGTGAAATGAAAAAGTACTTTGGGCTGACATCCATGATAAGATATGATTCAACACATGGGTACACTGCTCTTGTCATGTCTTCTCTGCTCCTTCAGCCAAGCCCGAATCATCACTTTGGCCAATGTTTTCTTAGCTTTTCAGGCTTGCAGCCAACATAGTGTAGTCTGATGCCAGTGGGTTGCTAGGCAGGCATCTTAACGACCCTCTGTAATGGTATTCATTCTTGAGAAAAGACAGACGGAGGATCAAAGCAAAAAGCCCCTCTCTCTTGTATCTTCTGCATGTGGAATCATGTTGAACCTGTGTGTTTTTCGGTGTGTTAGTGGTTATGGCCGTAGCTCTGTAGCTTCCTGGACTGAAATAGTATCTTTACAAAGCTAGCCACAATAATGACTTCTCTCAGTGAGTCTTTTCTGAGATCTCTATACTCCCACAGGGACGCCAACATTTAACTGGCAAATTAACAATGGGAAGATCAACTTTCCTTGTAATTAATTTCTGTGACTTTTCTATGGGCGCTTACTTTGGGGTATTGGGTCACAGTTAAAAACTACTTAAAGGTAACTGTAATAGTCTCAGAGGGGTCTTTAGTGAGGGGGAAAAACTGATATAATCTTTGGAAATGGATTTTTTAATTTTGCACAGCTTCTTGTTTTGTTTGTTTGTTGATGAACTTTCCCTTAAAAGCGTTTTTTCTGTATTTGAACTCTGTATTTGGGTAATTATCTGGTCATTCTATCTACCACAATTTGCAATGAGCAGCATAAGTTTAAAATTGCAGATTGTAAAGTATTACAGGCAGTAAATGGCATGCAGTGCAGTGCTCACATTCACAGTGCCCATAATAGATGTTAAACATGTTTACGTGGTTTTAAGAATGAATATTAGATCGGAATACAAATCAGAGCAAAAAGACGGAAAAAACAGAAAATGTGGGACTTGACTTGGTTGGTATTTGTGGATAATTATGGGCATGGCAATGTCAATTACCGGGGATTATAATAGATACAATAATGCAGCAAATTCAATGTAAAAGGCCAGATGAAGCAAGTCCAATTCCTCCAGTGAAATGAAAACCCATGACTAAGTCCAATATCATTTTTTCTGCGTCAATGACTATCTATGTCAAGACATTGATTTTTGAAAACTGTTTTTGTTTCTGGGCCTTTATTGAATTTATAACCTTCACTTTCAATAGGCATGTGTAGGAAAAGATATGAATCAAAGTGTCTTCAGGTAGGACCTACAAAATTCTCACAGCCATGGCAAATCTGCTGTTTGGGCAATATTCCTGCTATTCATAAAATATACTGGACAGAAATGAAGACTTTTGAAGATTAAGCTCTCCACTGTATGTGTAGATACAAAATGGTAAAAGGCTTATGCTAAAAAAAAAAAACTTAGATCAGTCATAAAGGAATAGTTTTTACTTTTTTAGATATACACTTATTCACTTTCTTGCTGAGAGTTAGGGTGAGAAGATGGATACAGCTCTCATGTTGGCACTCTAAATATAAAGTAGCCTAGGTAGTGTAGAATAAAAAACCGCTGGCCTGGCTACATCCAAAGTTCAACCTCCTGCCAGCACCTCTTAAACGGTTGTTTATAATTTAAATAGAAATAGTTTCATACAGATTTAACACATGAGATATACTGTGAGATGTTAATTAGTGAGCTTGACAGATATTGGTATGCATTTTTTTTAACCTTTGGACAGACCCAGGCTAACTGTTGCTACCACTACTACTTCAAGTCTTTATGCTAACCTAAGTTAACCAATTCCTGCTCTAGCCAGGTTCTAGTTAATGCACATGAGCAAAAAAAGCATTTCCCAAAATGTCAAACTATTCCTTTATGAGTGAAATTGTGGTTTGCTGCATTATGGTAAAGTATGTAGTATTCATATGTATATAAAGCTTTTACACAACCACTTGGACTCTGTCTTCCCACATTTTTGGACTTTCATTTGTCAAGTCGACTTTCATGAGTCAAATCCCATTTTTTTTCACAATATCTTTTTCAAAAGCACCCCACGTTTTTCAGTAATGGCTATGAGTTTAAGATTAACATCTAATCTGATTTCAGCCAACGAATCCCAACACAAGTCTGTTATAAATCTGTTCTCCCACCACATCTGTAGATATACTTGATCATAATAGAGAGGCTTCAATGGATCTACCATATGAAGCTAACCAACAACATACCTGAACAACCTCCAAATTTCCCTGGTGTCTATTTTTAACCCTAGGTCTTGCTGGATGTGCTTTTGCAAAAAGTAATTTTTGGAACATATGGTACAATTTAGACCAGTTTAAAAAATTGGATTGCAAACAGGAAATAGTATTTTGTAGTTTGCATAAAAATACTTTTAGTTCATGTTTACTCTCTGAGCAAAACTCTTTTTCCATGAAGTATTACAATACTGAGTGAGGGACTCAAAATATGATGAAAATAAGATGAAAAATGGGTAATTTCTCACAGGGTTATTCTTAGTTCCTCAAAGCAATACATTAATCATGTGTCCTGTCACATAATCCTGTACAGTTGACTTTTATATACAGTAATAGATCTTTTCTGAAGATGAAAGCTGGACATGAAATAGAATTCCTTTTCCTTTTCTTTGTTGTAAAATCTTGGCATTAAGCGGTGATTAAATTGGCGATTGCATGGTTGAGTTCATGTAACCTTCTTTAAAGTTAAAGCATCCAAAATGCTGATGGTCCAAGAAAGCTAATTGAGAAGCTTAAATGAGGAGTGTTGAAATGAATTTTTTTTTTTTTTTGCCTATATATATATATATTTTTTTTTGCTTTAAAAAAAAAGGGGGGGGACCTTCTTTTCCACCTTCATTCTTGTAAATCAGAGCCAGATGAGGGGTCATGCACCCCAGATCCCCTGAGGTAAGACTACTCTGCTCACGGTGAGCAGCTACATGCTAATGAGAGCCCAGTGACACTGCTAGACAGCCTCCAGGGCCTATTATTCTGGGAAGAGGTAAGCCTGCACATTTACTGCCTCCCAGGCTGGGCAACAACGTTGCCAGATTATATTCTTTACCAAATTTTCTTTGTAGCAGCTCTGGCACTGTGCACTGTAATTGTCAATGTTTCAGTCTGAAGTTACAATCTTTATGTGGGATCCACTCCCAGTCACATTTGAATAGCTGTGATTGATCAATGCTGAGGGGCTGTGATTGCGTAAGACCGTGCCTTTATTTTATTTGATATTCTAGCTCGTATTAGCGAGATGACACATTTTTGACTCGGACATATCAATAAAACCACAACAAGTTTGCATTTGATTGCCTCCAAGCACAGCGCACTCTGTGTGAGGCCTGACATTTGGATAAGAAGTCGTCATGCCTTGGGATTAATTTATCAAATACATCTGATAAATGTTGTTTGATAGCAACAGTAAGCAAACTATCAGTGAAGCAGTAGACGCCTGAATGTCACTGCCACCCAGCATGTGTGGGACACTTACCACTGCTGGGAAATTAATCACAGATACTGTTTACTTTTTGACTCATGCTTTACAGTGTGTGGGGTGGGGTGCGGCCTGGATCTGGTTGCCTCTACATCTATAGATTAAAGAGTCAAAATAAACTGGGTTTCTTCAAGAAGGGGCCTGGGTTTATCATTCGTGCAAAAACAGAGTGATTTAAAATTGCCGGTCAGCTTGCAGAATCAATTTTAAAATGAGGTACCAGTTCCTTTGACTGTACACTATGTTTGTAATTTTCTTGGTGTTTGATGGTTGACCTGCTGGCTCAATTGTTAATTTAAAAAAGCTGGTAAATCAGTGCAGTGTGTACCTGAACCCCACATTAAAACATTATGTCATTAAAAGTAAAAAATGATAACAGATGTTCTAGCAACCCCCTTAGAGAGCAGGCACTGAACACTATAGATCAGTAATTCAGCAGTTGATCTTAAAGCATTTCTTGGCAAAGAACAAATGATTTGAAGATAAACTGAAAGGGTAGGTAGATTTTTCTCTGGAAGTTCCCTCACACATTTCACCATAAACCACTTTTTTTAGGTGTCTCTGGACAGTTTTATTTCCTGAAAAGAGGGAGGATTGCTCTTAGATCTCCCTATTTTGTTTAGTAGCCCTGATTTTGTATCAAATTGTAATGGATGGAGTGAAATCTAAGCCAGACGTAGAGATTATGGCCGTCGTGGGACTTTAAAATACGTCCGACCGGGTTTCTGTCTACATTTACCACACTGATGTAAAAGCCGTGCTTGTATAACAAATCTGATGTTATCAAGGGAGACGAGGTGTAATTGTCAAGGCTGAAAATAAAATAAAATCCTGCTCGAGCATAAATAATGTAACCGAAATGGTGCTGGAGTATTAAAAGTATAGGTGTGTTTGATCCATCCTGACCAGGTCAGCTTTACACTTCCGCGCGCCTCAGCTGACAACATCAGCAGACTTATTGATATTATGTGGGCCACCCGGGTTAACACCCCTCCCATGGCTGCTATCTCGCTGGACGCCGAAAAGGCGTTTGACAGGGTGGAGTGGCATTATCTGTTCTCCACCTTGGAAGGCTTCGGCAAAATGTTCATAGCTTGGATTAAGCTCACATACACTCACCCCACAGTGTCAGTTCTTACGAACGGCATCATATCCCTTCCATTTGAACTGGGAAGAGGCACGAGGCAGGGAGATCCTTTCTCTCCTCTACGTTTTGCAGTTGCACTCAAACGGCTAGCAGTGGCTATATGTAGAGAACATGCTTTTCCAGGAATACAAATCAGTGACAAATGTCATAAATTGATGATGTATGCAGATGATATCTTACATCAGTTATTGGCAAGTTCTCATCAATTCAGGTTATAAAGTCAACTGGACAAAATCTGAGGCTGTTCCTCTCACACCATATTGCTTCAAATCCTTCTTCCAGTCAGGCACTTTTGTTTGGCCTAAGAAATGAAATATCTTGGGTTAACATTCCCCCCCATATTGACGGATCTGATCAAAATAAATGTTGACCCCCTGCTGGACAAACTGCGAGCTGATATAGAGTGGTGGTCTCCATTGTATCTCTCTATGTGGGGTAAGGCAAACATCATTAAAATGATTTGTACTCCAAAATTCAATTACTTGCCCCAGGCTCTCCCAGTCCGAATTCCTTTGCGCTATTTCAAACAATTTGATCAACTTTGTAACACATTTTTATGGAATAACAAACGCCCCAGGATTAACCTGCGAAAGCTGCAGAGGCCAGTGGAAAGAGGAGGACTTGGTGTGCCTAACTTGCTCTTTTACCATTATGCGTTCACCATTAGGCATATGGGGGTCTTTGGGAGAGAGCCCCCTCGTGGTTCCACCTCAAAGCGCAGTGTCCACCCATAGCATACATCACAGCTAAATTAGCCCAACAGAATCAGTCGCATCCCATTTTGTCCCACATTCAGTGGGCCTGGAAGAGAGTAGCAAAGATCTTCAAATTTGATCCGTATCTGCACCAGTCTGCGGGGATCTTGCAAACTCCCAAGCTCTGTATAAATAAATCTCCCATCCTTTGGAAGCTCTGGTGGCAGAAAGGGATTAGGGTGCTTGGAGACTTGTACCATGATGGGACATTAAAATCGTTTGAGGCACTTAGACAGGAATTTGACTTACCACGTAATCAACAATGGAAGTATTTTCAGTTAAGACACCTCCTGGTGCAGGTCTTTGGCTCCCTTTCAGTAGTCCCACCTAGCGGTGACAAAATAGAAGAGCCTAACAATTTTTGGGTGTGGCCATGAAGCCTCTGCTTACTACGCTATGATCGTTATGGCCTCGGACTCAAATATATTGTCCCTTAAAATGACACGGGAAACAGACCTAAAGGTGTCATTCACAGATGCTGATTGGGGCAGAATTCTTAGAAATTGGGAAAAAAAATGTCATGGGAACTTCAAACGCGACTTATCCAATTCAAAATACTGAATAGAATCTATTGGACACCATCCAGGCTGCATAAGGTTGGTTTTGTTGATAACTCGGAATGCTGGAGGTATCAGGACAAAAATGGTACCCTTGTGCACATGTTCTGGAGTTGCCCGAAAATTTAGGCGTTATGTTCTTCCCTACATACAATTGTAGAGAAAATTGTCAACCAGAATATAACATTCACTCCTAGTCTTTTTATCTTGGGGGACCCCTCTGCATTAAGTGACCTGTCCCCTCCACACTCTAACTGGACCCAGACTGTCCTCATGTTAGACCGGAAACTTCTGGTCAAAGAATGGAAGGCCTCCTCTGCGCCAGCACTGGATTAATGGAGCGCTACTCTGGGCCAGCTGGCTGCCCTGGAACAACTGTCCTATAGGTTGCTTGATAAAGTGGAGGATTACAACTTCAAATGTGGCAAAATATCATTCGTACTCTTTGGGCATTTAATGACGTTCCGGCTCATAAACATAGCATTTAACTAGGAAACATGACTGAGGGATACATTTTGTTAGAATACTGTACATATATATACTGTATATGGCTCTGTGCATCACTGTCTTTTTATTTATTTTATTTTTAATTTATTTTTTATTTTCAATAATGTTCTAAAATGAATTTATAGTTTATTTTTCTAAGGTCGCGCTTTGTCTTCCGTTCATTCTATTTTGTTGTATGCATACTGCTTCATTTTTCTGATTGATATGTGTGTGTGTGTGTGTTTAAATTTTCTGAAAAACCAATAAACTGTTCATCATAAAAAAGTATAGATGTCTTTAAAATGCATTTATGGAAACGTTTGCTGGTGGCAGTTATACAGTAATTACCCAAACTGTCAAAAAACACCTAAAAGAGGAAGCTTTGCGCAAAGTTAATTGCAAGTGTACAGTAAATTACGTATAATGGTGGATTAACAAAAACAGAGCCCATGTGAAACTATGCTGGATAATGTTAGGTTATAAAATGTGTTATGGGGATAACGTGGAGATTACAGAGGTTTAAGTCTCATCCAAAATGTTCTATTACAACTTATATCATTACTCACTCTTCAGAATGCACAGTTAGATTTGCAAATGTTATGCAGACGTTGCTCAGGTTAGTAAAAAAAACAACCTTGGAACTCGCGCCATAATTTAATCTGTAATTAACACAAAACTGAAGTCTATAAAGTGTGTGGCATCTCTGTGTGTATATATCAGTCTTTTAAGAGAATGTGAGATGTAGCAAGGGTGCAATTGTGCTGCTTCTTTACATTACCATGCTGACAACAAAGTGCCAATGGTTACAATGGAGTCGAGTCTTTGTAATTAAATTTATTGTAGACAAACTATGTGCTGTTTGACTCACTGTGACAAACTGTTGCGAATTTTTAGCTGTGTATGTGATGGCATATATTTTCTCTTCAACACCTCACGGTACAAACTAAAATTAGCAGTGCTGACAGCATAAATATACTTTAGGAGAAGAATATAGAGAGAGCAGAGAGACTGCTGGCGTGCAAACTGAATGCATTCTGGAAACTTGTGAGCCAGTTTAGCAAATCATTATGGAAATTAGAATAAACCATTGCATGTAAAATACACCACCGTGGGTGTATTCTTAACTATTTAAATAAATAAAAAGAGCATAGGAAAATTCATCTAGTACCTAAATAAGTTTCCACTATTAAATAACTAAACTACTAAAAACTAAAGAAGGTTGAAGAGGAAAAATCATTATAAACCCGAATGTCTTTACTTTCTCACAGTGCTGACCCGATGTGCCCTGCAGTCTAAATTCCTTTTAAAGGGACACATTATTTAAATAGTAGATCAATTAGCATGACCACAGTTATGAGACAGCTTGCAATGCAATCTAATAAGACAAGAAAACATGGAACTATTAGTTATTTGGAGGTACCTACTGATTTGGTGCCTGTAACCAAGACACGGATTTAAGTTCCATGGCATGTAGTATGGATTGTTTCAACAGGATCTTTGTTACAGCAACAAGTAATCTCAGTGCTGTCCTATCTCTGATAGGTGTGCAGACCCAACAACTGTCTTTGCATGAAGGAATGGAGAGGAGGAGAAAGAGGTTTTGGGTTAGCTCACTGAGGTTTGCAACAAAACTTTCCTCCAAAATGTCATCTAAACCTGTCTATATTTTTTTCAATACTGTGCATCAACCAACCACTGACTATTTGTTCCAAAAAGAATATCCAAAATATCTGAAAGATACAAACATGTCCTGCTGCTGGACAAATGGTGGTTTGGCCCCTCAGTTTAATTTGAGCATGATGTTACTGTGAGAAGAAATACTACCCCATCAATATGCATTGGTAATTTGGCAAATCTGTGCTCTTGAGGTTAATGGATCCTATTTAAATATGCCAAAGAGTAAGTGAAAGCATAATGCCATTAAAAACAAAATTACTGACTTGAGAAATCAATTAACATAGCTGTATTACTCAATATAGCTTCTCAAGTGTTCTCAAATGTTATTTGTTATCCCATCTTTTATTAATTTATTTTTAATTTAGTCAATTTATTGAACATGTTTAAAAAATAAAACTACAAACACTAAGTGAAACATATAGGCAATAAAAAAGAGAAACAAACTAAATCATCAGCAAGTCATAAGCAACAATTAAGCAACTCAAATAATGTTGTTCATTTTCAAAAAGGGATTTTCATTATTCATAATAGAAATTCAATCCACATCCATCAGTGTCCAACTCAGTCAACCTGAACTAATTAACTTTTTTAGTCAAAAACAAGAACAAAATAATCTGGACAGATAAACCAAAAAACATTAAGCAGTCCACAAACAAGAAATAACCACACAAGAAATGACTCCTCCAGCTAAAACCATTCAATATTTTGTTGCTATAGAATTATTTTTTTTAAGTTTGGATACATTTTTACACTTTTTTCAGCTCATTACCACAGTTGTTCCACAGACAACCCCCCTTTTGTAGTAATGCAGTAAGTTTCGTATTTATTCTTTGGAAACATTAATAGTAAAACAATTGTTTTTAGCGCAGCGTGCTGTTTCCCATTACACTGATTATGTTTGTGGTGCTGAAAAGATAAAACTGAATTTAGATGATAATCCGTGTAATAAAAGAAACATGTTTGTCACTGGGCTAGAGAAGTGGACCGCTGGACGGCCCGCACCCTAACTACGAGGATGTTTATTTGTCTCTTTGCAAACATAAAAAACACAGCTGATCAGCCCTGTTTACAGCCACAGCGAAACCACTATTTCATTTGGAAGGGAATGCAAAGGGAAATTGGAGTAGGGTCTGCAGATGCAGGGGTGAACAGCGGTGACAGAGGAAGAAGACATCTTACTTTGTATGTTTACAGATCCCATTTGGCCATAAATCTGATTAGAGCATAAGATAAGAGAGAGTTTGTTTAGATGCACCTTCATAAGACAAAAGAACACTTCCAGTTGAGCTCCTTGTGAGGCCATTTCCTTTAGGACATAAGTGAATGTGTTTAAGAGTGCAGCCTGCCAAGTCCAAATCTTATTGTGGTGTGTTGGAGCATGTAGTGGGAACGTGAGAGGGGTCTGCCCATATTAGTTTTTGTTTACAGTGACGACAGGATGTGGCTTGAAAACTATGCAATGTTTGTTTTAAATATCAACGAGTTACAGATTAGAAATCCTGCATGAGTGATTCAAGGATCATTTGCACACTGGCAATTTTATCAGATTTTGATACCGCACTTGGGCTTCATTATTAATCTAATCACAATCGCAATGGCACTACATAACGTACGATTATATACCTGCAAAAATTGTGCAATTTCAGTAAACAAAAAGGTGTGCTGTGTGTGCAAAACTTTGTGTGCACTCCACGTAGTAACACCCTTCAGTATCAACAACAGATGAAGCCACCATGTCTTAAGAAGCTTGGTGTTCTGTTAACTCACTTTACATTGTCTTTGTTATCTCTTTTTTCCTCCTGATCTAAGCATAGTCCCCATAAATCCACTGCAGTTTAAAATTCCATCACAAAGAAAGCGGACAAACATCTGGGCGAAAAGAGTGAAATCTGATGACACAATGTCCACAACAGATGACCAGTGACCAATCGGTCTGTTTAGTCAGTAGCGCGTGTCTCATATGGTCATGTGAGTACCCTAAGTGTAGAGGGGTTCAGAGCATGCAGGCAACAGAGGTTCTACAAAGTATATTTTGTAACTTAATCACTAGTTATTATATTACGCCCATCTTGAATGTCATTATTAAAGGGTGAAATGCATTCATTTAATAACAACAATTAACTTTGTATGTTCAACTTAAAAAAAATGCACATTTCAAAATTTGAGTGTCTTATTTTCTGCATTTTCCTTGATAATCAAGTAAATTATATCACAATCGTAATCGCAGCATTGTAAATCGCAAACATGAAATGACTTTTTCTCCAAATCGCGCAGTTCTATACCACATACTGACGTACAAAAACCTCCAATGGGCCCACAGAAAAAATACAAATTTTTTTTTTTTAAAGGTAACTTTTCAATGAAATGTAGTTTCAATAACAGACAACCAGAGGTATATTTTATCAGCTGCTCCAACAATAAACTTCAACTTTAAAAATTAAATAAAAAAGGACAGTAAAAGCCACAAGCACTTTTTCCCCCATGGAATATAAAGTATATTATGCAATCTCAGTAGCATGGTGCCAAAGGGTCAGCGGGGGCCGGCTAAGGGCCCACCAATCTGCCTACACAGTCCCGATGGTGAGCCGCTGATTTTTTTCCTAGCTTGGTACATTTCCCAACTGTAAATTCCACTTTTACAGAATTATGTTTACATTTTTCTTTATTAAATTAGGCTTACAACAAGGGAATCATGTATTTTGATGATTTGCATGAAATAACAAGCTAGCAAGTAATTCCTGATACCTTAACATTAATTAGCTACTCCATACAGGCTGTGGAGGTCGGACAGAAGCGGTGAGCCAATGTTAGTTTTCCCAAAGCCCAAAGTCATAATTAATTTGAGTCTAGGTTTTGAAACATGTACTATGTTACCAACACAAGTAGCTTTTGACATGTAGAATAGAGTTATTGTAGCAAAGTGGTCTGTCTTAGTTTGTAGATGTGGGCCCTATAAATGAAATTGAACCTTAAGGCCCAAACACTAATATAGCCTGTACACTGTATATGCACACATATAATTACAAACATCCATGGAGGACTTTAGGCCTGCTGTACATTACAACACACACACACACGCACACACATTGTGAGAGACAGCCTGTCGCCTATGGAGTGCTGCCAGCCAAAGGAGTCATGAGGTCTTGTGCAGATTAATGGGGAGGCACAAACCAAACATGTTTCTCATTGACTTTGTGGACGAACAGCATGTCTTTGCTTCTGCTGGTTACTCAGCAACACTGAGGCTGAAATATCTTGTTACTAATAGAAGAGTAATTACAGCGCTATTAGAGATGTACAAATTTGACTTTGTCCACTTTTGTTGAGTAATGTTGGCATTAAATTGTGCATGTTAATAGACATAAAATTCCAACCGTGCCGTTTCCTGTATCCACAAGCTGAACATTTGAAGATTTATTTTTGAAACTTAAATAATTTTCTTCACTTTGGGAAACTCCAGTGCACATTTAAGTTTGTTGCTTTTGTCAAATTGTACCAAAAAACTACTTTTGTGATATTTTGATGGTTCATCATCACTGGTAGTCCAATGTCTGAACAACCTATTATTGTTCACCAGACCTTGTTTTTTAAAGACCAAATCCTGGATTGGTGTAACAGCCTCGTGGCTATAGTCAAACTACAAGCCATGTAGTTGATTGTACATGGTCCTAATATAAATGTATGACAATTTGGCTGGAAAAGGCATTTTACACCTTCAACAGCAGCTCTAGAATATTATACATGTTGTAGCATGTAGATTACAAAGTCATGATAAAATATAATAAAGTGATAAAACCTCTGCTGTAGACACCTGTTGAAAGATTTGTTTTCAGGAAATACCTGGTTTTCATTAGTTCAGTTATATTTCAAACTCTACAGTATATGAAACACCTGTAGACTTTCTTTTCCATCGACCAACATTAAGTGCAATCCATTTTAATGACAAACACACAGTACAGCATTACAATGTACCTGTGTTTGGCTTGTTGGTGCTTCCAATATTTCTTAAGGCAAGTTTGAACGATGAAAGTGAAGTTTTCAGCATTTCTTCCATTCGCTGGGGCCTCTTGTAGCTCATTGACATGGTGACTTTTACAGCTTTGTGTTCCTTAGGCTTTTTCCAAGCGGCATAAATTTCTTCTGTTTTGTGGAGAGACTGCTGCATAGCTGTTTTCACCAGTTACTGTGAGACCATACAGTATGCCCAGACAGGCAAAAAGATAATAAACTGAGCAAAACCACTTAAGTCCTTAGTTTGGAGATTTTGCAGGAGAAAGCACCCCTGCTGACACGGTCTCCATTACCTGTTTGAGTAGAGGCAGCTGTATAAGAGGCTGTTAAGGATATGACTTTCCTCATCTCTCTGTTTTGCACTTCTGGGATGAGGATGGGGGAGAAAGCCGTTGTAACCATTACCTAGAGGGTAATCTGACGAGAATTACCCAAATATATGCATGTTTGAGCACACCAGCCCAGCTAAACACACAAACAGGATGCTTTAAATGCCACACAGCTGTCCTGCTTTATACTATATGTTTCTCTGAGGGTTTATAGTAGTAGTTAAAGTGTAAATTTCCCCATTGTAGGATTAATAAAGGATTCTGAATCTTGAATCTTAAAGCACCAGGGCCTATAACCTGATGTAAATGGAGAAGGTGTTTACAGCTATACATGGAGACAAAGTAAATGAGCTAGAGAAAAGCGAAATCCTTCTAAGATAAGAGGTAAGATAAGATAGACTTTATTAATCCTACACTGGGGAAATTCCTGTGCTACAGCAGCTCCAAATAAAAATAAATTAAAAGAAAGTACACACATCAGAATAACACAAATACACATTAAATAGACAGGAGAAAACATATACAGAAAGTATTATAAGTAGTAGAAAAAAATACAATTAGTTATAATAATAATAATAGTAATAATACAAACATATTTACACAATACACACCCTTATTTAAACAACTGTGTGTATATATACACAGATATACAGATGAGTATTACACAGAATCCTTAAACAAAGGAGTTATTTTTATTGTTTTATTGTCACAATGTTGTGCAGTTTGTTGGGTTGTATGAGGAACTTTTCCATCACCAGTGTTAGGATTGGGCATCGAGAACCGATTCCTACTTGGAATTGTTCCAAAAATTACGATTCCATCGGAATCGTTTCTTTATTTGAGGATTTGGTTTCAAGTCTGATCATCAGTTCCAAATTTAACATGTGCAAGTTTTGGTTTCCGTAGCAGCCAGGCACTTGTTGTGTTGCAGCCATAAAGCATGCTCTAGTCTGGCTTTTTTGCAAACCACCATTGAATCAAAATAAAACTTTCCTCTTATTTTTGAAATAAGCACGTGAACCATTTCAACACCACCACTCAAAGAATTGGAATCAAGAAACCATAAGAACCAGAATCAAATGGAAGAATCGGAATTGGAATCAGAATCGTTAAAATCCAAAGATACCCAACCCTAGTCAGTGTATACAGTAGATGGCTATCGGCACGCCCCTAGTTTAAAGAAGCAGTGCAGCGGAAGCCATTATATGCTTCTTTTTAGTTTGTATTACTGTGTGTTTTGTTTAATCCAAACTAACGCTTTAAAACACCAAAGGCTCGAGGCAGCGGAAAACCAGAAACTGATGTGTTTTGCAAGGGAAAATGACTGTTTTTGTCAAAGGAGTCTGGTGGCTTTGAAGAAAGCTTACATGTATACAACAGCTTCAGTTCCCTGTCGGAAAGGGTTGTCTGACAGCAAGATAAAGGGGCGAAAATATTACAAAATGAATCCACCACAAATGTGCCCTTACATGTAATTGATTAAGCCGGGTTAAACTTTTGGGGTGGATGACCCTAAATTTGTCTTCGGTCTCAATGCAGCCTGAGCACTTTGAATTAAGAAAGTCTGAATTCTATTGCTTATAAGTCTTGATTTAAATTTTCATTTACAAAAATTTAATGTTTTTCTTTTCTTTTAAAAGTAACATATAGTAATTGTGCTTTAAGGGCCACAGTTTTACCTTTAACTGGCATCTCTCCACCTCTAAATCAGCAGTCCTTTACTGTATGTAATTCAAACTTGCGAACTTGGCTCTTTTCTTTCTAGAGTAATAAATTGTACATAATGTCGTATCCTGATTTAAACCGTGTGCAAATTATAATCTCACACTGTCTCCGTCTCTCTCCCTTTCTCACACAGTCTCTATTTTCCCTCCCTCTCTCCACACACGCACACCATCCCTCTGTCACGGAAACACACACTCTGCTGTAATATAATGCTGTAGTTTGATCCAGACCTCCCATTCATTTGTTTAGCTATAAAGGTCTATGAAGTTGATATGTGTTTACATATTTGTTCACCCCTACACTCTTTTCCAGTAACTATGGCCACTGGCTTTGTGTGTGTGTGTGTGTGTGTGTGTGTGTGTGTGTGTGTGTGTGTGTGTGTGTGTGTGTGTGTGTGTGTGTGTGTGTGTGTGTGTGTGTGTGTTTTCTCCCTATTGCTAAATTACACAACTCTTTCCACCCTGGGGCCTGTGAACTGGTCTGATGTGACCTGATGATTTTATTGCAGGAACAGTCCTTTCTCTCACACACTCACTCACACACACACACACACACACACACACACACACACACACACACACACACACACACCTTTCCCTCTCATGGTCTGTCTCTTACTTCCCCCCTCTCAGTTTTTTTTTCTCCATGCACATCTGTTAATCTGCTCAGGGAATAGCAGCAGACACAGTTTTCCAAACCTCTGTGCATTTATGTGTCATGCAATTCATCATTGGTAGGTCTTGGAAGAGCACGTTCCGAAAAAGTCAGACTCCAACCCCAGAAACGGATCCTGAACTCCAATCAGATTATGGCTTGCTCATCCAGTAGCCAAGAGCTGGAAATAGCTTTATTGCAGGTTTGGGGTTAAGATAGTCAGCTTCCTTATCTCCATCTTCAAACCATCCTTGGGTGTCCATCTGCTATAAATGAATTCCCAGACTCAGCAGAAAGATGTATGCAATAAAGCAGCTTAGCCTTGCTACGTTTTTTAGGATCCATTAAGGTGGTGCAGCTTATGAATGATTTGCCATGTTGCTCAGTTTGCCACCTTTGTAGAACCAAATACTGAATATTAAGACAACCACTATCTCACATTTTAAGATATTTTCCTGAACAATGGATATTGTCTATAACCGCTACAAGGGCCAAAATGACTCCTTGCACGAATAGAAAGACCCAAGCCAAGCTACTGCCTCTGTTAGGAGAGGCCTTGCCATTGCTAACCCCCCAGCCAGCTTCCATTACAACGGCATGGGAAAAGATATTCTGGAAGAATCAGCTATATAATTTTACTCATGCTGGAAGTCCACCCAGTGAAACCCAGTTTTGTTTGCATTTACTGATTTGAAGAAGTAAACAGTGAAATTAAGTTGCAGTTATGTGATGCTAAATTTATGAAAGCATTGCTAAGTTTTTATCACCACACATTTCTAGCAGGGACCTTAAATGTAAGTAAGTGGCATGACTTCTGCAGGCTTTTGTTGAAAGTCAATCATGCATGGAGCACGGCTGCTCTTTACCAGAAATGTGTGTTTGTTAGTACAAAGCTGTCTGCAAAGCCATTAAAGCCCCGACCCCTGTTTTTAGACCTCGTCATGCCCTCTGGTCTTTGTGTTTCTATCATGGTTCGTCTCTGATTGATTGTGACAGGGAACAATAACGGGCACACAGAGAAAGGGAATTCTCTCTGGCTACTTGTCAGTCCTCATTAGCTCAACCCCCCTCCCCCCAAAAAAATAAAAATCTGTGCAACTGATGCTAGTTCAGTAGACAAAATGACAAAAATCTGTGCTACCAGCCTTAATTAAGGCTTTATTAATGGTAATAAAATCTGTAGTAATGCTGTATAGACCCATAACATTTCTCTTTTATTATGAAAGGTATGCATCTAACATAAGCCATCATATCTGCACCTGGTGCAAGGTTTATGAGTATGTTAATTCCGTTTCAAATGTTAATACATTAGGAATTAATACATTTATTTTGTTCCAGATGCTCTGCACTGCAGCTCTTGTCCAAAGGTCAAAGGGTCTGTTGGAGTGGTCTTCCTGATGAATTAAAGAGTTTCATGAAAGTGGTATTTAATGTAAAAATGGCTTCTTATGTTTGTATGTGATTCCTAGTAACTATTTTATGAACAACACAAAAATAAATAGATGACTGCACATTAACATGTACTGAAAAAAGAGTAATTGCTTTTTGCCTGGGAAAGCTATTAAGCAACAATTCCAAAGAAAGAGAAGTTAAATTTATTACTCTGGTAGAAAAAGGCTCTGCAGGAAACAGGTGGGACTGGTGAGATTCAAGTAAGAAAAATGATGTTCATATGGAACCAAAACATTATGAGAAAATAGCATTTTAAATAGCATTTCAATATGGCAGACAAGACCAGTGGGTAAACTCATCATTTCCTAATTTTGAGTTAAATGTTTTTACAGATCTATTAGCCTACATTTTATTATTTACTAAATAAAATACAGAGCTGGAGAGATTCTTAAGATTTAAAAAGGGCTCAATCAAGTTTTGCATGTTGTGTTTTAATAACAATCACGATCAACAAGTCAATCAAACAATATTACTGCCAAAAAAAGTCACCTAAATGTCATCTAAAGGTAAGATGACTGAGTGAATGTCAAACAGTACAGGGATTCAGAATCATTCTCCTGACTCTGAGAAAATTTAGGTCTAACTGTACATCCAGCCACTGTCATGTAATGACTTTTTCCCCTCTCTCTTCATTTTTCTTGTTCCATTAGGACTTCACACTGTAAAAGAGCACCAAAACTAACAGAGCTGCAGCCGAGGGAATGAAAGACTGCACTGTTTTTGGGAACGACAGTGTCCTGACTTCACTTGCGATGATTCTTGGTCAGCTGGTAGGAGTGATGCACAGGTGAGTTGATAGGAGAGTATGGTTTTAAAAGAAGTAAACATTTAAAATGACGTGAAATTTCCTATCAATGCTGGAGAAAAGTGCTCTGATTTAACTTTCTGGTGATAGTCCCCTTTTAATACAATAAGACTTCAGTCAAACATATACTGGATCACATACAACAGGTCCAACAACTGCAATTTGTATGTGGACAAAAAGCATATTATTCTTGAATCACAAGGAAATGTAACAGTACCCTTAGTTTACGTCAAACGTTGTCCCAGTTAGTGAAACAATCACTATATGACAAGTTGCATAACGGATCAAATCTGCTATTGATGTAAAAGAAATCCCATAAAAACCTGTTACGTAACACATGTTCCTTTCCAGTATATTCTTTGATGTCCCATAAATATGAACCTGTTAGAGATGAGAACTTCCAGTGAATGGCATTGTGCTCATGGCTTGTTTCCATCATAGTTCTTCACTTCCATGCAGGTCCCCCTCTTCTTCTTCTATCCATTCTAATAGATGCACCGCAAAAAAAAAAGGCCATCGCTGCTGGCCAGCCAAAAAAAAAAGCTTGGCTCAACTTCTTTGTTCATTCACTTTCCATTGCAAATCCAGCAGGCATTCTCTCAGCTCTCCTTTTCCCTGACCACAGCTATGGCTTTGGATACAGCAGCAAGTCTGTCCTTTCTCCTTTTATGTTTGAAGATAATGTCCACTGTTTGAAAGGAAGGGAACTTAAGTCAATGTAAAATCCATCCTAAAAGGACTCTTCGACCATTCAGTAGAGCAGAATCTATATTTGTGACTATTAACAATATTATCGAAAGGCTAGAGACGGGAAAGCTGCTCCACTGACAACATGGAGACTGCAACTTTGTATTTGCTTTAACTCTGAAGCAGAAAATATACCACAAAATAAGTCCCTTTCAGTCATCGTCAATGAAGCAGCTCCCACTTTGTCACAGATAGATTTGTACAGGGCTCGCTGCAGTCTAGCTTTAGGAGTGTGTTGTTCACCTTCACAAATGTAGAAATATTTGAAGATCATACTATGATTGCAATGTTTGGTTTGAACTGAAAATAACTACTTCTCATCCAGAGTGGGAGGAAAGCAAAATACAAAACCAGAAAAAAGATGAAAATCTGCATCCTTAAAAAGTCTGTGACCTCCAGAGTGGTGTTCAGATCTAAGTCATGAGGCCACAGGGTCAGTTTTAGTATTTGTCACAGCTAAGAGTCCAAAAGTCAACAAGCATGGGTTTTTGTCAGTACCTAGTAATAATCCTGTCGCACTACCTTGCCTTTCACATCTTCTCAGCTACACTTGCAAGACTTGACAATCATATTGGAGAGCTGCTCCACTTTTGGGGTCCGTCCAGAGTAGTACAGTATAGTGAGGGGCTCCAGGTCTTGAGGGACGCAGCAGGGGGAGGCCGATGCCTCCGGATTCAGAGTGTTGTACAGGCTCAGCAGCTGTTGGAAAGCACACAGGAGAGATTGTTTAATGTTGAGACACGTTATTGAGAATTTATCATGGAGACATATTATGGACCAAATAAACAATTTGACAAATTCTAATAAGCTTTTCACATTTTATGGGAGATTTACCCCACTTAACACAATGCTGTCTGCTTGTCTAAATGTGTTTGCTGGACATATCAGGACTATTTTTTTCAGTTGAAAGTAGTTCCAAAATGTTTGAATATTTTGGTCCCATGAAGACCTCTAGGTGGAGGCAGAGGTCTCAGAGGTGGATACTGTTCCTCAAAATTTGGGCAAATAAAACTAGAATTATCTGTTGAGAAACTATATTTTATTTGTGTAATTTTAATCTCACAAACTCTCCTGTTTTGTATCCCTGACAGGTGCTTCTTACCGAACTGTGTGTTGTATCTGAGCTCCTCAGGTAAGGGCAGGGCCCGGAGCAGTAGTTGGCATCGTAACCACTGGGCTCATGGATCCACTTCCAGTCCAAATCACGGCGGAAATCGATGTGGAGTCGGCGAACACAGCAGCTCTCCTCTGTGTTTCTGTGACGAGGAAGCACAACAATAGTGTCATTAGTCCCCAAATTAATTTTTGTAATGGTGCTTCTAATATTATTATGTGGGAGATACCACATACAGTTTGTTAGCATGCATTAGGGATATTATGATATGTGTATAATCTGATGCCTGATAATAAGCTGAAAAAAGATTTTTCACAATTTTGCAATTAGGAAATTTAGATTTGATGAACTAACCCAAATACTAAATGTACTACAGCATTGCACACTAGTACTAAAGATGATTTATGTAGCCTTACGAGAAACAGTAGTTTGTGTCCAGCGCTCTCTTGCGTCTACGTGTGGACTGAGCTTCCAGGCGGTGGGGTGGGATCATCATGAGGATAAGGTGAGGCAGGTACTGGTCCTTTTTCCTCTTCAGGTGATCCAGATCCAAGCGACTGTGCTCCTCATCTCCATCTACACCTAATTATAGACATGAGGCACACAAAACAAGTATTTAGTGGCTTTTTTTTTTTGGGTAATTTCCCTCAATCCGAGCGTACAATTTGCAAAATGATTGACTATGAAGCTGTCATCCCTGTCATAATTTTACACAATGCAGACATGCAAACAGCAAGAAAAAAAAGAGAAACTTTGTTTGTAAAAGCTAAGTTGTTTCTAAGTTTATTTTTAGTCCTCTGAAGCAAACGTTGAATCAGGCAACAATATAACAACAATCATGAACACCCTTAAATTAAACCATATTTTACCAAATACCCCAAATTATTTACCGGAATAAAGACATATTTAAAGAAATATATATTAAAGAATAAATCTTGTAAATTGTAGTACTAAGGACCACATACATATGCAACACAATCCATTGCATCCAAGCAGAAAGGAGGGATGGTAAAATGGTAAAAAGACATTAACATTTACAGATATTAGATCAAAAGAGCAACTAACATCTGGCATATACAACTTAATCACTAAATGTTGTTGAAGCCCACCTTTAAACTTTACCTCCAGCACCTCACTCTCATTGTCAATGATGTCACCATTTGGGTTGAAGGTGTGGCAGGGACAGTGCACACTGATTTCCAAACCGAGATTAGTTCCTGATGGCAAATAAGGGAAAAGAGAATTTCTAAAAAGACGCCCAGGTCACCAGTCTTCCTCTTTAAAACTCCAAACAAGTCACATTCAGAGTTCAGACATGGGATGATATATATATATACAGTATGTATGTGATTAATAGCATTTAGACAAAAAATGACAGTAACCTCAGTCTTACCTCTGTTCATCAGCCATTCCCGCACTGTTTCAGTGACATCAAAAGAGACCCACTCTGGAGTACCTTTGGTCAGCACGTTCTTGGCTGCAATGTAGCGTTGTTTCCTAATGTGTTCATTTGGCCTCACAATCTGCAAATCAATAATAACGGTCACTCTGAAAGGTTTTCTCTCAATACTGAAACCGCTTCAAAGCGTAGAATCGAGCGGACATAGGACAAGATGTTGATATCAGAGGAAGACAGTTTTGATCAATTGAAATGAATGCTATGAGGTAAGATAGTATTACTGTAGCATGCATATAAAGAAAATGAATACAATTGCAGCAAATACATACTAGCCACTTTGTGAGGCTGTACTTGTGAGGCAATGCTTTGAAGTAAATGCTAACATGCTCATAAAGATAATGCTATCATGCTGATGTATATGTTTGCATGTTCACAATCTTAGTTTAGCATGTTAGTACTGACACTGTTATTCCTTAAGCTAAAAATGTGAGCTACGTGGATGAAGAGGCAATTTTTCATAAATTGTAAATTGTTTAAAAGGACCATGATGATTTTGCTTATTTGGGCTCATTAGATCTCTTCACAGGACGGCTTTTAATCCCCCAACAAAGCACAAGTAGACTTTATATTTCACAACTACTGTTTTCTTGTGGCAGCGATATGGCAGTGATGTTTCCTGTTTACTGTGCAGGATTCTTACACCACCTCAAACCATAGCTCAAAACACACTGAGAAGTCTGAACGGCGGGTACATGAATGGCCACCGTAGCGTGATGTGGGATTGCATTTCTCCAAAAGTTGAGTCGGACTCAACTTTTCACTGCAGGCCCACTGCGTTTTTTTTAGTGTTCCCTACGGCAACCCCCGACGTACGACAGTCTGCAGCTAAAGACAGAGCAGAATAGCTGCACCTAAAACACCATGCTTCCGCTGTTGGATAAACAGAAAAGGGAGTGTTGCGTTTGGATCCTGCAGTAAGCCTGTGTTACGTTCAATGTTGTTGTAAATTACCCCTTTGACATGTAGTGTTTCTTCTTTTTGTCGCTTGGTGTTGAGTTGGAGTTAATGCTGGCAGTTGCCTATAGTATTATTCTGTGATTGGTAATATTATCCTTTTGGGTTTGTCATGAGATTGCTCCTGACCAGAGTATCTGGTATGTGGTGGGATTTGTTTCTTTTTTTATTTCAATAATTATCTTTGTATTGGATAAATGCCAAGGACATTACAAACAAAGAACAGGAACCCAATGACATTTATCTACACCTGACTGAAGAAGTGTGTTGCATCATTTCATCACTCAGTGGACCAGAGGCCTGTACTACGAAGCCAGATTTGGCGTTAACGAGGTAACTTCAGGTTCAACTTAGAGCACAATCTATTCTTAGAAGATCAGCTTAGAAAAGCATTTAGAGACCTACAACCCTGTTAACATTTCCCGATGAGTATCTTTATGAGAGATATAGATTTTAAGCGGAGGGAATTATGTTTTAATATTTTTTTATTTGCTCTTAGATCACTTACCACTGCCAGGGTAGCAACTGAAATAAAAGGCTAAAGCAACACAGTTTATGGAAAGCTAAAGGGTAATTCTGGTCAGATCTTGTGCCTGACTGATGGGGAAGTGATATTGATAAGCGTTGTGATTTACACATTTAAAGCGTCTGCTTTTCTTCCTGTTTTTAGGAAGCAGCAACTGTATTGCATTTTGCCTGTAAAACCGTGTCTGTGTTCTTCATATTTATGTAGAATTATAGCTTGGTCTTTTGATGTAAAATATGCGGCTCTTGTAGATGTTTGTGATTGGTCATGCTGTGCAAACACTGCCTCTTATATGTGAACACGCGCGTCTCTGGACTGGGAAAGCCTGGGTGGATTAAACTAGTTGTTTACCACCATCGTGGCACAGGTTATGCAGGACCGTGGTTGTTAGGGTTAGTGAAGCCGGGTAAGTGAAAGAAATCCTGGGCATGTTGATCTTGATTTGTAGTACAGGCCTCTGGTGTCAAAATGGGCAGCTGACAACAACACACAGGCCAAAATAAAAACAGACCTTCTGTCCCGGGAAAGGAAATAGAGAAAATACTGGCTTTAGCATTGTTGTCAGAGAAGATGGTATTTCAACCAAGCATGTTTCCTTAATATCATTTTTAATATACTGTTATGAGGACTAAATGTTGAAGACCTGTACATAACCAAAATGAGGACTGTTTTAAATCTGGGCTGCCGGCACTGCAATAACAGTACCCCTGTCCCGGTTCTACTAACATTCTGCAGGCCTGGCTGTTACCCATGCCTGCAACCACAATCTGGTTATCATTGGGTCTCTTTGTCAATAAGTGCCCAGAATCATTTGGTAGAGAACAACTAACCAGCTTATGTAAGATATGTTCTTAACATTATAGTCCAAAAAAGAAAGACATTGAAACTCCTTGTTGCCTTGGCTGTGAGCTTTGCCTTTGATCTTGGTAAAAGGACAAGGAGACGGTACCTTTACGCACCTGGTAGAGCTCAATCCGCTGTTCATTCCTCTTGGAACTTGAGTTTGGCACCCTCAGGGCTCGAAACTCTGCTCTGAAGAGGTTAGTTGAGTTCCTTTCCATGGCGGAGACATTAAAGCGGAAAACCTTAGAGGTGATGCCTTTTGGGCAGTAGAGCAGATCGTCTTTAACAAAGAGAATAAAATAAAAGTTTTGTAAGAGAACAGGCTTGGAAGTTCTTATCAAGGTTTGAAACAATACAAGCAGTTAATACCCGAACACAGACCTCAAAAGCTACAGGACCTCTAGACAACATTATTACAGATTCAGATACTTGCATGATTTCTTTCATATGAAAGACCAGTTTACCAGTTTAAATGAAAAGTTCTCAGGTAGGCCTTTATCACAGCAGTCATTTTGACTTGTCATAGTAGGAACACTTCCAGGTGTTACTATATATATCATATTTAAGTGTCCCAGTAAGCAGTGGCAGTGAACCAGCATGAACAATACCACAACCCTGAAACCAAAGCAGGAAAATAGAAAACAGCCATTTAGCTGCTTTGGTAAGAAGCCATACAAAAATGTTTTATTTTGGGAACAAGTTGTCACCATAAATCAAATAAAATGTTATGCCTAAACACGTCTGCAGTTGACATCAGAAGCAGTGAAAGTGAATATGTCTGCAACTTATGATTGTTTACATTATTGATTAATCTGCCAATTATTTTCTCTTTTTGTACGACCAATACTTCAAAACCAAAATATGAATCGTACTAAAGAAGACAAAAGAAATAAATTTGGGATTTTTGGGCATTTTTCCTTGAAATATTACTTCAATAACTAATTGGTTTTAAAAATATTTTTTCTCTTGGGCGAATAATTCATTGACAACTCGTTTTAGCTCCATATAATAACACTCACTGTTTTAGCCTGGCTCCTTCCACAACATAATTTTGAAAAATACTCTTCTGTGGGTTGGAAGAGGTGTTTCTTTGGATCAAACTTGTATCCGCTCAATGCCAGAGTAATTTTAGTCGTGCACAAAAAAAGATGCAGTATTTTGTTAACTGAGTTGGCTAGAAAATGTAATAATTCCATACTCTGGATGGCAATGCAATGGGTATTTTTTTCATTTTTTAAATATCATATTGCTTCAGAAATAAAGTGATACTTTAATATGAACATAATGACATGGATTTACTCTTTTTATATGCTAGAAGACTTATAAACCCATTTACACCTAAAATATGATCTTGGGTTTTCTCACTCTTTAATGGCTGACAGAACGTTTATCAGCCCATAGTGAATGATTAGTGTGGTTCCCTGCTTTATCAAAATTCCCCAGTGTTTCTCCAACACATTTTGTCTATATTTGGAGGAAATGAATATGTTGTAATTGAAATAGCAACATTATTGAGCTTACTATGACTTCACCTTGCTGGTATCTGCATATCAAAACCCTGTTATCCTTGGTCCCACTGACAACTTTTTGGACCCAAACCCCTTTCTGACCATGATGACTTCTCCACAACCTAACCTCAGTCATTGACATATGCCAGATTTTGCATGCGTACCATGCTATAAAAGGAAATATTTCCGATGATTGCAGTCCAACCTCTCAATGTAGTAATTTGCCAATTTCCCAGCAGCTTTCTGCTTCATTTGCACCTGTCATGGATTTGTGTTGGTTCATAGAGCTGCCTCAGATCCACCAAAGGTCAACAGTTTACCTTCAAAAATCATCAAAAAGTGAGTGTGTTTGCTCACATTAACTGAGGGAAAGTAAGTTATGTCACTGGCTAAGAGTCAAAACTTTATTCCACAAAGCCAGCTCCTGTTATATCATAAGGGGCAACACATGAAGGTGGCTGTGTTTTCATAAAACTCGCTTCACTCACAATCTACCGTTTCTAACTGATTTCAAAGGAATAGTTCAACATTTTGGGAAATGCACTTATTTGCTTTTTTACCAAGAGTAAGATGAGAAAATGATCACTCATGTCTGCACGGTAAATATGAAGCTGCAGCCATCAGCCAGTTAGCTTAGCTTAGTGCAAAGACTGGGAGCAGCAAACAGCTAGCCTGGCTCTGTCCAAAGGTATAGACATTGGTCTACCAGCACCTGATGGGGACATTTTGTTGCATTCGGCCAAAACACTGCTAAATGCACACACATCAGTAACGAGACGGTTCATTCCTAAAGTGGAAACATCTGTCACCTCAAGTAGAAATGTCAATTTGGATTCTGAAAAAGTATACTGCTAATTAGAGAAAAATATGGACCACATTAGTTGTTTCAGCAAGTGATGTACAAAATGATATGATCAAGTGACCAACCTCTCTTGTGGCCATAATAATTATGACAGGAGCAAATGAGGAAGTAGTCTGACGGTGTTAATAAAGCAACAAGGTTTGTGTAGTGAGGAGGTCGGGGTGGATGGACGGGTCAACCAAACATCAGGCTTTAACACAGGAGACCGCTTGTTCGTTTCCGTTGCAAAAGACAAAGTCAGTGTTTCTTTTAAAGCATGAGCCAGATAATTCCCTTCCCATAAAGTATTTATTATTGTCACCATGACAACCAAGCTCCCCTAACCATATTGAAGTCATCTAAGCCAAATCACAATGTTCCTCAACCAAGTCATTATTTCAACCTAAACCATGATCTTTCCATAAACAGAACCAAACAATCAACATCATAAATACAGTACATTGCATATTTGTAACTGTTTGAGACAAATTATGTTGTCCTGCCGATTGGGGTGTCAGGTCAGAAAACGCTTAAATATGTGACAAACTATGTATTTTGTCATTTCATTTGGAGGACTTGTTGAAGAGAAAATCAACACATCTTCTGAAAAATACTGTAAACCACTAAACTGATTTTGACAAAACGTGAAGAAATTATACATGAAGTGTGCACCATTTGTGGGAGATCTGTTGATAAGAAGACTGAAAGCAGCACAAGACAAAACATGTATGTACGCCTGTATAAGATACACCTGTTAGTAAATACTGTAAAGTGAGGCTACAATAGAAGTGAGCTTCCCATTAAAACTCATTTAAGTAAAACTCTTATATGCTTGGAGTTTTGATTTGGTAAGGTTACACTTTCAAAACCTTATTTATTTACTATGACAGTGCAAACATGATAAAGAATACCTATAAAGTCATAATGTCTGTATTGAACCCACAATATATTGTGTTAATTTGCTGGTCTCTTTGTCATTTAACTGAAGAAAAGCTGCTCCAGCATATGAAAATCACTGTTTAGATTGTGTGGAAAATTTTAAAACTCAGTTGAAAACTCTGCTTTTTAAAGAGGCTTTTAACTAGATTATAGGGTGTTTAGGCTGGTTTTATGTGTTCGTGTTATTCTTTTGTTTCTTTTTGTGATGTATTGTATGTATCAGAGTTGTTAATGCTTTCTTTTGTTGTGAAGCACTTTGTGATCTTTATCTGAGAAAAGTGCTATACAAATAAATTTTACTTACTTACTTACTTACTTACTTAACCAGTCTCAGAGAGCAGGCTCAGTGCATGCAGGTTGATATACTGGGTATTGACAAAATGCATATTTCCAAGTATGAGATCACGTTAAACACATTAATATAACACTTCGCCATGCCAATACCACAGTTTTAGGATTGAGTAAAAAGTAAATATAGGAGAATATTATTAGCTTGTGCACATTAAGTATCTGAGAAGTAGTGCACACACGTACATGTGCTTACTGTACGTCAATTCAGCACTTGTGCTATTGACTTTCTGCCTTTTGCTTTTCAGCTTATCGCATCAAACTAATCGGCATAAAGACCACATTACAGTTAAAGAAACTATGATCTTAACCCAACTGTACATGCACACCCAACAAAAACGACTTGTATGTATATCCTTTCTTGGCTCTGAATCCAGCAATGAAACCACCATACCAACTCAAGGCACCTACTGCCTGCTGTTTTTGTCAAAACTATTTTGTGAGATTCAAAACAGAACATTGCTGAGGGAAAATGGGTCTTTTGAGAAACACCTGTTGATTTCAAAGGGACTGTGATGCAATGGTCTTGGCTTTGCTTTGGACCATGAGGCCCTCTTTGGCTCTTACACACGCACAGCATTTATCCTATTCTACTTTCTCAGTAATCCAAACTCAGTCGGACCACATGCTGTATGAATCTCTCTCAAGTGCTGACACATGTCCCTCTCAGCACAGGTTTTCCATTTCCAGTTCATAATTTTTTATTTCTATAGCAGGAAACAGTCGTACCATATAGAGATTAAGCACAAATCGGAGAAAAAAAAGTAAGCCTAACAGGCCTTTTACTGATAATCTTAACAAATATTTCACATACAAAATAAAGATCATTATTAAACAAGCAGTGAAATGTTACCTAGAGGCAATAAAATGATGACACAGTGGAATCATTCACATTTAAGGGGATGGATGCCGGTTCAGTTTCACACTCAATTTAGCAAAGTTAAACCTGAGCAGTGCAGAAAGTGATCTCATTCTCAGGGGCCACCCGTGTGGTTAATTCACTGGCCAAGACAGGAAGTGGGGTCATTTTAAGCTCCACCTCACTGGGGAGGTGGGTGGGTGTTAGTGGGAATGTGAACAGACTGTGAGGGCTATCAGTGGGACCCTAACTTTTCCTCCTGAACAGACTGGGCAGATGTTGCTCTCATTTGGGGAGGAAGGGGGGGGGCATCATCTGGGGGAAGGACCTCCATATCCAGACTAACGGGGAGGTCCTTCCATCATCTAACTTTTCCTGTGCACCTCTGTTAACTTTTCCTACTCCTTTTTCTAAAGGCATCCCCATCCTCCTGGGCAGATGTTGCTCTCATTTGGGCCTGACTGAAAAGGGGGGGCATCATCTGGGGGAAGGACAGAATCCATGGAGTAAAAAAAAAAAAAACGAGGAAGAGTGGAGTCAGGAGTAGGAGGAGAGCAACTTTTCTGGAACACTGGTGCAGAGTTAAAACAGGTTGATGAGCGCGACAGAAACAATGCACATCCTTCAAGTGTACAGCAAGTTTACCTTTCAGTTTCACAACACTCCGTTTGTGTTTTCTTAAAAAGAATGTTGGTTAACAAATATGTATGTAAAAGCGCTAGCCCCCCCTCCCCTTGGATGTTTGAGCTTCACTGTGTAGAATGAAGTTTGTGCAGATATTGACACTAGCAGGCTGTTCTAACATTCATCTAACATGTTTAACATGTGTACCCACAAGATCATTATGTTACATCACACAACTAGTTTGGAAGTCAATTGTGTATGACACACACACACACACACACACACACACACTTACAGAATGGACTTTACATTGAAGTAAGAGACATCTTGTGTCCAGCAGTTAAACATTATATATCAGACAAACATCTTTTATTATTTTATATTCAAAGCAGAGTGTTTAGATATTGATATGTCTCAAATAGGGGGTCTTTCATTTGTAGCAGACCAAAAACGAAGTGAGAATGAGTTGCCTAACTACAAGCTATAAATACTACAGATCTTTATGAATGACATAGAAACCTAGCCAAAGTTTTAATATTGATGCGTCTATCTGGCTCGGGCTTTAGGCGTACACTCTTCATTTGGTGCGTAATTACGCACGGACCTGTTGATCGCTGGCATTAAAACAAGAAAGTAATATATACTTAACGATCTAAAGAATCGTCATACTTACTGCTCTCTGGGGGTCCGTAGAACATGTTGAATTTGTATATCTCTTTGGCATAGTACTCTGTCTCTGTGTTGTCCTGACCGCAACTTTGCTGCCGATCCCTCCTGAGTTCCTCCAGTAGCTCCTTGGTGCTGTTATACAATGCTTGGATTTGATAAGGGATTTTACTCGGTCCGAGAGATTGTGGAGGACTTGTCAATCGGAGTTTGCTCAAAATCTGACCTCGTATAGCCTCGACCCTCTTCCTTTTCACATGGTCGATATCCACGGTGGCACAAGTTGACAGTGATGAGCTCAAAGTTGCGCAGTTGAGGAGGAGGACAAACAGTAAAGCCTTGCCCAAATGCATCTTCCTCTCTGCATTTGGTTTGCTCGGTAGTTGAAATGTGCAGATTCACAGGCGAGGACAGGCGAGGAAGGTCAGTGTCAAATCAAACTGATAAGCCCTGCTGATGTTTCCTTTAACTTTCTTGGGAACTAATGGTGATCAACTCCGTACTTAATTCGTGTTCTTGTGGCTGTCCCTTTTGTTATCAGCAGAAATCCAAATGTGTGTTCGCCCATTAGACATTAGTCAATTCAAAGTCCGGATCAACAGAAACTAATCCGCACAAGTAAAATGTGTCCGGAACAAATATCTGTAGAAAAAAACAATTTTTTTGCATTCTTGTGTTCATCCGGTAGATTTAAGTCTTCCCACAACTCGGCATATTTATATTCTTTTCTGTCATCAAAATCTAGTGCTGCTTTATTGTCTGTGCGGAGGCAGACCGCAGGCTGTCAGGTTAACGAGGTATATGCGACTTTGAGCAGTCGGTATGGCCTCATGTGTTTTATAGCACTGGTTTCTGACGTTTGATGGAGGAGGGACCGCAGGCAACCGGCCCGGAGAGCCCAAATCAGCGATCACTGCGATGTGCACCAGACATCCGTTATGACACAATAAACATGTAAGTTAGTCTAAATTGTGTTTATTTTCTGACCACGTCAATCATAAGAGGAGTTATAGGCTATGAATGTAACCGCGGGTTTGGAAAGTTTTAGCCTTAATATTCTCGCCAGTTTTTTCTTTATTAAGGCATCTGAAGTGGAGTAAATATCTGGTCTTGTTGCTTCTTTGGTGTTAAAATATATATTTTTAATATCAATAGTGATTTTACAGCGATCTCCGTAGTTGATGTCTCTTCTGTTGTCCATGCTGTAGTCTGGGTCGTGCACCATCTAGTGGTCAAAGTGTGGTACTAGCAGTTATCTACTTTCTCTGACAGTGTGAGTTAAAGAAATTCTCCTTTTCCACTATTAAATTCCCTTCAGTCTTATAATATTGCATATATAAACACTTTTAAACTACATTGTGATGTTAAGATGTTTATTCTCTTCTGAAACACAAATCTTTAATGTTTGCTTTTGATTGCCCTCCCACGGACTGATTCAAGGACAGTTGTTTAAAGGCAAATGTAGACCAACACACACATACAACAGTCAAATCCAGGTCCTAGTCTAGGACTTACAGTTCATTATATACGCTATTGCTCGGTTTAACTTTAATCTCAATATTGTGTCTTAAACTTGCCTTGAACTAAAGATTTTAAAACAGGTATTTGTTTCTGTGGTAGCAACCCTAAAAATGGCAATAGCTGGGTTTAGAGAGTTTCCACATGATGGAGTACTACAAAGACCCACACAATACAAGACATGCACTCAAATTACAGGCCATATGATTGCATTACTGCTCAAAAGAACCAAAGTCTCTTCTCTGTCTGTGTACACCCTAAGAAATAAACTCGTAAAATAACAGAAGTAGTTCTGGCAGCTCATTACCCGGACTTTGTCCCGTAATTAAAAACAGAAATGATGTTTGTAGCTACACTTAAAATACAGAAGATTTTATGTTAGGCCTATTATACAAAATTTTCTCAGTTAGTAAACTTCTGAAAACACTTTTACATGTTTAAAAAAAAATGGGGGGAAAAAAAAGAAAACTTTGGAAAAAGTATGGACTATTTTAACCCTCCTTTGCTGTCAATGTAATAGTAACAATAATAAAAGCGACAAAAATGTAAAAAAATAAAAATAAAAAGGGGGGCCAAACATCAAAAATACGTTACAGAAAAGCAACTGTGAATCAAGATCTATACAATTTCTGTTACTATATACAGACATACAACTGTTAATACACAGATATTTCTTAGTGTAGATTTTCCCATGCCCTCTCCAAACCAACATCCACACTAAATTCATTTTTTAATATACTGATGTCTGAAGGTTTATTTGCAGGCCCTTTTAAGTTATTTCATCTTTTTTTTATTTTGTTTTCCCTCCACAGTCTGTTTTATCTCTATTCATAGAGTATATTCACATTCTCAGACCTATTTTAGGTCAAAGCTCTCTCAACCACTGGAGGCCCCGTACCCAAACATGGGCTCTGGTATTTTACTGTTTCTTTTGCTCACCAGTTAACATAGCAAGAGCAATTTTTTGTAGAATGTCCAAACTTGGTAAATACTGAATCATATGCATGTGCCTGTGTGCACTATATACAAACTTTCGAAAAAGATTTAGCTTGTTTGCTGGATTTTAAGATTAATATGAGGTTTATATTTACACATTTTGTTAGAACAAGGTTCTGTAACTCACTGATACTTGAATGAAAATTAATCTTTCATACATGCTCATACACCATCTGATACTCTTTCTTTTATAGTCAGATGTCATCTTGGAAAAGTGTGAAGTGTTTTATTTTAGTAGATTAATATACCATTTGATTTTACATTTTATGTTTTTTTTTATATCCGAACAGTGTATAATGCAAAGAATAGTATTAGTATTATAAATATTTTTATTCTTTATTGAGCATTTTAGGAATGTCAAGTCTCTTTTCACTCTTTCATTGACAGTTGCTTGAAAAATGGCAAGTTGTTGCCCCACATACTGTAAATCAGGTGCAATAATGGAGCTGTTCAAGCAGATGAACTGTAGCTCAATGTTTAATGATCAAGCTCTTCCATATCTTTAATACTTTTGTCATAGGGACAGTGTTGCTTTTCTGAATTGGTTTGGGAAATGGTTTCCTGTAACGTCACTCCAATCTCTGGCTGATATGTCTTCATTCATAACTTTGGCTCAGTGATGTTTTCGAGATCCAAACCCTAAATGGGTATTTGGGCTTTTTGAATGATCCAAGAACGAGCAGGGAACGGGATGTCTTCATAGCCATTGTGAAACTATTTTAAGACAAGCACCCTGGTGCCTGGTATTCATCAGCCACTTTCCCACAGTTCTCTATGCCCACTTTTTGCATTGCGTTGTAGCTTATCTCAAAGATTAAGTCATGGAAAAGTGTGACACGACAGTCAATTTTTATAATTTGTGCCTTACAAAGTGTAACTCTTTCGTTTTGTTTCTTTGTTCTTCTTCTAGCACATTTCCCAGTTTGTAAGACACACCTTAGTGAATATACCATGTACTTAATGGGGCTTATTCAAGTTTTTCAAAAGTTTAAAAACAATTTAAGTTTACATTTCACTGTAAAGTGAACATTTGTTGGTTCATTTGTTGGTTCTGATGTCAATAACAAGGTCCAGTGTTCTGTATCGGTGTTGCTGCCGTTTGTCTCATCTTCTGTCAATTACTTTAATGTTGGCAGTTCTCCATTAAGCCAGCAGGTGATGCTGCATAACTAACAATGTCTGCTGTCTTTTTTTAAATTTTATTTCACCTTTATTTTTACAGGCAAGTCATTATGAACAAATTCTTATTTACAATGGCGGCCTGACAAGTGGCATGGCCACTTAGGGAAAGTGCAGGAGGGCTAGATAATAAATACATTAAAAATACATATAGTCCAGAAATTCAATCATTTATAATGTGAAATACCACACAGGAAACAATAAACACCTATAACGAGATAAGTGCCCAGGTACATAGGTGAGTAAGAGAGAAGGAACCTATTAAAATATTCAGCTGGAAATTATTACTATGTAGAGAAGCAACTGCATATGTCTGTGGACAAGGATGATATGATAGTTCTGAAGGATCAAATGGAAATTAGTTTATCAAGTTTGAGAACATTTTGCAGAGCGTTCCAGTCGCAAGCGGCAGCAAATTGAAAAGATACAAGTCCAGAGGAAGAGTTGGTTTTGGGAATGCTTAATTGAAGATGAAGTGAGGACCGGGTGTTGTATGTGACAGGCTTTGGCTGTAGCAGGTGACCAAAGTAAGGAGGCGACTGGCCAAGAAGGGTCTTGTAAATGAAAGTAACCCAGTGAATCTTACAGCGAATGTGAACGGAGGGCCAGCTGACAGATGAATGCATTGGTGTGTACTGAAGGCGGCATTTGTAGCAAACCTGATAGCGGAGTGGTAAAGAGTGTCAAGTTTTGATAGAGTGGTCTTTCAAGCAACCCTGTATATGGTCTCTATTTCTGTATTTTGACACAAGAGCAAAGAACTCAACATTTTAAACATTTTCGGACAATCATTTTATACAAAAATATACACTCAGTGACCACTTTATATGATACACCTGTAAAACCTGTTGCAGCCCAATACAACAGCTCAGCCATAAATTCTATTTTTACAAAGATACTTGTGTTCAGTTTTAAATGACACTGTCAGAGAGGTATTATTAATAACTGCTATTGAGGTTGTAGCTTGCAGTATTGTTGAACTGGACTGATAAAGGTACGTAATAATAAAGTGACTAGGGAGTGTATATTTAATGCTTAAGGAAAGTGTCCTACATTCAAGAGTCCAAACATTTTACTAACTTTGTTAGTGGACTAAATTTGTCGTTGCATCATGCGTAAGGAGATTCTTTTGTGAAATGTCACATTTAGTTTTTCATCCTCATCATCAGTGTTGTAGAGCGCTCATTCTGTCATTCTTTCTCTCTGGTTTTATCAGAAATGTAAAACTAAAGGCAGAATTATACATAAAACTACCAGCTGCGCTTCTGGGTTGAGTATTTCCATTTGACCTAACAAGTTTGTGTGGAGAGATTTTGTAATGGGTTGTGGGTCTTCATCTGGAGGCCGTACACAAGCCATCACATGGACTGGACTGGTGAACAGAAATTGTGTCATCCTACACACACACACACACATACGTACACACTCACTCACACTATTCCAAACTGTCTGGGGATTCCGAGACATGATCCCAGCCATCACCATCAAACTTCACTTTTACTCCAAGCGTCCTCCAGTGATTACCTCACTGCTGGGTCAGGTTTTAGTGAGTCATTCTCCGGCAATCTCTCCGTCTCGCACAACACACAGGAGAGGAATGCAGCCACAGACCGGACGATGAAAACAAAAACACATGCTGGTAGCAGTACAAAGGAATATGTCCTCTTTTCTTCTGTAACGTATGTTACGTTCCTGATGACTGTACTTGTCAGATTACCAACCTTAGTGCTAAACCTCTACTAGCAGCGCAGTGATCGAGCGACTGTTGAGTTTGCAAAACAAACCGTTCGTTTTAAAGATTTTACCGTGATTCTGAAGAGTAGACAGAGTTCACCATCTGACCACATACACACAGCCAGACTGCTTAAGACTGGCTAGACGGAGTCGGACAAACCCCAAATACTAAGCAGCGTTCCGTCAAATTTCTCTACTATAGCACACTGACAAGCCAGCACATTAAAGTCTGCTTAGTCTGGGGGTAGCAAGCCTATGAGTCATACTTGGGGAGTCAGTTGGATAGGAATGCCAACAGGAGACCCCTAAACCCACACCAGCGGAGACAATGATGTGTATATGTCATGGCCATACAACTGAAATGACTCATTTGATTCGTCCACCATCTGTGTTAGTCATCGGCTTTCTTAATACATGTACATAGGAAAGGAATAATACGCCGGCTAGACGATGACTTAAGGTGAGATCACGTGGAGTCAGCAAAAGCTTGTCTGTCACTCTGTTGTTGTCGTGTCTGAGGTTTATGTCTTTATCTTGTTGCAGACTTCCAGTTCTAGTCTTCCATGTGTATAATGCTTATATTGATTACATGACAGTTACCTGACTCCAAGGCTTATCTCTGAGTTGTGGTTAAGTTTGAGGCAGTGGGGAACTTTTTGGGGGTCTACTCACAGTTGTGCTCAGGTTGTGTTTCAGGCTACGACTGGTGTTGGCTGGCCAAGACCTGGTTCTTCATACACTACTTGGGGTCCTTTTTGCAGCAAGACTCTTCTAATTTTCTGAACTCCCCTTTGAAGTGAATAGCATTACTGCCCATCTTGAATGATGGGAACCAACCTTTTCAGACTACACTTAGACATGACCAACTCTATATAATACTTATTATATATCACTATTGACAAGCATTTGCCTAAAGAATGTAAAGTAATGTAATTGCTTTTAGATTACATATATTACCATTTTTGAAAATTCAATTTAAAATTAGTTTTTTGGACACAAGGGGACAGAAGACTGTCAAAATGTCAGGCACATCCCTGACATGGCTAACGTGTTGGCAAACAAGGTCTCGCTTGCAGGAAACATGGCAGAGTTATGTTTCTGGCTTCCTCATGAATGGAAGTCCAATATTCACTTAATTCACTTATCATTTTGGTTTGCACTTTCTTCTATGGTAAGAATTAGAGTCGTATCATGCTAGTTTTTGACTTTATTCACCAGCTAGATGCTGATGCAGTCTGTCAGCTGTTTGATGCTGCTTTATTTAGAGGTTAATTGCTGAAAACAGGGAGAAAGAAGTCAAGCATTATACAGTAAATGTGTTATCTATAAAACAAAAATGATCTAAAATAAGCTCAACATGCTGTAGAGCTACCACATAATTCTTATCACACCTTCAAAGTCATCATTTATTATATTTCAATGTTTAAAAAAATGGATTGATGGGGTTTTCAAGACGTGCTGAAATATTTACATTTAGTTTCTTTTCCACCTAAAAGAAAATTGGCTTTTTGGCTGCCATGGTTGTAGCCCTGGTCTTTGGCAGGCTTCTGTAATGGCTTGCTCCCATAAGATGGCATATTGTGATGGGCTGATGTCACAGAGGTGAAGTCTGTTCACTTTACATCTGGTTCTACAGGGGTGGTGAACTGCTGAGTAAAGGCCTTTTGGAAGGCAAAGGACAAGATGTCATTGGGCCTCTGCATGAATATGAAATGGCGACGCTCATGATGTTGATTCACGCTCCAGACAAATACTGCCAAAATCTAAAGCTAAACACACTTAGCATTTTTTGATTAGCTCTCAGTGTGAGTAAGACGGCAGAAAGTTGCTGTGCTCAGTGGTATTTGTTGTGATTACTAATAGCAGGGTTTGTGCAAATGATTGATGGCAAGAGGCTGTCAGCGATTACAGTTATGATTCAGCTCAGTTTAAACATGGTTCCAAACCGTGAGGCATTCTTTTTCAGTGACTTCTTTCATTTTCAGTTGTGTTTTTATTATAGCTTCCAGTACCATATTTTCTGTTGTTAGGCTGATCAGCTGTATTTAGGAAGAGAATAAGGAAAGAAAACAAAAGCTTTTCAGTCCTTCTCTAGCTCATCCTCGTTCTTTGTATGGAATTTTAGAGAAAACCACAACAGGCCTTTTTCCATTTCCCTCTAACTTTAACCCTCCACACCCCCAACTCTCTATTCCCGTAAGTGCTGCAAGTTGGATAATGAGGAAATTGGCTTTTGGAATTGTGGCAGCATTGGCACGTGTGGCAAAGAAAGTGTCAAAATAACAGAAAACAAAAAGGAGCTTTACTGGAAACTGTCCAATAAAAAAAATAAGCATTGGACAGTAGATATAAAAGGCCAGTGGTTAATGTCTGCGTTTTGGTTTATACAAGTACAATGATAGTAGCCACCTACTCTCTATAAGATACATACATAATGCAGTTTTGTGCTCACACATACATTAGTAGCATGCACACAAACACATTGGTAATGTGCATGTATGCACTCACACATATACACACTCACAGCACTGGCCAGGTTAGCACTGGCCTCCTCATGCAGAGTCTAGACAGGAAGCTGGCCCATGCCAGATTAGGGATTTTCTCCCCTCTCACACACACCCACACACGGTTACACTGCTGACAGTCATCTTCTTTCAATATGTCTGTGTATTGTGTGCTTGGATGTGTGTCAGAGGGAAAAAGAGAAAGAAAGGGAGGTAAAAACAGAGAGACTTGGTGACAGAGTCCTGTGTGTATGTAGATTTGTGCGTTTATGTGCTTGTCTGTCTTTGTTGAACAAGTCTCACAAAATAAAATAAAAATAACACAGCCACAAAGAAACAGATTCCTTGTCAAAAGCTTTTTTTGTGACTCTATTACTCATTTTTCCTTGACTTTCCACCCATTGAAATGATGAGTCTGAGGCGCAGTGTGAAAAGTTCAACTTGTCCTTCCCAGGTACAGGGACGCACTGCATCCTGTAGTGCTTAGCTAAATTAAACCGAGCCCCTACTGTTCTCATCTGCTCACCTGTAGCCCCTGCCAGGCCCGGCCATGACCTTTGAACCCACACAGATGGGTCTGCATAATAAGACATGGGCACACACGGCTAAGTGCCATCTTGGACATGTTTGATGGGTAGCTGTATAGGACCAGCAAATTCTGAATACAGTATGTATTGGAATGCTAATATTTTGACCTTTTATGAGCAGGTGAGTGCTTGTGTGAACGTTTGTGTGTTTGTATATTTCTCTGTGTGGATTTGACCGAGCCTGTAAGTGTAAATAAATACAGATACTAATAAAAGTGTGTGCTTACTATACACAATCTTTGTCTCTCTGTGCGTTGTTGGCCTAAGGCCAATGGCCCCTGTGCCCCGTGTATGGCAGGCTGGGCTGTACTTCTCACTCTGTAACTGTATGAATATGCATGGCCTCCTGGCTTGTTACACATTGCAGTATAGGCATGGATTATAAAGAGATTTCTTAAAAATGTAACATAGCTCAAACTGTTGTTTTGACAAAAATCCACCTGGCTTTCAAAATGTGTTTAATTTGCCATTGTCACAGCATGAAAACAATCATTGTTCTTTAAGTAATAGTTCAGTTTGGCGTGAATTTGACTGTTTTTCCGCGATACCTTTTTTATGACCTTGCTGCATGGTTTGAATGTATGTTTAACTACTGTTTTAAGAAAAGTTGCTGTTTGATCCCACCGACTTCTATTAATTCAAATGAGCAAATATACACAAACATGGAAAAAGTCTATGAAAATTGGTCTGATGCCGAATAAGTAAAAAACAAACGGCAACGCTAACAAACAAAAACTATACATTTCCCTAAAGTCCTTCAGTCTGTCAGTTCGGAAGATCCCTGCTGCGAAAAATTAGTGATATATTTATATATTGATATATTTCAAGTCCACCTTCATTCCACCTCAGGACTTGAAATATTTGATGTTGACACAAAGCAATCCAAATACATTTTTTCCATTATTATTTTTAGAAGGTAGTCATCTCCAACCAAGTCCTTCAATTCGACACCTGAATATATGAGCATATTTACACCTTGTCTTAGAGAATATATGACATATGTGCACTGGCCACTGCTGCATTAACAGTATATTTCATCCCCTTCTTGGTTCAGTCTGTGAAATGGTCCTCTTCATTTCCCACATGAGTGGTTTTCTTATCATTCAGGCCCCCTCTCGCCTGCCCCAAGGGCCGAGTTAAAGTCGATAAAACACCCAAATATTCTGTTAAACATGGGCGGCCTCTGCCATGTGGCCGCTCCCTGCAATGCCTCCTGGGTAATAATGGTAATAACTCAGCCGTCAGAGGCGAGGCCAGAGGCCCCGGGATGACGAGGTCAGACCGGAGAGCCTGGGACGAGAGGAGTGGTAGTGGCGGAAGCGAGCCGGCGGGGTCAAGGTGATGCGAGGTGGGGCTCTTGGGTTTCTATCCCATAAACCCTTGCTGTCACATCAGAGGCCGCTGGATGTATGTGGACATTCCCTCTAATCTATCCTCCTCAACAATCAAGATGCTGATGAGGGATGATGACAAGTGTTTGAGTGGCTGGGTTGTTTGTGTGGCCTTGACGGATAGACGGCTGGTCGGTACGAAGGTCAAAATGTGCCTCAGTTTGGGCAGTTGAAATTAGAGATTGCTAATTGTTGTGAGTCATGGCAAATGTTGACGTGATTTTGAAAAGCAGATTGGGCAGTCCACCGTATCATTGTGTAGTTATATTTTCTTTGAGACAGTCAGAAAATTGAGAAAGGCACAGGACAAAATGTTCTGGTGGAATCTGATCCATTATGGGTACATGTGGTTCCAGAGACGGAGGTGTACACCATCACTTTCAGAAATTAAAATCGACTTCTTTGTATTCTCTGTATTGTCTGACCGCCTGCACTCTGACAACAGTCTCTCATATGATGAATAACTGAGAAAGAAATGAAACGACTAGACTTTTGGACATTTGTGCAAAAAGATTGATTTGTGTCAATAGATTCATCTGTACTTTATATTCAGCTTTTATACATACACTGAACTCTTCAACATTATTAAAGTGAAGGTTAATACAGAAGTAATGCAGTGTACTTCTAAATTGGTATTTCTGATATAATTTGTCAGTCAATGTACACATCAAATTACAGCTGAATGCTATTACAGTAGTTACGGTATGTCACTGCCAGAGGTGGGTAGTAACGAGTTACATTTACTCCGTTACATTTACTTGAGTAAGTTTTAGAAAAAATTGTACTTTTAGAGGTAGTTTTAAATCACTATACTTTTACTTGTACTTACTTGTAAGAAGAAACTGTACTCTTACTCCACTACATCAGGCTACAATGAGCTTGTTACTTTTCTTTTTACCTCTTTGGTATTCTACGCGTCATTGTTTTTATCCCAGCGTACGTCTCATTTTAATGTTTTATTTTCAGAGAGAGAGAGTCTTCCGCTGAAGGCTCTACCACGTGACTGTGTTTCACCAATCAAACATCATTGTGCAGTCACGTGACCATACTCGATCTCAGCGGCGGGACAGGTTAGCTTTACAGTCGTAGCAAAACAAAGATGTCAGAATCAACCGTCGCCAAGGCAACGTAGACCAGGAGGAACCCCCCCGGCCTCAGAGTGAAAGCATGGTTACCTTTTAGGAAAAGTGTGAAACAGCAGCTACATTGTGCGCCGTCTTCTGTGTCGACCAAAACAAACGGACATGTGAGCATTTAAAAACTCAACATCTAACCTGAGGAAACGTAGCGGTAGTTTTAGGTTTTGCTGTGGATAGGTGGATGTTTGTCTTTTAGGTTACATACAGTATGTTTTGCACATGCAGTATCCATCCAAATTTGATGTGACAAGTCTCTCACTTAAGCTATTTTGTAATTAATAAATTAATTTTAATTTATTTTATTGATTGGATGAACTATAATTTGCCTAAAGATGATTATTTTGTATTTTTGTCTGTAGTTTTTTCATCAAGTACTTTTTTACTCTTACTCAAGTAATTATTTGGATGACTACTTTTACTTTTACTTAAGTCAAATTATTCTGAAGTAACAGTACTTTTACTTGAGTACAAATTTTGGCTACTCTACCCAGATCTGGTCACTGCACAGATTCCATTTTAAGAGCATTTGAAGTCAATTTATCTGAAATATCTGAATTATTTTGAAAGGTAGAATGATTAGACATAGAAACAGCATTACAGAGTAAAAGTACACAGTGACTCACTCACTGTTTTGTGTCTATCGGTGTGTGCATGCTTGCATGTGTGGCCCGAGCCTTTCTTGCATGACCTATATTTAGACTCAAAGTTATGCTAGATGAACAATGACAGAAACACAATATTCCCTCCATATTCTTTCCAAATTTTGGTTAAGGGGAGACCACAGGAAAATGTTACCATTCAATCAACATTTTGGCTTCTTCAGCATTTCCTTGAACCTTAAATTTCCCCTCCTTGTGCTACTCCTTCATCACCTAAGCCAAGGCTTTATCTAGGTCATTTCAGTCTCTTTGCATAGAAATATCCTCTGCTAAAGTATAAATTTGATAGGAAGTGGAGTGAAGTGACAAGTGTAATAATTTCCAGTGACACACATCTCCATTCAGACCCAAGTTTAATGTAAAAGTGATCAGCGCCAGGGCTATTATCACAGGCATCCAGATGTCAGGGAAAATGAGAAAGCTGCATTCAGGGAAAGTGTGAGTAAAAATTTAACACCACATTGCAATGAATAACCTCATAACGCACCAGGAAGCTCTCCACTTAAGTTATTTTGAGTCTTAACCATTATTAGTATTGATAGATATGGTCTCAGTCTTCATTTTCCTCCATAGATTATAATTATAATGTATTTCTTTTTGATTTTTAAGTATGAGAAAGTGCCAAGCCTTAAATATCTCCCCATCAGTTTATTCCTGCCCTGCTGTATTGAACCCTTATTTCTGCTTACATAGTTACATATTGTAGTTTATTCACTGCCATCCACCATGCAGTTCATTGAGACCCCTGACCTGCAAACAACTATAAATATTTATTTGCGTCAGCTTGTCTAAAAATAACTGTATTACAATAGAGTGTCCTGGAAGATGTCCAGGAGAGCTGTGCAGCGAGCACTAGTCAGCATTCAGAGTCCGGCCTCCTTGTCCAGAGAGAGATAGGGCAGTGTCAAGAGGCAGACATATTGATAGCTTTGTGGTCAACAGGAAAAAAGTCACTTAGCGAGGGATCCTTTGGGTCCAAGGATGTATTTTTGGAACATGCAGACGGAAACAAGGAGCATTTTGGAGTGATGCATAGTGGCTCTCCAGTGACATCTGTAAACACTAACCTCGTACTTTTAAAACATCACAGTGCTGCAATTTAAATGACAGCAGTGATTGCAAGTTTAAAAATATTATAAGCCATATTATAAGCCGTGTACCAGTCCAAATGTGGACAAAATAGACTCAAGACATCCTCATATTAATAATACTGGCAGTTCAACACTAGTGGCTTAAAAGAAGAAGTTTTTTGTTTGTTTTTTAACTTAGTAGCTAGTGTAAACCTTAAAGCTATAGTGCGTAGTTTCTGCTGCCATCATGAGGAATTCTAAGTAATGACAACAAAACTGTTGGCCCCCCACCTTCTACAAGCCTACTGACCGAGGACCACCGCACACCCCCCCCACGCAGTTGCTAGCCAAGGAGGACACAGAGGATTAAAAAAGACATGATGGACTGGAGCTGATAGTCTTTATTAGCTTTGATGCAACTTATTTGGGCAGGGGGCAGTTGATTGTTTGATTGTAACGGACATTCATTAATATCAAACAGTAAAGCTTTAAGTTGATATTGGTTTCAGCTGTCATCGACTCCTCTCGTAGAGAAAGCAATCCACTGTTCTCTTTACAAAAGTAAACTTGATTAAAAAAAGATTCCAATAGCAAATGCACCTTTTTACTATATATTCCATAAATCTACAACAGGGTCATTAAACTATGCCGCCCACTCTATAATGTTTTAAACTTGCCTCAAAGGGGCATGCATGTATTTTATTAACAGTAAAACTCACAATTAAAACATAATTGTACTTTCTGAGAATACACCTGTTTTAAAGTTGATTATATGAATAGAAACATTTATGGTGAAAATATCAACATAGGAATAATTGTAAAATATGAATTTAGCGCCTTCAGATTTTATGGCACAGGTCAGCTTGGACTTGTCGCGGCACTGACTGGTGACATATGATGTGTCTGGATACAGTGAAGAGTTGTATGATCCCGGAGCAACAGCTAGACTGAAGTACGTACAAGCTCAGAAACAGATTCAAACTCAGCTCTGTGGTGGATAATTCTATTGTCTTCGTATTGCCTTCATTCTTTGTGCCAACGCTGTATGCCAGTCAATATCAAACTGTCTGCCAGTCTGGCTCAGTATGAAACACAAGTCTCACTGCGCAACTTGTGCCTCTCCTCCCCTGTCCCTCCTTCACCCCCAGAATGCAATAAATGTCCAGCTATCATTTATTTTAATTCACTCCCCTCTTGCACAGATGAAATGGATTCGTAACCTTGTAGGACAAGGACGTGCATGCCGTCTGCCGTCAGTTGCTGAGTTATTCTCTATTCTTCTAGCATAGAGAGTGAGAGAGAAAGAGGCCCAATGATGAAGAGAAATAGTCTGGCATGCAAATTGCCGGCTGCCATGTCCAATGAGGAGGCCTGGCAGAGATTGTCACCGTAGAAACTCTGGACAGGCTTAACGAGGCTGAGGGAGAGACCGAGCTTAAAAAGACAGCAGCAGTGGTGGAGCACGGCAGGGAAAATAGTCTGAAAAAACTCAGTGTGATTTATTTGCCAAATCAAGGCACGATGAGTGGATTATGGCTAGCCTAATGAGAAAGAGTGTTTAGGGGATAGCTAATTGGACGTGACCAAGGAGAAGAATGCTAAGAGCAGGCCATGGGGATTGGGTGGCGTATGTCATTCAGCTGACAGTAGTTTAACTGAGAGTGTGGAAGTGAAACAGCAAAGTGAACAGTGGGAGAGAAGAGTGCAGGTGTTAGGCACCTATGGATTACTTTCTCAATTATTCAATGAATTCAGTGTTTGAAATATTAAATCGTTGAAATAATGACCAGAGGCCACAGTAATGTCTTTAATTCGCCTGTTTTGTCTGATTAACTTGAAGGTGATTAAATAACTGGTATATATTACAAAGAAAAAGGAATCATCACATCTTCTGGAACCTTGGAATGTTGCCTACTGACAACCCCCGTTTATGTAGGTTAGACATGGCGCCATGTTTAGCCCTCCTGCACAATGTTCTTTGTATGGTGTATATTGTGTGAATTATTGAATAAACAGCTGATGAGCATCAATTGATTGTGTGCTTTCCCGGAGAATTGAGCGCATTTGGATATTCAGATTAGAGACTGAAACCTTACCAATAATCATATTTAGAATTTCGGATTGTTCTGATTTATTTTATCTGGGATTATAAAATGGAAGACAAGCAAATCTGTAAAGAAATCTTCTCTCTTTTAAGTAATTAAATGCCTCTGATTCCTCTGTTGGGGCCTGAGTTGACATCATAGACTGTACAAGGTAGACATCCAGAAACGTTGCAACACCCACTAGAGGGTAGTATCTAACTACAGGCAGCATTTAATATTTATTCATACTTTCTGACTCCTATCCCTGCTGTATTCATTGCTTGAATGTCTAACTTTCTGATTTTGTTTGTTTTATTTTTTGTCTCCACACTTATAGCATTTCTACCTGGATTTAAAACACGTGATTTGTTGAGTCTAAATGATTTGATAAACAGAAGACCCTCAACTTTTTTTTTCTTTTTACTCATCGCCGATGTTTTAATCTTAGTGCAGAAATGATGTCCAACACACAAGGAAAGTATTTATTTTATTCCTCAAGCCACCACCTGCTGAGGTATATGTATATTTTCTTGTGATCATTTTTGGATTCTTGTTTTTCTTTTAATCATTTTAATACGTTAAATAACATAAACTCACATTTTTTGTTTACACTCCTACTGAAACTTGCCAAATTGAAAATGTGGTACTGAATTTCTGTAGATTGCTGCCACTTCAAATTAACTGCATGGTTTTGGAAAGATTCCCAAGATGAAGATGTTTTTTGGACATGGTGCTGTGGTTACCTTTTTGAAAAGGTGCAATTACCACTATGCTCCCTGTTTTTTTTAGATTAGTATTTTGTACGAAATAGTAAACGCATTGATAGACTTTATTTCTGTCTTCTTACACCTTAATTACGAAAGAGCCTTTGATAATTTTATTCAACATTTAATTTCCACATAAGTGCTTCATTAAATCGACCGCTCATTGCTCAACATTTACAGGCACCAGTTTGTTTTCTATCGTTGAATGCAGATCCTCTTAGTGATGACATTTCCTTTGTGTGTCCACTGAAGTCCTTGAAAATGTTTGTTGTATCCATTTGATCGCCACAGCATCTTTCTCATTTCATGAGTGCAGCGGCATGCACATTTGAAATGGGTTAGGACACAAATGGGATTAATGCTTGCAAGACATCTCCTAAAGCGTTTCCACCTGTAATGTTGTTTGCAGATGCACAGAATGAGATGTCTCAGCGGGAGCGAACGTTTCTGTATGCAGAGCTAACGGAGGGAGGCCTTCAGGAGGCTGCACTGTGACCCGACTGATGCAGCTCCTACTTTCTGGCTCCAATTTCGACAGGACGTAGCATATAGGGAAAGAGACAACATGGGAAATGTGATTACATGGTTGCCTAATGTAAGGGAATCTCATTTGTTTTAGCGGCCGTTTGATTGTTTCTTTCTGCGCTGGCAAATTCAGGAAAATACGATGCACATGTGGATGAGGGTGAGCAGTCGCTGTTACCACCCAATCTGAGGAAGAGTGTTTTAACTTTGAAAACCTCAAACTTATGTTGCTGTCGGACGGCAGCTGAAAAAAGATTTTAAATAAAGCTTCTGTAAATTTATACAGGAATTTTTCTTGACACACAGACATATAAACAAACACATTCATCTGAAACTATTTCAAGTCACGGATTCTTCTTGATAAATGCACCATCATGCTCTAAACATAACTGTAAAAATAACTGGTCTTAGAGGGCGTAGACTGTGGTCACAATGCAGGATTATGACGTAAAATGTTTATTAAAGGAAAATACTTTCCTAACCAAGATGAATGAGTGATATCGAGCTGTGGCATGACAAACGAGGGCTGAAGTGTTTTATGACGGTCCCTAAGGTCCTTGTCTCCCATAACCTCTGACCCTTCAACCTTTTTAAACCACAAGGGTGATTACAAGTAGCTGGCCAATGGAATAAGTGCTATGCTACTGTTTCACACAACCTCTCACTGTGGTGGAAACGGTTCTATTTCATTCACACAGAATTATAGCATTTGTTTCATAGGTCCATTGACCTGAAAGGAAAATAAAAATAGCATAAGACAAACTAGTGCATCATATTGAAATGCATAAAATAATCCATGACATACATGAACAATTTGCAGATAATAAAAAGACAACTTGGTCATTATCAGCAGAACTACTCTGCAAATGCTTCAACATAACCGGACCTGATTTCTAACATCAGTGGGCCTGAGGTGTTAATGCATTCAGCAGTAGAGTAACATACATCGCGTACTGTCTGCTGCCGTCCTAAGCGGTCAGCAGAGTGCTGAGCAGAGGTCTCACTCACTGCTCATCTGCTCAACTATGATATCTGTTCCCCATAGGACGCACAACTGTGACACTGGCGTTTTTCAACATAGGCTCTGACAGCGACAGTAGCACTGGCCGTTAAAACCCCAGGGCAGGTAGTGGTTTATCGAACACCATTGAGGTGAAAGAGCAGCTGAGTAAAGTAGATTAGAGTTGAGTAGATTTTTCCAGCCTTCGAGTTATAATTTTAGGATAAATGTAAGAGCTATATGCATGACCACAACAGTAAAGGAGATGAATAAGTTGAGTTTAATTTTGCCAGGCTGCAGCATTTGATGTTTGTTTACTGACAGGAGGAATTTTGGGCGAGGACGGGTAATTGATGTGCATGTGTGGTGCTCCCGCGGATGCGAGTGTGACTGGCTACTGGAGATGTACATCATTTTCCGTAACATTGCAGTCTAAGATTAGTGCAGGGTCCCAGGGGTCTTGCTCGTCACTCCATTTCCTAAATTGACAGCTGGAGAAACTCTATTCCACCGGACATGATAAACGACATGGGGCGTCGGAGGAGTGCATCGCAAAAGAGAGAAAGGAGTGATAAATGGGGGAGGATGGGAGGAATCAGGGCAGATGAAAGTTGTGTGGCACTGAGATATGACTGACAGCTCATTATGAAAAATCCGAGAAGGGAGTGTAACTTTCTCAGCTAAACCGTTTTCTGTATTTTCCTTTTTGCCGATCTCAAATACACTCAATAGACACAGATCTCCACTAATATCGAGGATTGTAATTGTCTGTGACTGTGTTGAGAGTGAGATCATTTCTAATGCAATAATTTACACATTTACTGTAAGTTGATTCAAGACAATAATAACACAAAATGAAATGCACATAACTTCAAACTTCAAAAAGACTGCAGGTATTCACTGATACTGGATTCAATGGGTCTGTTGAAGCTTTTCCCCATTTATGTACATGTAGGATGTGTCTGGGTTTATCTGCTATTTTGAAAAGCAACAGCCCATTTGTTCCATGATGGAGACACTGTACCTGTTGAAAAAAGGTTGTTCTCTAATACATATATTTAGGTAATATATTTATAATGTCTTGATGGATATCTAACAGCTCCCATATTTTACTCCTTTTTTTTAAGTTGTAGAAGAGTAGATTTGAACAACTATTGAACGTGGCACAATTTTGTAATACCATCTGTAATAGATGTACTTTGGTTTGGGGTTTGTTTCAGTGCCAAGAGCAACTTCACCTTGTGAAGCTGGACGTTGCCGCCTTTGTCAGATGCTTTTTTTAAGTTATAGTTTTGATCAGAGGCACCGTTGCACTGGACATATGTTACTATTTTGGCATGAACACCATCATTTTTGTTCATTTTTTTGTTATTCTCTACAGTATAACCTTTGTCATTTACATTTATTGCATACACAAAGCTGTAAGTCACCCATCAAGACATTAGAAAGCTCAAGCAAACCCTTGAGATTGCCACTTGGCATTGCTTTATTGGGTATTTTCCCTCCGTAGTCATACTAGCTTCTTGCAACCTCACTCAATTTAGTTGTTTTAGCCCCCTATGGCCGTGTTGCTGATTTTGAATAAGTGCTCAGGGCATGAGGGGTCAGCTGCAATTTCAGCTGTAGCTAAACTGGTCTATTCTAATGTGAGATCTGAGGTGACTTTGACTTTTGATTAATGACAGTTCTCCAAAGGACATATCACCAGGAAAACTTTCCACAGCATGAAAATCACTTCCAGTAAAAGTAGAAAACATCTATATGCATACAGAATTTGGCACAGACTGACTGCATTCAATGTGAAATAATACCCAGGTGTCGTTACAGGAGGCAAACACTGAAAGTGTTTGTTATTAAAATATTTGTACTTCTTGGGCCCCAAAGGCCCACTATGCCTTTTGTCACTTATGCATATTTCCATTATAGTGACATCAAGCAAACAGAGAAATGCTGCTGCTGCCTCTCTGCTGTTCTCTCTCCTTTTCTCTCGAGTGCTTCTCTCACAGGCTGTGAAAACAGCAGCCCCAGGGAGTATTCGTATCCCATGAGCCCTTGGGGCAGAAGGCCCGAGGACACGCCATGGGGATGTATTGAGGGATGTTGTGGGGGAAACGAGAGCTGCACATCTCAATATGAATACTATAGCTACATGTAAAGCAGATAGCAGTTGAATAGAATTGGTCCATTTGGGATTTTAGCAAAAGATTTAGAGATAATGAGAAAATGCAGCTAGTATAAATACTGGGACCACAAACGGACAAGCTACTGTAAGAGTCTGACTAATGCAGACAAATTTGAAAATGCTGTTTACATGTCAATGGCTTTTTTGCAGCACTTGTTTTAATGATGTTTGGCAAACCTACCACCTACCACCATTATTTGGAAATGAGTAGATTTGAATAGACACATTTCATTTTTGGTAGGTATCATAATTGCCATGTGGTGAGCATTTTGCAACATATACTGTATATATAAATGCCAACCCTTCATATGAAGCATTATAGGTCATGGAAAGTCAAAATATCTGAAAAAGTTTAGATTTGTCTGCACTAAAATTGTATCTGTGTGTGTTCACATTCATATTCACGTCAATCAATTGCTTTGGAAATGATTTATGAAATCAAAGTTTTGATCCCATGAATTGATTTTAAAAGGTCATATAAAAATAAAGAGATAATTACTATTGCTTTTTTTAAAAATGTGAAATATAGTGTACATGTCAAGCTTTGACGATACAGTAGTTTTTATCAGAGTAGTTCTATTGATAACTGAAAAGGAAAACAATCTGAGGGACGAGTATGAAGCAGCTTTACCAGAAGTAAGACTGTTGGATTGTGGAACAAAGGTCTCTGTGTCTGTACTCTCCTGTATGATCTTATTATCTGTCAGCCAATTTAACAGAGAGGCCTTTGGGGAGTGACAATGAGGATGTAGGGGAGGAGGAGGGGACGCCCACACACACACGCACACACACACACACACACACACACACACACACACACACACACACACACCTCTGCTCTAATTCACACTGACCTCTGCGGCCTCTCCACAATGCACGTCTTCGTATTTGATAGAAAAATCGATAGCCTTGCTGGCACACAACAACCTCCATGAAGAATTAAAACAAGGAAAGTGTTGATAGCGGTCAATCATTTTTCTGTCTACTAACACTACACTTACTGATGCAGGAATGGATACATGCCGTTTGCCTTTTAGAAATGACAGTTCAGCTTGCCGAGATGCTTCCTTTCACATGATGGGTATCTAAAAAAAGTAGAAAAAAAGGATAAAAAATAGTATTCTACTGGCAACGGTATTACTTTAAGGGTAAAGTATTGGTACTGGTATCGTAATATTTTAACCGATACCCAGCCATACTTATTTTGTTTTGTAGACTTTAATCTAGATTACATTTGTAACATGTTTTAAAAATGTGCTCCATGAATTAAAGCCCGACCGATGCTATAAATTCACAAATATTTAATATTAGATGAAACACTTTACACGACTGTGTAAAAATTCACTTGTCAGTGCTCTGTGGTGGACAAAATATGTAAGGGATACAGTTTTTAAATTACCTTAATTTACCTAACTTTTCTTGTTACTTATCAGCCAGCATATACACCAATACAGATATCTGCGATAAGCTATATATCAGCCTGGATGATTTATCGGTCCAGCTCTACTATGAATGAATTCTCTGACCACAATGCCAAAGCCAGTATTTTCTCTATTTCCTTTTCGGGACAGAAGGTCTGTTTTTATTTTGGCCTGTGTGTTATTGTCAGCTGCCCATTTTGACACCAGAGGCCTGTACTACAAATCAAGATCAGCATGCCCAGGATTTCTTTCACTTACCCGGCTTCACTAACCGCGGTCCTGCATAACCTGTATCACAACGGTGGTTAACAACTAGTTCAATCAACCCAGGCTTTCCCAATCCAGAGACGCACACGTTCACATAAAAGAGGCTGTTTTTGCACAGCATGACCAATCACAAACATCTACCAGAGCTGCATATTTTACATCAGAAGGCCAAACTATAATTCTAAATAAATATGAAGAACACAGACACGGTTTTACAGGCAAAATACTATACAGTTGCTGCTTCCTAAAACAGGAAGAAAAGCAGACGCTATAAATGTGTAAATCACAACGCTTATCAATATCACTTCCCCATCAGTCAGGCACAAGATCTGACCAGAATTACCCTTTAGCTTTCCATAAACTGTGTTGCTTTAGCCTATTATTTACCCTGGCAGTGGTAAGCGATCTAAGAGCAAATAAAAAATATAAAAACATAATTCAAATGCGCGCATTGGCAACACATGGCTCAAGAAGCCAACCTATAAGAAATCCCGTAGGCTAAACTCACTGAGCCATCATTTGAATATGTTTTATAGTTCTTACTTTTAGGGAAAAATCACCATCACCAAACCCACCAGACTCCATTTAAATAATCAGAACTTTTATTATACTAAAACACAAATAGCCTATAATTCCATCCGCTTAAAATCCATATCTTTCATTAAGATACCCATTGGTGAATGTTAACGGGGTCGGTCTCTAAATGTTTTAATTTTTATGAGCGCACCTCTCTCTCTCTCTGCACACCGAGGTCCAGTTGATCTTCTAAGAACGGTGACGTCGTTACCAATTGAGTATGTGATCGGTCAGGAGGCGGTGCTTTTACACGGGTTGATCTCTAATCTCCAACATAACCTGCTCCTGACCAGGTTAGGTGTTGCATGACCAACGACGTTGTAAAACACTGGGAAATATTGGAGATGCATTTAAAAGATGGGGACAGTTTAGAGCCCAAAAGTATGCAGAGTTTGCTAATTTCCCCCTGAACAGGTGAGCATTGAGCTTTAGGCTAATTTATCACCGCTAACATTACAAGAAGGGATGGGCATTTTCAGTCATTTCAACATTAAGGTACTCACATAAATTTATATAGAGTACTCAAGTTATAACAGCCTGGTTGATTTATTTATTTCTATATTTATTTACTATGCTCTACTATGAATGGAGCTATTATTGATTTACCCAACTCAGTCGTTCCAAATCAGCAAACCTAAGCTTTGATTACAGTCAATATTAATAATAAATATATTTAATATATTTTCTAAAGGAAACTAGTTTGCCATGTATGGACTTTATACAATGTCAGAAAGCATTAACTGCAGTGCACTGCAACAGTTATTTGTCCAAATGTGGCCAGTGGTCCAAGGTCAAGCAGCGTAGACCGGCCCCTCTCCTGCCAGTCTTGAGGCCGTTCTGAACAGATGTTGGCACAGCCAGCTGGACATGGTGACCTTGACTAAATCTCAAAGGGGTCTTCTTTGGCAGCATGGGCACCCAACTCTCCCCCCTGGCAATGGAGACCCAGTGCAGCAGCGTATAAGCAAGCTCTGTGTGTGTGTATGTGTGTGTGTGTGTGTGTGTGTGTGTGTGTGTGTGTGTGTGTGTGTGTGTGTGTGTGTGTGTGTGTGTGTGTGTGTGTGTGTGTGTGTGTGTGTGTGTGTGTCATTCAAGCTTCAGTGAAAAGGTACCAGTGAATCAATCACATGCCCTGTGTAACACCACACTAAATGAAATTCAATGGACTGATTGAGTGAGTGATGGATAATTCACATACATACAGCCAGAATTAAGTGATGGAGAAACACTCAGAAGGAGGGTGCAGGAGGTGAGGGTTGGTTAGACCTCTGAAGACTGTGTGTGTGTGTGTGTGTGTGTGTGTGTGTGTGTGTGTGTGTGTGTGTGTGTGTGTGTGTGTGTGTGAGCGCGCGCGTACGTGTTGCTCTGTGAGTGTGTTGGTGGGTGGAAACTAACTGTAGACGTAGAGTGTATAGACTCTGAAGGCTGAGCGTCCTGAGGAGCGGCTGTGTTCGTAACCCACATCTGCCATCCCAGGATGCAGCAGAATGTGTGTGTGTGTGTGTGTGTGTGTGTGTGTGCATATGTATTTACTTGAGTGTGGTTACCATCTGGGCAGAACATCAGGGGCACGCCTGGACTGCACGGTGAGCCAGTCCACTTTTAATCTGCCCAGCGCCCTCTCCCCGTCAAGGAAGGTCAACGCCTAGGCAAGGACAGCACAGTCACCCCTGTAACACCAACAGTGGGGGTCGGCGCTGGCTATCCATAATAGATGGCAGCTGGCTTTAGTGTATGTCTTCACTTTGCCTGGGGCAGCGGTGTTAGCCCATCTTTCATTCCCACTACTCCATGGAGCTAATGTGCTGTGTTAATGCTTCTGTGAATCAGGAGGAGTGCTCAGTCGTGTGTCTCCCCTGTAGCTACCGAGCGCGCTCATGTCATTGCCAAAATAGGACAGAAGGTGCTTCAACAAAGAAAACATTCATCTGGAGGTATCACAGCACGGCGACAAAATCAACCTTCATACATTAAGAGTTCACAACACTAGTTAGTAAGAGAAATAGGATGGGATGTACTTTTATGGGACAGCATACCTTTTGGTAAACACATTTCTAGTTTATTGCTTTTCTTTTATACTATACAAAACTACAAGTATCTTTTCTGTGTAGAAAGTAGTTCAAAACATAGTTATAGTACATTTCACACAAAATGTATCATCCCCAATTTCACAGGCTTTTATGTTAAGTGGCTGTTCAGTCCAACTCGCCCATCAAACATGATATCCAAGAGGTTTTTTTTTTCTTGCCAGAGAGAGCAAAACCATTTTAAATGCAAATGACCTAAATAAGATTAGCGAGGTAGGCTGTTCGCTCCCTGTTAATTATCACACGCAGTAGTCAATTAACAACGCTAACGATGGGACACTTAGTGAGCGTTAACCCAATTTACCACGGCTAAGAGCCGGGTGGACAGTGTTGCAAGGGGTAACTATAGGTGGGATCTGGGGGGGGGTCACATCTTTAATGCGCTCAATCCCCGTTACAGAAACTGAGTTTAGAGACGTTGACTAGAGCTCATGTGTTGAATTTGGCAAAAAGTAGAAACTGTTGTGATGTTGTGTGGTCCTGTACTCCCTCCTATAGCCTATTCTCCCATTTTGATGTAGAGTTGGGCACCATGTGGGCAGGAGGATGAGCGGGACTCATTCGGGGGTAATTAGAGTTACCCAGGATGTGTTAGCCAAGATGCTGCTCCTCAGTTAACAGCATTAGCCTCGGCAGGGATGAAAGCATGCTCTGATTTAACAGTTGTCACTAGACCTTGGCTGTGAGAGGCATGGGTGACTGACAGGTTGAAACCGGACACTCATTTGTGTGCCTGGGTATGTGCATGCGTTTGTGCACAGGAGTGTGTGTTGGTTGCACTGATGTGAGAAAAGTATGGGGCATCTGTGCTTCTGTTAAGACTGTTACTTTAATCTTGTAAACCAGGAACCAAACCAAAGCGCTTTGTCATAAGACAATAGGTGATACGCGTGAATTGGTGTCATGCACTTGCGCTAGTGACACAAATAACATCACAGCTTCAAAACACAGGTGACTTTCGGTGTATTGCAGAGCACTAAAGTTAGAGGCTTTCTGACTTTAAGAAATACCATAAAATAAAGTAAAATGAGCATTTGTTTGCTTTTAGCCACTGATGGCCCTGTGAAACGTGTATGCTCATAGCTTATGATTAAAATCGTATGACAAAATTAAAAGGCAACTTATTTTGCTATACAAAAAAAGTTCTGTAAAAGTTCATACTTAGATTTGGATTGGTGCCTTTTACTAAGGTGGAAAATGGGCCTTCTGTTTGACTTTGAATGGTTGTAAAATGACTCCATAAGACAAATGTGACTTGACTTAGGTCAATTTCATCTTAAAGCTTGTCCAATAAAGCTATATTTTCACTTCTCCCAAAAAAAGCTTCTACAGTGGAGAAATTCAATAAAATAGGCTGTGATGAAGATATTAAAGTATATTTGTAATCTATGATGATAAAATATCACCCATGTTACTACATGGAAATGATGCATTGTTCTTAGTCCCAGTCAGTTTGATATGGATTTAGATTTTTTTGCTATCTTCCGCTTCAGTCTGTGGAGAAGAGATGGTGGCCTGCAAACGGCATACTTTGGCTTACGTATTTAACATTACTTGCCATTACTTATGAGTTGGGACAAACTAAGCCTTTAAATATTGATATTTCCTCTTTGTCAGGTAACTAACCTCTCTGGTGCCCAATTCTACACTGATGTGATGAATAGTGTTAGATTTTGGCTGACACATTTTCTTTATTTAATTTGGTCACCCAGTTTAGAGTAAACAGGTTGTGCAGCCACACTGGATTCTCTGAAGTTCCCCCCCCTTTTTTTTTAACTGTTAATACGTTTTAAAAGAGTTTATTGTACTTCCTGGAAGTTACGATTTGTTCCATAGGGCCTATTATTATCAGACCAGCACCAGTCCATCGGGATGACCGTTAAAATACTCACTCACTGTCCAGGCGGTTACATTCAGGCATCTCTATCAGACAGGTCTCTTTCCTAAATGAAACATCTGCCCTGCTAACATAAATCATCATCACTCTCTGGCCCTGCCCACCATTTTCATCTGTGTAACCAGAGCTCCGAGCGTCAGCAGGAAGTGTATTGGTCAGAGCGGCCTATTGATCATTGATCTGGCGCCATCGATCCAAACCATGCCTCTTTTCCTCCCACCCTAACTCGCTCTCTCTCGCTCTCTCTCTCTGTAATCTGTTTGGATTCACGGGGACACTGCTGGCCATCTTTTGAGTTAAATCTCCCTATGGAATATACGCATAAACTCAGATAATGAGAATAAATGGTACTTCTGACTGGTGTTTCTCTTTTTCATGTTTGATTTATTAGTTTTTAATCAATATGTTTTACTTCACGAGCAGGACTCACCTTGTGATGTTTGCCTCGGAGTAGGATTTTAAATCAGCAAAAACTTAGAGACGACCAATATTCAAGCAATGGTACAGTGAAGCCTACATTTTCATTATCATGTGTAACATTCAGTTTTTCTGATAAAGTATAATCTGTCAGCCTCTTGGAATGCTTCTCACAATAAAAAAAAGATTTCTTTTTTGATTACTCACATAATAAGGTGCTGTTAACAATAATCTACACAAGACACTAAAATGGTACTATATAAACATTTTATTTTTACCTGATAATACCTTGTGATATTGGCAGAAAATGACTCAATTTATATTAGAGTTCAATCTTGATCTCTTTATCAGTGGCACAAATGTATGATGAGCCAATCAATTTACACGTAATTTACAAACTACGGGGCAGGAAATCAATGAGTATAAAAGTGTATGAAATATACATTACAGGAATTCTGCTATAGCGCTGACCACAGACTTTGATAAATAGTCGAGCCATTTATTTGTGTCGCTATTGATTATTCAATCCGGAGAGTTCACCAGAATCGTCAGTCTTCTCTTCTCCTTTTCACTCGATCTTCTTCTGAAAGCTGACTTACGATCCATCGGGTCAGATGAGCAGCTGTTGGTTAAAACACCTCGGAGATGAATAAAAGTAATTTGAAGCAGAGAGCCTTTAATGCGATTTTAAAAAGTGGCTTGCATTGATTGAAACGTGGCTTTATTTGGGTAATATTTTTAATTTCAGCACTCAAGAGATTGCTTTTGTTTATTATTTGCGCAGATCAGTGTAACATTTTACTCCGGCATGGTTTATCAGTCCTCTTTTGAAGTAATGTTAGTGTGAATAAAGTCCGCTCACAGTTTAGGATCTCCCAACTCCACACAGCCCGAACGTGGCTATTGCTTGTCATTAAAATAACAAATGCACTGGGGCTCCTGATTTAGTGTGGCGCTCTGGCCCCTGATGTATATTAATACCACAACACTGCACCTCTTACCTCGGGTTCATCATTCATCTGGGTAAAAGAGGTGGAATTGAAAAGCAGTCCTTGTTTTTGCTGGAACCTGGATCATTTATTGTGTCATGAGACAGGGCGGACCCCTCTGCACGTCCTTCACCTCCCTGTGCCGTACCAGCTCCTGTTAGATACTGAAGTGTGTTTGTGTGTTATTTTGTGAAACACGTGGAATAATTGTTTGTTGATCATCTTAAATATTTCTTGTTCTAATTTTGTATGCTAGTGACAACTTTTTTGTCAAATTGTTTCTGTTGTCCCACTTTCAGATTTTTGAGCTCGATACTAAAGTAAAAGGGTGAAGGATTTGCATTTCATTTCATGCATATTTTTAATCATGTCTGTTTCTGGCTCTGCCCAGCGCTCCCATTTAAGTCTGGTGAGGTTCTCATTGAGTGAGTGGTGCAGCTCTGGGCTCTGTTAAGTGATGACTGCTGGTGACAGATTGTCTTCCACCACATTGCTAGCACTTCTCCTAGACAGACCGTCCGTCCTTCTTTCATCTCTTCCTGAGTGGACGTGAGGGCTCACCCAGCAATACAAGACAAATAACACTTCTGCCAGGCCATCAGTCTTTCCAGCAACAAGGCAGCTTACCTTTCAGAAGACTGTAGTCCGTGTAGTACCAGAAGGTGTAGGAACAATCTCTATACAGTATGATACAATGCTATGCAGGCTCTCTGTTTCTGGTCTTTTCTTCCTGCACTGTTGACATGCACACAAGTATCTAGTTTCTGCATGTTGTGTTAATGTCATCCATGGAAACTATTACAAATGGGGGTGGCTGTGGCTCAGTGGTAGAGCGGTCACCTGCCAATCGAAAGGTTGGTGGTTTGATCCCATGTCGAAGAATCCTTGACACTGAACCCCGAGTTGCCCCGATGCTGCGCCAGTGTGTAAATGCGCGTGAGTGTTTATCTGATGAGCAGGTGGCACCTTGTACGGCAGCCTCGGCCACAGTGCATGAATGTGTGTGAATGGTTCCTGTGCTGTACAGGTGCTTTGTAAAAGTGCTTTGAGTAGTTGTTGGGACTAGAAAAGCTATATAAGAATAGTGCATTTACAAATAAATTTAGAAAACAAGACTAAAGCTATGAGGGCACTTGGAGATAGAAGGCCATGTCCTATTTCGCAATGTTAACAAGAGTAAAAAATCCACCCCTTTATTAGGATCCATTTATAATTATAATGGGTTCTTACTCTACCAAATTTCATTAAAATTGGGCCATGATTACTTGCTGACAAACCAAACCAAAAACATAACCTGTGTGGCGGAGGTAACTAAATAAAGGGACCTTTTGAAAAGGAGAACTATGACTATTTATTACATTTGTCAAGGAATATAAACTAAACCATCTTATCAGTGATTGATGAATGGACAAATGTACTAATTACTGTTCTGCTGCACACTATAGATCCTGATTAGTTAAACGGTTTCCTCCGCCAACTCAGAAGTTGATTTGGCTGCTTGACCTGTTGCACTTCCGTTAATAAGAAGCGTCTTGCATTCAGTAATGTTCCGTCTCTGAGGATTAGGTGAAACCTGGTTAACAGAGTTTTGAATGAGTAAATTGATTTCTTGCCATATACACTTGACATAGTTTCCAAAAGGGTTTTTACAATGTCTGAGACAAAGACAAAGAACAGTGAAAGTATCGCTGTGACGGCAGTGCAGAGGGGTGAAACGGAAGACCATTACTTATACTGTTGCTGTCCACAGAATAATTACAAAATAAATAAGTGCGTTTCCATTAGAGTATTTGTGAAATGCAGAGTTCATACATATGTCATTGGTATCTAATAAGCCAAAGTCACCATTAAATATTGTGAGGAGAAATCTGATATCTGACCACTGACCAACTGCATGTAAATGTGTGCTGCAGTGCCTGTAAGCGCCTCAACTTGATTTATCCCAAGTTCCCAAGTGAATCTGATCGTAGCGCTATTCAGCTTGGGTGTAAAATGGCTAATGACTGAGCTCAACATCTTAAATTTAAGAACAAGGGGAAAGGGAAAATCTTTTTTACAAAAAGGATCTTTTCAGGTTGTTTTTTGCCTGAACTGCAATGAGGAGTAAATTGGTTGTCTGTGTGACTACGGTGTGTGACTACTTTACCTGCCTATAACTCCGGAATGTTGGTGTGAATATGCTTGTATGAAAGAGGAGCTTCAGTTGAGTCTAGACTCATGATTCGTTAACTTCACAAGCGCTCTCGGGGAATCCTGAGGCCACGCTCCCCCTGCCACCGCCGTGGGCAATTATGCTCTTTTGAAATGCAAATAGATGGCATGTACATGTGTTAGTGTGTGTGCGTGTGTCGCAGTTCCGTGTGGGTGGGTGAGTATACAGTACATGCAGATTTGTGTGTCTCCACGCACGTCTGTGGGTGTGCGTGCGTGTCCGCGTAACTTATCTTAAAAGCACCTAAATCCACTGGCACCCCGGTGCTGCAGCAGTCAAATACAATAACATCTGAAAGCCCTGCTACCTTGTGCTCGCTCGGTCCATAGAAGGGACCCTCCAAAACGCAGAGCCAACAAAGAACATACCTTCAATTAGTCAAACGATTAACATTTTAGAGGAAGTCAGTGTTTGGGTCCCTTGGGCTCTCTGCACTCCCCACCAGTCTCCTTTTCATATTCAAATCCACAACATAAAAGTTTGCTATATCTAATCCTAAAAATGGGTCTTTTACTATTTTTGTAAGTAGATAATGCCTGAAGTTTTTGTAGGCGCTATAATTGCCAGGTTATGGAAGAAGGTGTACCATTATGTTTAACAATCCTCATGGGCAATAGGTGCTCCTATGAGTCAGAGCAGACAAAGCTCTTAGAAGCAGTACAAAGCCATACCATATAGTCTATTCTAATTTAGTAGGGGATTAGTCAATCATACTAACCTACATTCATTTAAAGAAGCGCCTCTCTGGGGGTAGCCTAAACGCTTGAGTGGACTTGTGGTCATTATCATGTTGTGCTGTGGTTTGGTCTTTTCCATAAGAGACGCCACTATTGATTTGTTTCATTTTTGTGTCTGGTTGCTGTCACTTAACCATGTCATCTTGGTGCTGGGTAGGCAGGGGTTGCCCATCTGCCCGCCCTCTATAACACAGTGTGACAGGGTACAAAATGGCATTGTGTGGTAGCTGTAAACTTTGTGTGAACTTCACACACCACACTTTGGTGCCATTAGGACTAGATGAAATTTCTCTCAGACACTTGACCCGGGGTCAGGGGAAGTGAATGTCTCCTAAATATGCCACTCACAGGATGCACTGAGGCGTCTGCATAACCTTTTTTTTGTGAATTTAGAATCAGCTTTTTCAGACTCAAAATGTATGGCAGTGTCAACACTTATTAATGCTAGACCTCACATTCAGAGGATTCAAATTCCAACTGCATTTGCATTCATCCACTTGAAGATGTCTCTAATAACCCAAAACAGGTAAATGATTTATAGGTAAATCAGTATTTAACATTTTCATCGTACAATATGAAGTAGAAAAGGAGATTAACTCAAAACGACTAACTTGCAACAGTAAATTGAGACATTGACTCAGTTGAAGGAAACACTCTCTGAAATGCTGAAATTATATATTGATTTTCTTCCTGTCTTTCGCCCCAATGCCTCTGGGTAATTGCCTCTTTGCTTCTGCTGAACTGAACCACCGGTCTCTGGCCTGTTATGTAGACTTGCTTTAGGAAGACAACACCACTGTCTTCTGTTGCATCACCTGTCTCTACCAACATCAGCTGGGACATGCAGGAGGAAGCATTGGGCACTTTAGATGATCTATACTGGATCACTGGAATAACAGTGATAATGTTAATAATGTTTTATATAAAATCATACTGTACATTCTCTGTACACTGTATTCTCATTTACATTTGCTATACCAGCACTGGTGGAGGAAGTACTAAATCTCAGAACTTAAGTAAAAGTACAAATAATCAGAGACATACAGTATTTACTTTAGTAAAAGTAGAAGTATCACAATGGCAGCCCTACTTAAGTAAAAGTACTAAATACTTAAATGTACTTTTAAGTATTAAAAGTAAAAGTAGGCCTACTTGCATAACAATTTATCCTCTTATTGTATATGTTCTAATAATTAAAAAAAAAAAAACAGTATGGGCTGTGGCATTTTAATTAAGTTTGTTTTAGGTTAATGTTATTATGCTTACCATCTGTGGCCCAGTTTACATTCTGACTTACAATTCTGGTTATCTATCAGAGTGATCTGCATGAAGCTCGACTTTGCATCATTTCCCATGGGACGGTGAATGCTGCACACATTTATCTAGCAAGAACACACACGGGCTTGGACAACAAGTAGGCTACGTGGCTTCATAGCTGAGGAGGACCAGGAGTGTTTTTAAGATAAATATATGGGTTGCATATTAACCTTATGTGAACGATTGCTTCACATATGATATGACCAAGCAGAGTATTGGGAGCAGCAGCAGTAACTGGAGCAGTGGTAGTACCGGGAGCGGTACGCAACTGACAAATAAGGGCGGGTCTTAGTGTGGCCATAGTGGGATTCATAATATCCAAGGGGGTAAGCCTCTCCTCTCTAAGCATATCTTCTATGGCGGCATTTTAATGCTACTAAGCCATCACCTGCAGTTAACATCCCATTGACTGTCATTCATTTTGACGTCACTTTGACAGCGAACAACTTTACATCTGAAGCGTTTCAAGACTCTATTACCTTGTATCTCACGTTATGGCTCCGTAGCAGATGTTTTTGTAAAAAAAGGCTAACGATTGTGTCATAACCACGCGACTTCATGTTGCAGAGTTGACAAATCCCCGTGTTGCCAGGAAAAAGCTCGCAGACAGTTTTGACTGACATTAGCTGTTTAGGTTGAATTACTAATGTTAACTAGCATGTTAGTTAGCAATAATTAGCCTGTGTCTATGTTATCTCCTTACATATACCTATGCTCTCCGTCTCTGCTGATTGGGAATGATTGAGATTTCTCTTGGCACAATGAAGACAACTTTCAAACACGTTGCCTACGTCACACCTACGTTGTCAAGCTCAGTTGGAGGCTGCGCAGTAACGCTCAGCTATCACCGGAAAAGTGCTTCTAATGTCCTTCACTGGTCCAGAACAATGGGATCTGTTGGTCCATTTCTTTTACTGTCTATGATAATATCGCGACTGGTATCGGGAGCTGGACGCACTGCAGCTGGAGCAGGAGCAGCTGTCACTCCCCAATGTGAGTCGAGTGCAGATTTGAGTCGCGCACGCTCAGATTTATACAGTTAACGGCATAACGTGTCATACTGAAATTTGTAAAATCCATTAAATAATAAACTTTTCTCATTTTAAACAATAACCGAAGATGGAAATATATTTCAAAAACGTTTTTGCTATCTATGATTGTTTGATTGCTATGTTAGCTCAAAACACCATATAACTGACAGCCTTTGTTGTGTTTGATGCTAACTTGCAGCCAGCAGTGAACAAACTTGGTTAAGTAGGTCCATTTTTACTGTATTGATATTACAGAAGTCTCTCGTTAGCATCTTGTAGGCTACTTGTCGCAAAGTGACCCATGCACAACTCACATCTTCACTTGTTGCAAAGTGACGCATGCACGATTCAAATCTGCACTCGACTTACATCGGAAGTGACAGACACTGCTGAAGGCTTCCCTGCAGACTGCTAACGTGACGGTCAGGAAGACATTTTGGCAGGGGGAAAAACTGATTAGAAAATGTAACGGAACATTGTAGAAATGTAGTGGAGTAGAAAGTATAGATAATTGCTGCAAAATGTAACAAAGTCAAGTATGCATTCTTTCTTCTACTTAAGTAAAGTACAGATACGTAAAAATTTACTTAAGTACAGTAATAAAGTATTTGTACTTCGTTACATTCCATCACTGTATAACAGTGATCCAAATAGGCTTAGCTAAAGTGACCAACTTGGCAAAGTCTCAACCCAGGATCCACTTACTAACATTATTTAGCTACCTCAGGGGTGGAAGAAGTACTCAGATCTTGTACTTAAGTAAAAGTACAAATACCACATTAAGAATACTTAATTACAAGTAAAAGTCCTGCAGTTAACATTAGCCTACACTGAACAAAACCATACAAACATCAAGTCACAGTAGACTTCTCCTGTGTTCAACCAGACTTTGAGCTTTTTCTAGCCTTAAACTGCTGTTAGTGTCTAAACATAACCATAACAAACCTTTCATAATGCTGCAGTCACTACAGTTTACTGATTAGTTTGTTATCAATATTTATGATTTGTAGTTTTCTGTTAACATAATGAGGAAATGTTGATCATGTTACTTGTACAACTTATTTGGAGGTGCATATTGATTTTACACACAGTGAAGTTGTATTAGAGCTGGGCAATATATCGATATTATATCGATATCGTGATGTGAGATATTGTCTTAGATTTTGGATATCATAATATCGTAATATGGCATAAGTGTTGTCTTTTCCTGGTTTTAAAGGCTGCATTACAGTAAAGGGATGTCATTTTCTGAACTTACCAGACTGTTGTAACTGTTCTATTATTTGCATTTTCCCACTTAGTCATTATATCCAAATTACTGATGATTATTTATCAAACATCTCATTGTGTAAATACTTTGTGAAAGCACCAATAGTCAACAGTACAATATTGTTGTGGTATCGGGGTATTTGTTCAAAAATACCGTGATATTTGATTTTCTTTATATCGCCCAGCCCTAAGTTCTAGTAGACATGGTTGTTTGAGTCAAGTGTTGTTGTTCACCGTTTTTTATGAACATGACCAAAAGTCTGGAGGTGAAGCCTTGTAATTGTTTACGTGTCACAGGCAAACTACCCCACTGCTACTGTTTGACAGGTGTCAACTTGGGCGCCACAGAGGGCTTTAATAAGCAGGACCTTTGGCTGAGAGCTGATACGAGCGTGTCTCAAATATGTCTACCTTTGTGTGACAGATTCTGATGAAAACCTTTGACAGCTTGAACATTATGTTTTGAATAAATGATTATTTTCATTCTGGAGGTCTCATCCCAGCACTGCACTTTGATTCTGTCAGGATGCTTGACTGCCCTCTGAAAATGGAAGGCAATGAACACTCTGTATAAAACGTCTTTTTTAGGACAATGAGCCTTGTGGGCTTTAGAGAGAGATGAAGACAAACTGTTGATGACAGTCCCCAATTCCCAAGATCTAGAATAAATGTTTTCCTCTTTTTTTGGTCCAGAACAGAACTCAATCCATCACGCTTTGTTTTCGGGTCTAGTTGTAGTTCATTAGGATGAAAGGCACCTAGATTAGGGATTTGTTAAGGTTAAACTGTCAGTGTGATTCGGAGCTGCCTCTTTAAGGTTCATAATGGGTTTCTAAAGTGCCACATGTCTTGGCAGACTCAGTGAGCTCGTAGCAAACCTCAGACACGAAACGGGTAAAAATTGATTGAAATTCCTTCAATGTGGCATTGTCTCACTCACTTGAAAAATGGAATGAAGAAAGAGCTGTGGTAAATTGCTCTGTGAATATGGTTGCTGAAACCAATACTGTTTTCTTTGCTTTGCTAATTATTAATTACCCATCTCCATGCATATGTGTTTATTCCTAATTGTATTTGATGGATGAGTGGCAGCTTTGACACCTCATTAGACCAGATTAATTGAACGACACAATATTTATGTCTCGGCAATGACCAGTTATCCTACCATCTATCATTGAGATGATCTCACTGATTGAAAACCACTGGTCCGTGTAATCCTAATTATTTGGAATTAGAAAAGAATTTATAGCTTCTTGTGGCGTTTTTCTGTGATGACGGCAAATTGGAAACATTAAATGCATAACGAGGGAGAAAATGAGAGGAAGACACAATCATGAAATTAATGGGGGTGAATGTCGTAGAAGGGGGAAGGGCGCATAAAACAAACGAGGTGCATGCCTTATAGACCCACAGTTTCTCACTGCACAGCACAAGCGTAGACACACACCGTCATGTTTCCCTGAGATTCTGGCATAACATTTGTCTCTTTCTCGTAATTCTGAAAGGGAATGCCCACAGGGTGCCTGTTTAGAAGAGGGCTTTCTTTTTCACATTTAACTAAACCTGTATATTCTCCAACTCCCCATCCAGTCACTTCCAAACATGCTTCTGCAGAACATCTCGATCCATATTCTTGTCTTTTATTAAAAAGTTGGCTGACTACTGGAAAAAAAAAACATTTCCACTGAACTTCACATAACCCTCCTCTAACTTCTGCAAAGCTTTGGCTCTCATGGGAGGAGCACAAACTAAAATCCAGCATTTGAGCTCACAGAGAAGCAACAAGGCCCAGAAGAGTGGAGCTTTTACTATCATACAGTATAAGAAAGCCTCAAGGAACAGACTTCTTTCCCAGGTAGTGAGAACTTCCTCAAGCTTTTTTCCCCCCAACTTTTCAAGTTTCTATCACCATTAGCTGGCTCCCTTGTGGTCTTGAAAGTGGCAACGCTGATTGAATTAAGCCGTTTTCTTCTTTGAGACATTGTGACAAGCTTTCTTAAACAGAAGTCAGTCACTGCTACTGACTACTACACATAGCCATACCAATATATGCTTATACATCACACACACACACACACACACACACACTCTGTTTGTATATGTATGCACACGTACAGTATACATCAAGGCATGCACACATATACAAAAATACAAACTGAATCTGACAAACTATCTATAGAAATCTGCTGACCAGTATCGCTCAATGGGATATAGACCAAAGACATTCTTAGAAGCTGTTCTATAATGCCATTTACACCATAGTATTTTAATCAATTTAACTGGCCTTTTGGATTTACTTGGCTCAAAATGCTCTTACTAGTTTTAAAAATAGGACAAATGGTCTTTTGGAATCAACCAGGGAGAAGTTTAATCTCATTGAATGAAGCCAAAGCCAGACGTTTAGCTCCACACAGTATAGAATACAAGATTATACCAGCCTGATATAGCCCTTCCACCACCCGTTTATTTTTATCCTCTATTAAGGCAGCGATATCCTTAAAGGCTGCCAAAATTATCCTGTAAAAATGCTGACTGGGAAATATGAAAGGTTCCAGGCGGTTCTAGTAAGCAATCTGCGCGCATGGTGGAGCAATGTGACTGCTGTGCTTGCTATACCAACAGGGGTGACCCCAGTTGGATGGAGAGGTGAGACTAAATGAAAGTCATCCCTGGATCTTAGGGAAGCCAAGTCTGGAATACCAAAGCTCTCTTCAAAATGAGATTTACTGCCAACAGAGGCTGCTTTACATAAATGTTTGGTTTTAGTATTATATTCATCAGCATTGTGTAAACAGGCTACAACTCCTGCAGTTTAAAATCCACTGGACATTTTATTTCCTCCTTCAGTTTTGGACTACGATGCTTTCAAGTGCATGTGCAGTCCGTAGCTGTTAAATTATGCATTGAAATAATTAGATTTCTCAGCAGCTAAAATCATGCTCAGATGATTGTTTCACAGGATACTCCACTAACTCTAAGTAAGTATTTTGACGATCCTGTCGTCCATGGAGATGATTTATACAGAAACAGTGCCTTTTGTCGAGGGATTGGGACGATCATTTTCTTATCAAACACACTATAAGTCATTTTAAAAAAGAATGTTTTGTACTTAAGTTAACCACTCTTCAAAGGGAAGCCGGTAATTGAAGAGTTACTAGAGCCCTGTGGGTGTTCTGAGACGTCGGTATGAGCCCAACCGGCAGCTAAGTGGAACAAATTCAATGAACATACAATTATATTTCCTTCTCTTGGACGTTTTTTGGTAAGACTCACATAGCACGCAAGTTGTTACTGCTATTCTACAGATCAGTGTACCTGCACAGATGAATGGACATGCCTATTTCTAAATGTGTTTTCTTTGCAGGCCTTTTTAAACACAACCTAGCTTGTTGCTTTAGTATTTTTTTATGTTAAGATATCTAAACATATTATCTGCTTTTTATGTTTTATTTAATCTGTTTGTCCAGAGGCTCAAAGCAACCATGAAAAGTTACCCACTTCTCTTGGCGCTAGCTGTTTTACCTGCAGGGTCCAACCACAGCAGGCTTGTTTCGTACGCATAAGCGTCATAAAGCTGTGAAAAGCTGACCACGAGGGCAGTTTTTTGCCAGCTGCCTTATTGAAATGAACTTGAGAGGAATGTATTGATCTTGTTTCTAGATGGCAATGACACAACTTGGCTTCGCTTTAGAGGTGACTCCATCCAGACCCTCTTGTGTTATGCAGGTGACGTAGATGTGTCGCTGAGGATTCGACTGGTGTCAAGGAGCTATTTAAAATTAGAGCATGGCGCAGCAATTGATTTTGTTTATATTTAATGTGATTAAACACAGTGGAGACCATTTTGCTGTTGCTGGAATCACAATCACGGCTTTCACTGGAGAATAGATACAACACAGGATAGAAAAATGTCCTCCAGGTAATATATGCCATTTGGCAATTGCATTAAACCAAAGTGTGTTTATCGTGATTGAAGACCTTTTAATAATGAGTGATGCAGTGAGAACTGTGCCACGATACATGAAAGCAATGCAAGTAGACAATAATGTAAGAGTTTATTTTTTCTTTAAAATCATGATAAAAGTAAACTGTTGCAGTTTCTGCATGGAATGTGTAATCAAAAGGACTCCTCCTGTTAATTTAATAATAATATTAATAATACATGTTCCCACAATATCAGTGCAAACTATTCAGGAGAAGCTCTGGACAGTAGATACAAAGTTTTCTCACAAGCAAATAAGCATAATTTCACATAACACTTTTAGACATACTCTGCCTGTTGCTTACTATCAGTGATATCATACCACCGCTATAATAAATGATCAAATGTAAATTTGCCTGCATGGATATTTACACAGGTCCACTCTCAATACTAGAAATCCCCTCGTACATTTCTTTCCCTCATTGTGTAAGTCCAGCTCTCTCAATCAAGATATGTGAGTCCTGCTACGAGTTCCTGATTAACACCACTGCTCGTGTAGTTTTGTTTTAACTGTCCTCAGTTAAATGAGAAATTAAGAGGCAAGAGATAGAGGCTAATAGCATTTATTAACCCAGCGTGAACGGGCAGCGGGGCGACCACGCTCCTCCACCACCGTCTAGTCCTGCTGGCTCAGTCGGCGGGGCCCAGAGAGGGGAGTGGAACATAATAAAAACCAACAAATGCACCCAGCTGATTAATGCAGCCCTGTGGCTATAGTAATTATCCCTCTCCACACTCCTCCAGCAGACGAGCCAAACAAGTGTGGGCCATCGAGAGGGGAGTGTGCAAATGATGGATCTGAGAGCACTGTGTTAGTGGTTGGATAAAGACACATTTTTGTTTATTTGGTTGGTTCTGGAGGTGGAGTTGAAGTTTTTACACTTCCATTTAGAAGAAAAATTTGTCTTGAAAATATATTTTTTAACTTCACATGTTTTACTTAAGATGAACAATATCATCTTAAAATCAGTGCAAAGTAAACCAAAGAAAATTATATTAATGAAAATGCACCTAAATGTATCAAATAATAGCACAGGTAAAAATGCCAATATGTCAGCTTGACCTCTGATGATCCCTCTTATTTATATACAATGTTGTTATAGCTGCTTTATGATGAAAAGACTTCCAGAAATGTGCCACACAGACACATTATCTTCTTTTTTCTTTTAATTTGAACCATGGTTCTGTTTGGAGTTGTGCACCTTATCATACTCACTCTTGTATTTTTCCCATTTTATAGATTTTTGTTGTTGTTGAATATCAGTACTTTAAGTCAGTGTAATGCCGTGTGATGAGTTCATTAACACCAGAGAAGTGTCCGCGATTTAAGTCTACAACTAAACAGCTCAGAAATTCTTTAGAAGCTGTTATCATTCTGTTGTCTTATAATTCATTCTATTTGTTTTAATTGTGTTATACTAAAATATGGATGCAGAAACAAGTCAGTTAAATCAGTTTATTATTAAAAGTTGACATGCAGCATTTGACACAAGTTCTATCCACAGGACACAGTGAGCTTCCTGCTGAGCCACGTGGTACAGTGTGTTTATCAGGAGAGGTCAGAAGGTCAGTCATGAAAGACAAGTTTGCTCATGAATCAGAGATTTAATTACATGCAACCGAAGTGACATGGTGTCCCTCAACTCACCACAATATGTAATTACTATTTATTGACAGCTAAGGATTGGTTTTCTCTTTCACTTTTCAGAAACGGTTACATCTTAGCTTTTCTTATCTGCCTTTAGAAATGTTTGCTTCAGGTTTTATGTATGTTCACACATTGTCACATACTGTAGAAGCCTAATGTTCTCTGCTAAATGAACCCAAGTACCTTTTGTATCCATGTCTTTTCTGTTAAATTAAGGCCATATTCCAGAACTCAGAGACACTGGAGATGGTGAATTTATCACTGAGAATGAAAAACGGTTATGAGTGCAAACCTATTATGAAAACATAAACTGTAAGTGTTCAGACCCCAGACTTACTGTGATCTGCTTAAAGAGACATCCTGGTCGTAAAGCTGAAAATCTGTTTTGCTTAAATACGGTCCTAATGATTGGATTACTGTTTCTTCGTTTGGTGATAGCGTGATAGTGGGATTACAGACTGTGTGCCCAATAGATTTCCTGTCAGATACCAAGAAGCCCAGTGTCCCCTCGCTGGGCTGAAAGGGAGGGAGGCAGATTAGCCTTGGACGAACAATATGGCCCACCTCAGAACACTGGCAACACAAACACAAGAGTGGAGCTGCAGAATTAAATGCAGTGAATTTATTTAACTAATAGACTAAAAAATGTTGAGATTGTCAGTTCTCCAGTGTTTCATTAACCAAATCCACAGCTTTACAGTACCTTTTTATATAATTTCCTATAGCCAAGATATTTTCACATGCACTTTAAATTTGGCTATAACTTAACTTAAAATAAAACATTTATTATTTAATAAACGTATACCCCAGCAATCAACCTTGATCATACATGTCATCTAAACCTTAGTGTCTTTCCTTTTCTGTCTTCTCTCTCTGTCTTATTAAAAACATAAACATATCTTCTATTGATTATGTCTGGATGTCTTAATCAGATCAGCGGTAATATCCTGGTTTTCCTCCGCATGAAAGTACATTAAATGCCAAAATATTGATCAAAAATTTAATTTAATTTGCTTCCTTTATTAGAGCAATCGGCCTATGCTCTTGTGACTTTGATATGGACTGACATGAAAAATAGACGTTCAAATTTATAATTTCTTTTTATTTAAAAGACGGTTGGGAAACAGTCTGTCCCGAGGCTTCTGGCGACACAGCAATGCTGTGATCAATAAGAGCGTGTGATGGGTTTTGTATCGATCAGGATAATGTGGGTTGATGAAGTGGGTCGGAGGGGAGGGAGCGCTCTGGGTTTCCTCTGATGGCTGCCACTTTACACAGACGTGGTAAAGATCCACTCAAACTTGTCTGTTGTTGTCATCGTTATTATTATTCCTGCCGAGGTTATTATCACTCTCGGTTTAGTACATCCTTTTGGGTTTGGTAAATCCCCCTCTCTACACAGTGTGATTGGTGAAATGCTGTGGGAAGCAGCTGCCATTACTTTAAAGAAGGGCAGGCTGTGGAAAGCCTGATCCACGGTGGAGAGGATAAAAGAGTAAAGGGAACCGTTTAGCTCTGTAAGCTGGCACTGAGCCTTTTAAAGCACAGTAAACAGACTTCTTTAAATTGCCTTCAGTGAACATGCTGCTACTTCTGTTGCCTGTCAATTATTGCTGTCCACTTCAGTTTACTTTTGCAAGTGTAAACATCAACTGTGACTCTAGAAACTGCTCATCTATTTCCCTCTCTGTATCTATCTACATCCACATCTATATATCTATATTTATTTACTATATCTATCTGGGGGGGGTGTCTGCCTGTGTCTGTGTTTTGCAGCGCTCCCTTGTGAATGACTGGACACCGGCTGGTCGTTCATTAGCCCATCCCACCTCAGTACTCTTTCAACCCCATTGGCTGCTCTCAGGACAGCCTTCCTGAAACCAACCAATGGCAGCTGCTCCATATGCACCAAACCACTCCTTCCTGCTCTTAAAGAGCCCCCATGACTTCAATGGAGACTCAATACCCTCACTCACTTACTCAGCCTGAGTGCGCTCTCACCACTGCTGCTCTCCATCCATCTGTTTGCCTTTTATTCTCTGTTTCTCTATCCATCCCTACCCTGATCTTTATTCTGTCTTCTTTTCTCTACGCTTACTTTTTTTTTCTTTCATCAATTTTACCTCACATTTTTCCTCCTCTCTTTATTGCCACTAATCTTCCTCTCTCCACACATACCTCTGAGCCTGAGTGTGCAGCACCTGTGCAGACTGGAGTTTGTTGGGCAGAAGGTTTTTTTGTTTTTAATATTGTGTGTGTGTTGAACAGGGGGAGGGAGGGGAGACACCACCCAGGAACACCTGACCAACCTTTCATCAAGATATGTGGAGACTTAGGAACTGATTTTCTTCTCCAGCTTTTCCCCAGCTGTTTGTTCATCTGTTTTTATCGCAACACCTGGAATGCTTAACGTGGACTGATGGATGTTTCCGAATTGTGCATCCCTGATCCTCTCTGCTACCACAACCAGTAGGTGCATCTTTTTCTCTTCTCTGTTTCATCTCTACTGTTGCTTTTATTTTTGGTAACAGAATTTAATTTACTTCTTTGCTCTTCTTTTATCAAAAATGAGAAAAAAACAAATCATAAAAGTCTGTTTAAATCATTTCTGAAACAATTCCCATGCATAAAGTAAACTACTTCAAAAGCCAGGGAGTTTCTCACGTTACCTCATTCCCACCCCGTGTACGGGACAGCAGAGCTCCGTAGTGTCAGTGAGGCTGCAGTAGCGGTAGAGTAGCCCACGGGGAGTCCAGGTCAGACGATTGCCCTACAAGCCCATGTCTAGCCCTGCATCAGAATCCAGGCTTTAACTTCTGCCACAGGGAAGAGCCAGAGGCAGATTAATGCGTATGCGTATTAATGTCCAGACGACTATCCTCTGGCAGCAGCCTGTGTCCGGCGGTGTCCGAGGGACAGAAAACTGTGACTTTACTGTTGCCCAGTATGAGTGAGAGTGTGTTCTTGAGGCAGATAAGAGTATATTCGACGGGCCTGCCTGAGCAGGTTGCTGTTGTTTGTGATTTTGCACTTTACTTTTTTTTTTTTTTTAATTTTGCTGCTTATATTGAAATCATAGGAAGGATTTGAATTAAATTTGAATAACATTAAAGTGTATATGCAAATTGTCTTTGTGCAGGAATAAAGCAGCTTGTTCTACAGTAGACAAACTCTGGCATTTCAAATGAAGCACCAGTCCTTTCAAATTCCACGACTACTACACTATGCCTACAAAGAAGCTCTTCTTTTGACCAAATATGATTGGACAGGTAGACCATTTAGGGTCCTCTTTATGTTAAGCTGTAAATGGGATTGGAAAGGTTTAACTTGCTTAGCACTTTTTCAGGATGATGAATAACAATATTTCAACTTGTCCACAAGATCTTCTATCATGTTAAACTAAAACTCATTAAAATGTAATTACATCAGCCAGTATTTGATTAGCAAGATAAATGATAAAAAACATATTTGCATTCAAACGTAACTGCTCTTCTTACTGTAAAGGGTATTAGTAACAATTATTTAAAAGTGGTTGAAGCTTTTATACACTTTTCATGCTACATTGAAAAATGTACTTCTTCTACTCATTTTTTTAATTAATTTTTATTTTGTATTTTAGATTTGTACTGACACACAAAATGACAAGTAATAAAAAAAAACAGTTTAAACAGTGCAGTGAAATGTGCAGTATACAAAGGTAAACATAAAGTATATAGACTTTATTTAATTACTATAGTCAAATTAATCACACTAGTTTCTTAGTAGACACATACATAGTTTGTGTAATGTTTAGAAAAAGTGTTGTTGTGTTGTTTTGATATCTCACATAAAAGTAACAGATCAGGGTTTCATGTCTTTTTAATGTGTTTAAATAGATCAGTTTCATGTATTGTCTTTTAAGCCTTTGACATTTGATATTGTAATTCCTGGGCTGATTGCAGTGCAGTTATAAAAACTCCACAAGCCCGGAGGTCTTTTTTGCACAATCATCACTTTTCAGAATCTGTAGAACTGCATTAAGTACACTTCCATTCAGTTAAAACTGGTATTTATGTTATTATATGTTTTATTACATGTTAAGTGTGTGTGTGTGTGTGTGTGTGTGTGTGTGTGTGTGTGTGTGTGTGTGCGTGCGTGCGTGCGTGCGTGCGTGCGTGCGTGCGTGCGTGCGTGCGTGCGTGTGTGTGTGTGTGTGTGTGCGTGCGTGCGTGCGTGCGTGTGTGTGTGTGGTGCTTTTATACCCTGCATATGTGGATGCTCACAAACTCACCACTCTACATATCTGTGATACTACTAGCCTAACTGAGTACTTCCTCAGATTAATACTGCATTTTCTAAGGGAGCTAGTTTAACTGCTATGTTGATTATATTGTTTAAGCAGAGCAAACAATGATAAGGCTTTTAAAAAAATTAGCCTGTCCTTATTATAAACTGTAGAATACGTGCAGTTTATATTCTATACACTATACAGTAGTAGCAAAAACTCTTTTTAGCAAAAAGGTATCGTAACAGAAGCTACAATATGTGATATAAATGAATCTTTGCCTGTAAGTATTGTCAACGTTATACAGTTGACCACCTAGAAGTAATTGTAGTTGCTCATGTATTTGCACACAGTAAATATGTGCCTGTAGTGTCACGCAAAGCCATGCTTAGTAAGGTCTGGCTTCAGGGAATGCTATTAATAATCCCTTAACGGCCTTTTGGCCTGATGGCCATCCTACTGGTCAGAGGTGAGAGATCCCACGACTTTTGTGTCCGACTCTCACGCCACCTCTCTGCTGAGGAGGCAAATATGCTATGGCATGTTTCATTATAGAAATAGTTAAATGTATATGCACACATATATCTGTATGGATCCTTATTGACTCATACAGTTCAGAGATGTTTTTTGCCACAGTGTTTCCTCTGAACAAAAATAATTGAAAAATAAATATTGTACATATACCCGTGAATATAATGTATTGATTTAGTGTTGGGATTTATGATTTAATTGATATATATATATATATATATATATATATATATATATTTACATGAGGACCATTTTGGTGTTTCGTGAACCAAATTTGTGTGGAACCACAGTACTGACTGGACCAGAGTCCATTGAACTGTAATCCATTAAAATCTGACTCTTGAGTTATTCTTCTCTACTTTTTCAGTCAGATGACATGATTTGTAAATTCTGGGAAGAGAAAAAAATCCTTCTGCTTATGAATGTTTTTTTCATGCATGGTCAACCCTAATTTCAACAATTTTATAGCTTTTGAAACCAAGACACATTATTGTTCTATTATAGAAATGTAACAAGCAGTTGTTGATTTTGAAATGGGCAACCCTAATTATGTCTCTGTGATTAGCCGTGGCAGTTTTGACAATGGCATCATTTACACTTAAAGTTTAAATGTTGTTTATGTTCAGTTTGCTATAATAAATCAAATCCCTTTCTCTTTTATCCCACCTGCTGTTCCGTAGGTGCCCTTTAGAAGCAAACCAACAGGAATGCATAAACACAAGCAGTCAAACGTATTCAAACATGTATACTATCTGTGCAACTGCAACACAGAATTTCCCTTCGGGGATCAATAAAGTATTTCTGATTCTGATTCTGAACACATAGACACAATCATAGACACATACACACATATGTGCATGCACATAAGGATGAGACCAAAGAATCACACACTGACCTGGGATCTAATTTTAGCGCTGCCATGTCATGGACACCTGACTGTGTCTGTTAAGAGAAACATCATCTTATCATGCATTGCATGTGCATTTATTACACTAGTGTATGCACATTGTCATATTGTACTTACAATGTAGTGTTTTCATTTGTCAGTGTCATTATAATCTAAAAAAAATAAATAGATAAAAAATCATCCAAGCATTGTCAAAAATATTTGATAATAGTTGATAAAAGTAGATATTAAATATACTTTTATTTTATTTGTTTTTTTCTTTGACAAAAAAGATATGAATATTTTTAAATGTATTGAAAAAAGTTTGGCTTAATTAAATTACAGCAGAATATTTCAGCGCTGTGCATAAGCACATTTTGTGGACTTGATTAGTGACATATAGTGTACAGTATCATGTTGTGTTATGTTGGGCCAAAGTGGAGATTTTAACTTGAAACTGCCATGATATAAAACTTCCCCCAAAAAACATCTGATATTTATGAAATTATATTTAATAAGTTACTGATAGATTTTGGCTGTTATCGATGCGTCTGTGTTCTTCAAAAGCATTTAAGTGTAGAACAGAAATAATAAATTGAATTTTAAGTCTTGGTAACATTGCTATCCATGTTGTTTTGTTACTTGTGAGGGCCAGTGTCTTACATTCTGCTTAATCACTGTAGTGAGTGGACAAATTTGGCTGCTTCCAGCACACACTTCTACCCTGCATGGAACAGCTATCACTGCACTTTAAGTAACAATGTCACTGTTGTTGTTTTATTAAACCCCATATTCAAGTTTGTTGGCTAATGGCACCAGTAAAATTGACTGACTGGGAAGCCAAACAAACCCACTGACGGATGCAGGAAGCAGTACAGCAAAAATGAGCACAGATAAAAACCAATTCAAAAGTGTTCAGTCTGACGTGTTTATTAATGGCAATGGCTGCTGCCCAGCTCTGTGTTACGGCTTGAGAGAAGAAATAACTTCATTACATGTCATGAGCCCCCATCGTGATGTAGATATATCCTTTAGCCAGCCTGTCAAGGACTCTGAATTCATCATCCTGTAGATGGAAGCTTTTTTTGCTGCTGCTTTTCAATCAAAACATTAAAGTGGCTTTCGTGTGCTGAGGCTGAATGCAAGCAGCAGAGAGGACCTCTTAGAATGAGTTTGTTTTATTGATCAAGTAAAATTAACTCACACACACACGCACACACACACACACAGATAACAATAAGCAGTGCGTCTAATCATGGTGTGGGTCAGCCAGCATGTTTAATTTAATGGGCCTCATTGTAGCTTCACGAGGTCTCACATTGTGAACTTAATTCCTTTTCACCACGTTAATTTGCATTGTGTCAAGTGACCGGAGCGCTTACTGTATCAGCTTGAGTCTCACTTGAAATTCAGCCCCTGCCCTAATACCATTAGGCAAATGCAAAGTTGTGTCATTTACACATTTGGGGAGAAAAGAGAGAGAGAGAGAGAGAGAGAGAGAGAGAGAGAGAGAGAGACGCAAAGCCAATTTGCGCTTGACAAGACTCGCTTGTGATTATCAGTGGATGTTATTACTGTGGAGAAGCAGACGTTTGAAGGTTATGTTTCTGGGCAGTAATTGAAATGCAAAATAACATTAGGATCGATGGCCATCTCTGTTTATTTATGAAATCAATATTGGAACTGTCCCTCATGAGTCCCCCTCTGATTCCCAATGACGGCTTAAGTCTCTGCTCGTTTATTCTTTCTCCCCCATAACCTCTTTCTTCTGTCTCTTTTTAAAAGGCAGTTAGGGGTGTGTTTGACTTTGCAGGGAGAGCAATTTCCTGGAGGTGGTGGACGTGTATGTAGATGGGTGGGGGTTGATACTCCAGGTAAGGAGACATCATCCATGTGGGAAATCTATGCAATCTCTCCTCGTGGCATTGACATTGAAGAGGCCATATGCTGGAAGAGTGTGTGTGTGTGCGTGTGTGTGTGTGTGTGTGTGTGTGTGTGTGTGTGTGTGTGTGTGTGTGTGTACAAAGTACATCTGCCATGCAGTACAAAAGTAGTACTGGGACGTGTTTGGTCGGGAGCGGTAACTTTTAAAGGTCTGATATTTTTAAGAATGTAAAACTGTACAGTGGTTTTCAAAACAAAATTCCTAAAGTGCACTGGAGATTCTTTCTCCACTTTCCGGACATAAGTCTGTAGTAAAAAAAAATTCCACTAACTTATTTTCAGAGATTTCAACCATGAAGTGTGTTTGCAATAATTACAGCAGACAGTTCAGTACTTCACAATGAAAGCATAAAATTCAAACTTTAGCTTTTTTTTTGCAGTTTTTTATATTCAATTGATCATTTAAGGATTTTTAAAGCAAAAATAACAAAGTATTTAGTGATCCCAGCATCGTGACATTTAATATTTGGGGGTTTTCATATTCTTCTATGATAATAGACAGGATATATACCTTCTTAATTTTCTATCTTGTACAGTTAGACAGAACAACACATGAAGACGTCACCTCGGTCTCTGCGACCTTGTGACGAACATTTTCACTATTTTCTGTCAAAACAATTGCAAATGAATCAATTTGGAAAATAATCTTCAGCTGCAGCCCTAAACTTTATTTTCCCTGTCTTACAGCCAGACGAAACATTAAATGCACACAGACTTGAACATAAGATACATGAAGCCTAATAAAATGCACCTTATATAAATATGTAAAACATATGCTGAAGGCACAAACTACCACAAAGAGACAAGCACAAATATTAGGCAAGACGATATTAAAGCACAAAAGAAATGCAACACAATCTAAATTAAACCGGCGATAACATTTTCTTTAAAGGGCAATTACCTCAGTCCATATTAGCGGTATTCCGCAGTTTAGAGGCGAAGACAGTAAACGCATCATCTCATCAAGCAGACCTGTAAGAGAACTTAAGGAAGTATCAGTTGATGCAACAATTGATAGGTAGTAACTAGAATGTAATGTAAATGTAATATTTAAGTTTATGGCTGATAGTTTGTAATGTAGATGAAGCTGTAAGGTTTGAGCAGACGGTTTAAAATAAAGAGAAGACATGCATAGCTTGTAGATTTTAATAAAGGCTGTTTCTATTGTACCCTTGAAATGTTCTTTAAAAATGTTTTTGATGCCTTTTCTCCATAAACCGATTAAATTATTCGCAGTAGCGCATAAATGCATTAAAATTTTAAAACGCACACATTTTTTGATGACCTTCATTTGTGCCAACGCTATGTCACACACATGTTGTTGTTACTACTTAACACTTGGGCGACACACGCTACCTCATTTTCCCGCTCGCGTGACCATTCATTTCCCAGACACCCCGGCCCCGGACCAACAGTGTAATCTATGTGTCAGACAGGAGGCGGCACTTAGTTTAAAGCTGATAGAGTTTGCCCCAAACAAGGACAGCCTATCATAGAAAGATTAATGAACTAATTTCATGCATGGCTCCTTGCCTCTGTCCTTCTGCGCTACCATGTTAGGCTGTGTGTTCAGCACCATGATTTACGCTGTGTTCCCTGCTACTACCTTAACCCCAAGCTTAACAACAATATTTCCCTTAAGTGGTAAAATATATAGTCAAATAAGGAAAGTCTGATTGTTAACCCTCTACACAGTGAGCCAAGGATAGCATGAGGTCATTGTAGGGAATTGCTTTGATTATGCATTTTAGAATTCATTTTTTATTTTTGACAGCTGGTACACATTTACTGTGCCGAAATTCGTAAGGCTGGAGAACATATTTCATGGTTTAAAGATGAAGTGGATGGATTCAGGATATATGTAAGCAGGGGATCTGAAACACTGCCAGCATGAGGAGGCATGCCAAAATATACACACATACACATACACACACATGCTAACATATCATTTAAGATTTTAAGCTGCTGGAATAATTTTGGCTCCAAACTAAAGAGGAATTGGTCACTGATCTGAGCGTGTTCAGCATTTCAGGCAATGTCTCGGTCGTATAAAGCATTGTGGACAGCTTTCTAGTTTTGATGTCGTGTCTAGACGCTGTCTTTCTTCAGCAGCGTAGACGCACTAAAACCTGTTTCTGGCGTCCATTGTGGGACAGTCTGGGCCTCTAAAAACAGCAGAGCAGAGAAGGCAAGTGACCTTCACGTCTGTCTGATGAGTCTTGTTTGTCTGCTTGGTTTGTACCATTTTTCTGCACGGCGGAGCAAACACATCCCATTAGATATTACTGTAGGTGCAATGCGTTTGTGCGTGTTTGAGTGAGTGTGCCAATGGAGCAGGGCAGGTGGAGGAGAGTCAGGCTGTAGAAAACTCTGTGTCTTTATAATAAGAGGAAGAAACCAAATTATGAAACTATGAAGCTATTTCTGTCCGCACGGATTGGTGGCTCATGCCATTATTTCATTTCGACAGATTTGAAAGGACCCATTAGAAATTTCCATTAAACCTAACAAAAAACATCTCCCCAGCGTTACTGTGTGCTAAGTGGGGAATGAACTACTTTTTACATATGCCACAATGTACTATTCCATAGGGAATTCCCCTATCTGGCTGCGATGATGTATTAACTGTTACCACGCTGCTCTCTCCAATTCCCTCAGATGGGAGAAAATATACCTTCCAATTGACTATACAGTAGGTGCATGCTGATTGCTAACCAGATTTAATGCAAGCCCTGTGAATCTTTTATAAACCGCAATAGCTTCAGAATGAAGACTAACATAATGTTGTATCGCTCCATCTCACACTATGTTAACAGTCCTGACTGATTAAAAATGCATAAGGAATGTCTGGGACCCGTAAGAGGAGGGTTTATTTTTTCATGGCTCATCTGGAACAGGAAGGAAGCAGAGGATCAATAGATCTGAGCTGGGCCCCGGGGTAGAGGCTATCTCCTCCTCCTCCTCCTCCTCCTCCTCCCTCCACCCACTACCCGTTAGCAGTTAAAAGAGAGGTTTCATGTTATCAGGGCCTGATGACTTCATGGCTTTACACTGAAGGAAAATACATGCCCAACCACAACATCTTTAAATATGAAAACCCTGGGCCACCCCTGACAGAAAAAAAGGCAACATGTTCAGAGGAATCTGGTCAACATTAGCTTTTTGTTAGTTTCAGACATTGTTAACATGGCTTTCCACTGTTCTTGTCCAATATTTACAACTCACAAGCATGTAGAGCTCAAGTTGTGTAAGCTCAGCACCAACTCTGATAGACAGAGCCAGCGGTTCTTAAACAGATCCAAGCCTCATTTCATGCTTTGTTTGAGAAGATTTTATTTAAGCTACTGCAAGTATAACATACAGATGGTACACTGCCCTAAGGAGAAATTATTGTCCAACAATAGCCTTAGTATTTAATGCTATTTATTGTGTCATGCACATACAAGTGCCCAGTCCTCATGCATTTAAAAGATATTTTTCAGAAAGTACTTCTGATAGCAAATAAAGAACATTGTTCTCTTTAGCTCAACATATTAAGTCTGTCATTTTAAACCTCCCCTTTCTAAAATACAACTCAAGTTGTTATAGCAAAACATGCAGCAATGCAAGAAGTCCTCAAGAAAATTTTTGTTTTTGATCACATCTGATCATATTTGGCAATTATCTGACAACAGTTGCTTTTTGTTAGTAAGTCTGTTATGTGTACAGAAGTTACATTTTCCATTAACTCTGCCTTTCCCCAAACTTTATAATGAAGTTTGCCATCAGGGAACATAATCCCAGGTCAGTGTCTTTTCCTCAGCCTCTCCAACCTCTCACTTAAATCCACCGTAACCTGGCACCGTCCTTTGGCAAACTAACCGGGACTATTGATTGGGTCATGTATTACCCATGATCCTCAATATGCTGAGTGTAACACCTCTCTCTGTCCATTAACAGCCTTCTGAAGTTGCATTCATTTATTTACTTCTGGCAGCCGACCAATTGTGGGCATTGTTTGCAAGATGTATGGGGCATCTGTTGACATGGTCGTTAGTTACCATTTTGCCTGAGAGAAATAAGCTGCTGTAGTATATCACTTGGCATTCCAACACATAAATGGTTGTGCCCGTAACATAATCTATCAAACTCAGACGGACCGGCCTGCTCCATCACAGCTGATGAATTTCTCGCAGAATGATCAGGAGATGATGGAATAAAGCAATGCTCAGTGCAACACTTGTCAGTGGTGATCATTTCAGGGATACTGTAGTTTTCTAATCTATAAGTAAGTTTCACATGTGGTTCTTTGTGTCTCAGTTCTCTAGTAAATCAGTGCTTATTTGCATGTGAGGTAAACCGGCTCCATTTTCATATTGCTGATATTTGAAAGCCCTGTCCCTCCAGTATTAGTTTTATTTTAATTAAATGACTGCCTAGTTAAGAAAAATTAGGGCATTTTTTCCAACATTTGGACTAACAGAGTTCTTAAAGAATTAAGAAGAATTCTTAAAGATGTTCCGTTATTGGCCAAGAACAATGTTTCTTCTCAATGAATTAGCTCCGTTGCTCCCCAGTTTGCACTATATTTTCTGTAAATTCAGTTACCAAAATTGACCACAGCTCTCGCCTTGTGTGTGTTTATCCAGGTTGCTAACCAGAATGCCCTCTGAGGACCGACATCTATCCTCCAGCTGTGGTTCTTACGTCAAAACCGAGCCTTCCAGTCCATCCTCCTCGCTAGTAGACACCGGCAGTCACCACAGTCCCAGCGGCAACTCTGACGCCAGCGGCTACATTAACGGCAGCAGCAGACACTCACACGCCTTGGACTCCCCGCCAATGTTCAACCCAGGCATGCTCGGTGGTGGCGCCGCTGCCTGCCTACGCCGCTACGAGGAGTGCGCCGGTGTGGTGGCAGACGACTCGCCGATCAAGTGCGAGTACATGCTCAATGCCATTCCCAAGAGGCTGTGCCTGGTGTGTGGTGACATTGCTTCAGGGTACCACTATGGCGTGGCCTCCTGTGAGGCCTGCAAAGCCTTTTTCAAAAGGACGATACAAGGTATTTCCCACTTCTTCTTGCAACTTTCACTGGCTCAACTGAGGTCATCTCCAATGTCTATATACTCCCAGTTAAACTTGTGAAAAATCATATTTTCTGTAATTTCCCTGGTGGTTGAATGTTCTGCTCAGAAAGTGTTAGCCCATTAACCAAGGTGTACTAAAACACACGTGTCTATATTTTTATGATGATTCTAAATAGTACTTACTAGTTTTACCACAACATTTGTGATTGCCAGGAAAACATATTGACCTGATGGGGAATCCATCGTGTGTTTCTCAGTGCTGGTATCCAACCGTCTGCTCTTTTTGGACTCAAACGAGGTAGTGATTACGAGCGTCTACAGCAGGCATTAGGCCCAGACTGTAAATCTGCTCTGGGTTGGGATTTTTAAATGCGTTTGCATGTGAATTGTACGCCTGGCATCGACATTGCCATGTGTGGAAGCTGTTCCAGAATAATCATTTGGACAGAGAGGATATGCTGTGAACTGAAATGCAGAATTTTGAATTTTACTTGCATTTGTTGTCTGTAGACATTAAACTAGACAGCAGGTTAGTGAGAAGATACATTTGATCAAATGCTAAAACTGTATACCAGATAGACTGTAAATGCTTTACTCTCTAGCTTAATATGGTCAATTAAAGGCTGTATGTGTCTCAGTCCAACCAGCAAAACAGTAGACTGTAAATAGTTTCCAGTGTGACTTTGTGTTGTCTTGCAGAGATTCCCCTCTTTTTCTTCTTCTCGCTCTCCTTCGTTGAGGACAGGCCAATAATGAACCTAATCTGTCCGTCATTCGTCCTGAGCTGCGGGAGTTTCAGTCAATAACAATCAGTGTTGGGTGACTGTAATTAAGAACCAGGCATTTCATTGGGAGAAAGTCAAGAAAGGAGGGAGGGAGGTGTGGATCTGTTCTTTGCCCCCCTGGCTCTCCCAGCCCACACCCAACAGGGAGGAGATGGGGGCCAATTAGAAGCTGAGGCACGTGTTATTGGGGCAATAACGGTGAAAGGGGAGAGAGACGCTGAGGAGTCCTCCAAATAAAAGGCAGAGGGACAAGGGGCATGGTCATTCACTGAACAGAGAAGTCACTTTAATGGAATGGTAATCAGGAAGGGGGGTCCCGGCCTCGGTAAAGGAGGAGGACAAGGAGAGGTCCAGCTTGAGTGGAGATGAGTGCGTGAATAATAGCATGGCATAATCATATATCAAAATTTAGAGGGAAAATAAGAGAGGTTAAGGAAGGATATTAGAGTGGCTGAAATGTCCTCTGAGAAATAAAGGTGGACACAAGACCTGATTAACTAAGAGGGTATGCCGACAGTGAGCTTTTAGAGGTAGGCAATTTAAGACTATTGTGGACCCCCTAATGCTCCCCCCCAACATACACACTCACACACAGGTTATTTTGGATCCATTGAGGTATAAAATGTTTCCTTTAATAATTATAAAATTCTATATTGAATGTGACCTTATTGTCCCCAGAGGGCAAATCTGGTGCAGCACTAATACAAAAAATGATTTTTTGTAAGAATAATGTTCATGAATAAAATAAATATGAAAGAAGAAGAAGGTAAACAAGGTGACAAAGAAGTATGCTAAACTAATTTGGTCCATTCACTCTATTCTCTGTATATTAGACATTTGGTAGTTTCTCTATAGTGAGTAGTAAACTGAGATTTTGGGCACCTACAGATCATCATCATTTTTGCATCATTATTGATAGGTGTACAGTAGTGTTTCACAACACAGTAAAATGTGATGCATTGCTTTTTGGGATTTTCCATACCATGGACATTATTTTTGAGGCCACTAGTAGATAAATTTCACATGGAATTTGAACAAATGGTGGAGATTAGATAAAGTGTGCTATATAGTAAATAGGGAGTTATTTAGGACAGAGCTTTAATGAGAGCCTTAATGTTGATAAACACTACTAGATATTAAAAATGAAGCATTAAATATTTATAAAAACATTTGTTTCAAATGTGAAGTTAATTGACTGGCATTTCAAAGATTTGTTTGTCAACACACATATTGCATTATTTTCCGCTAGTACAATATAATACGTTAGTTGTGCCCAAATTCGTAGACAGAATGTACTATATAGTGATTGTTTATTTTTGCAGTACATTAAATTCATTTCTTGTAACAAAAGAATACCTTAGGCAATATTAGGCAGCTTTATTTATATAGCACATTTCAAGAACAAGGTAATTCAAAGTGCTTTACATAACTTATTATTCATTACTGTCTTTGACCGACAGCAATACCTGTGCCATCAGTCAAACTATTACTATGAAATGTTGTTGCCAATCAAAGTTTGAGAACATTTAAAAAAAAGTTTACACATTTTTTTGTTTTCCAAGATCTCTCTTGTGTGCATCAGTTAGTGTACATCAGTACAACAGTACCCTAAAAAAATCATTCTTTTAGTATGCATACTTTTGTGTGTAGTTCATTTAAATTTTTCACTTTTCCTGTGTGAACACAGTTTAAAACCTGTTTAGGATAAGTTGTAGTATTAATTTGAGACAAAGTATAATATGACAATTAGTATGAAGTACATGCTGTATACAATGAGTTTGTAGTATAGAAATGGTAAACACATGAGCACTGTACTGTATTTTCCCTATAAAGCCTGACAGTTTAAAAGACTTTTCCCACCCTAAAACCAGCAGCAGCCTCAGCCGACATCCTGGCATGGTGCCCCGGCCCCTCGCGGTGCATATAACCCTGCTGGCACCATCAATGCCAGGGATCCTGACAAATGTTGGCACCTTCCCTTCCACCAACAGGGAATTGTGTATGTGTGTGTTGTGGGGGCAGCTTTGGCAGGACTGCAACAGATAACACCTGGTTTGCTGTTTTTAGGTACCATTAATACATCTCTGGACTTAGGGGACATTGTTTAAACACTCAATCAAGGGGTTCGGATACTTGGGAAAGAGGATTTGTCATTGGATTCTTGGGGTCACGTCAGCTTTTGAAGTGACACGTAATGAACCTTAAAAATAATTGTTAACCAAAACCTGGTGATAAAAACTGGCGGTTACATGGCAGCCTATTTAATATGTCTGCATTTCTGGCTTTTTTTGGACTTGATTGATTAAATAGCATACAAATTATTTCCATAGTGAGCCAACTAATGTCAAGACAAACTTGAATAATACATTGAGTTTTGCTGCATGATATGGAAGCCTTAGATTGGCAAGTCTAACAGCAACTCTTGGTTGTTACTGGAGAACATTATACAGAGCGCTCAGCTGCGCACCCATCTCTTAGCCCGTGTGTTGTTGAGGGAGGGCAGCTTCCCCATCATCCTTTAGGTGAAGAAGGATGGGCTGGAAGGGGTCGTGGTGAGCGTTGCAGAGAGGACGCTCTGCATTAATGAAGCCAATTTATCTGTGACTCAAAATGGGGGTGGAACTCCGGGGCGTGGAGGTGCTTTTTACATGTCCCATCAAAATGCCACTAAACCCTCTTCTCCTTCAGGAGTGTCACACGGGATCACCTTGGGACGTGTGTGTGTGTGAGTGTGTGTGTGTGTGTGTTTACACACACGCATGCATTGTTTTTAACTGTCATTCTGTGCCTGTGATTTACTCTTCCTGATTCGGTCTCTTTTTCATTGCAAAAATTCTAAAACAAATTCCTCCTAACTGCTGATTGATGACATCATGTTTTTCTTATCTTCTCCAGGGAATATTGAGTACAGCTGCCCGGCCACCAATGAATGTGAAATCACCAAAAGGAGACGCAAGTCGTGCCAAGCGTGCCGCTTCATGAAATGTCTTAAAGTTGGCATGTTAAAAGAAGGTGAGTACTGATTTTTTTCTACCTGGTCATTTTTGTGTTCTTCTTACTTTAATTCTACTTCAGATACAATTTAAGAGATGTAGGGCTGAAACGGATCATGGATTTATCAATCAACAGAAATGCAGTCTACAACCTACCATCAAACATTGACCAAAATGATCTTGTTCCATCTTCTCAAATGTGAAGTATTGTTGCTTTTCTCAGTTAAATCATTCAAACAAGAAAAATTACCTGCACCCTGAATAAATGGGAAGCATTATTTTACTAATTTGTGACACTTTAAATGAATCAATAATTAAAATAATTGTTAGCTGCAGCCCTGGTGAGATTTTAATAGTTAGAAAAGCCTTATGATCAACCAAATAATACAACTTTTTCAAAACCTATTAGATGCCATTGAGATTTTGTGACCAAACTTAAAACAAGTGTTTTTAGCTCAAGAAGCGGCAATCAATGAAATATGAATATGAAACGCTTATTGGTTAGGGTTATAAAGTGGATTGCTGAGCTTTAGGAGTGAATATCAAAATGTTGAACATAGACAGTTGATCGTGACTGTAACACAGTCTAACAGTCTTACTGGGGGCTAGAAGAAGGGTCAGTGATCAGATATTAAAGCAAGCTTTGTCCTCCGGGAGACACCAGTGACATCACCCACAAGCTTTGCTTACCTCTACTCATACTGTTGAGCCTCTCTGCGTTTAACTCAAAAAAAAACTGCTGAGTTGGATGTTCCTACCAAGACTGAGTGAGAAGTGTAATAGTACTCTTGAAAAGCACAGGCTGTTCTCCTAAGACTTCCCTCTCCCATGGGCTCTGGGTGTCTCTCTCCCTCACCCTCTCTCTCCCTGTCGGTCTGTCTGTCTCCCTTCCCCTCTCTTGCCTGCCATATTGATCCGCTAAATGCTTTCCGAACATCCCACCTCACTTCCTGCATGTGTTGTTTCTCCTCTAGAGAGAGACCTTTGGGAGTACAGAGGGAAAATTTAGCCGATAGATTTTTCTGTTTCTTTTTTTCAAAGGAAAGAGGGTTGTTATATGTGTTTTTTTGCATTTGTTTGTTTAGATAGAAGAGCTATTCCACACTGATACTTTAAGACATTTACTCAAGTAATATTCCATAAGGTGACTTTAACTTCTACCAAAGTCATTTGCTGGTAAGATACTATACAAGTATTTCTTTCAAGTACTTTATACAGGACTGGTCTCAAACACCAAACCAACACTTAGAGTTCAGTTGACAAATGATAGCTTCAGAGTAGTGACTGTTTTTTCATACTTATTCAACAGAACATTATTTGAGCTCTGAAATTATTTTCATCCCTTCACAATGTTTGGACCACCATGAAACTCCACTAAGTACAACGTTATATCCCAGTTTTGTATCAGATTACACCATGTTAAGTTCAGAGTTCAGTCCACTGCCATCTACTGATTGTATAATATATATCCTAATGTTAAAAGGAGCGTTCAAAAATCTTTTCATAGACTCAGCAGTCGTCATTTCCTAAAATAAACTATGGTCATACCGTTTTGTTGTGTTCTGCCAACACCAAACATAACTCATAATAGAAGCTAGGAGCAGTTAACTGCAATCTGTGCTGGTAACACAAGATTGTATGTCAGGCTCTTGGTTCACTGCCATTAATGCAATTTCACTATGTATGCTGTGTCTGTTCATCTCAGAATGAAGGGTCATTCATTGTATTGCCATTAACAAACTATTTATACATGCACCCACTCTTGATGTCTTCATCCCGGCCCAAATATCTCACGCCGAGGCATTGACTCTTGGCCAGAAAAAACAAAGTTGCGTCAGAAATGAAGCTGTAACTATTAGCACATGCTTAGAGAAAAACGGTGGGGTATTGTGTGTGGCAGGCCGAGCTAAGCCGTTGATGTGGACAGTCGGTGTGTGTGTGTGTGTGTGTGTGTGTGTGTGTGTGTGTGTGTGGGAGGGGGAACCTGTAGCCTCCACTGCCTGCTGCTCCTGAGACGCGCCATCACAGCCACCGCGACATGTGGCACAGTAGGTTATTCTCTGAAAGTAATGGCATTCAATTAAAAGAAAAAAAGGATATTTAATCGTAGCATCGTGCCACACAGCCTCTTACAGACATGGGGGGGATTTGATCATTGAATCAGTGGGGGACAGCGGCTTGCCCTACTTCATGTAATGAGATCAACATGCAAGTGGCACAGGGCTGGTCATGGAAAAGGAATAATCACAAATATGAATGCAGGAAGCATGTAAGAAGCAAACTAGTCTTAAGAGATCTGCATTACAATACCGCCACATGTTGCATTGTTAACCTCTTTAAAATTGTCTATTTTACAGCTATTGGCATATAAATATTGACCAAAACGTTAGAGTTATTACCTCATGAATTTGTATTACTAATGCTCAAAACATCCCAAAGTTATGTTTTAACTTGTTACTGTGCAGCAGAATCATAAGAACTGCTTTGCTCTGCAGAAGAGATGAAAGAACTTATGTGATCAGTCGTTCTAAAAGTGTCTTAATATTTCCACGAGGACTCTCCGAAGCTCCGCTCTAAGCATGCCATCCTGAATTATAAAGTGCCAGCTGCCACAGTTATACACCGGCACCATTGGTGGGCAGGGGAAAACCCTCCTCCCTGTAACACCTGCCGCTAATCAGCTGACTCAGATTCTGTTCTCAGATCCAGTTTGGTGGCTTCAGGTGTGTTTGGAGTCCACTGTCGGTCCAAACAAATCACCTGTTTCATAAGTAGTAGGGAAAGCAAAATGAGCCAGTGAATTAAAGTGATGAGGGGTTAACCGTTATGTATTAGGTCTCTGTGTGGGTGCACATTATGTGAGTTTGGATGTGAGTAAGCCGTTTTTGTGACAAGAAATGAATAAATCATCTTGTGTCTGAGAGAAAAAGTCAAAGAGACTCTTGGAAAAATTATTGTAGATGCCAGGCTTCTTTCCAGATCCGGCTTTACTGCTGTGCCTCAGCAGAGCGCCTGGATGAAGGTAGCTACAGGCGTCTGTTTGAAGAAACCAGCCTCGCTCAGTGACCCCTTAAATGTCCAGCTGAGGCTGATAAAAGGTCACAGGTCCAATGGAAAAATTCTCACGTAATTACAACTCGCGGAAGATATGGTGTCAGTCACAACTGCCAGGAGTCACTGCCTGCAGCTTATAGCAAGGCTAATAACACTTTAGTATTACTGTACAATGTTAAATTATGAAAGAATTTTCTGGAATTAAATAAAAAGAAATTTGGTCACTCCTGGTATTTTCTAGTGAAGGTGGAAGGTTTATTCTTAACTTTTTGTAGTTTTAGTGCTGCAACATATTCTTTGTAATCTAAGAAATCACATCATCGTGTAAGCAAGTTTCCATGTTTAAAAAGTATGTCCTATTGAAATAGAAGTGTACAACCCTGGTAGGACGACAGTATTTCTGCCATGAATGACCATTTTAACGATTTCAATCGACATTTCAGCCTTTGATCTTCTGAAGTCCATGCTTGCTGATTTTAGTGTTAGCTCGGTGTTTCTGTGGTGTATTTTTTGCTTGTGGGGATTTTCTGACACCACTGTAAAGTAACGTGGTGGATAAATACAAGCTGCCAGACTATTTTGGCAACCTACACCGCTGTCTCGCCCTCGCCCGACCACAGATAGGGATCAGCAGTCTTTCTTGAGCGAACGTGGCTAACGGGATAACATTACAGCCTTATTTTCCTCCAGCCACATACACAAAAGATTAGTAAAGCCATATCCAATATCACAGACTGTCAGGTCCCTTTTCCAATCAATAGCCGTGGATCAGAAACCAATCTATACACTAAGATTACATCATCAAAATAAAAATATAGCAAAAATCTATACTGTATGGGTGCCTTTTAAAGTCTTAGCCAATACATCTGAACAGCATACAAAACCAGATTCACTACGTCTGTGTATTCAAGGCAGTAAAACTGTAAAGACAAAATGGCTTCCCCTTGCCACTTGACTTTGTCTTGTACGGCAAACTTGTCTGTCTAACAGCACATGTGTGGGGCCTTGTTTGCTTTTTAGGTTGTCAGAGTAGCTGGCAGACTGCAGCTGAGAGTCAGCGCCCACCCAGAGGCTCCACACTGGCCTGTCCTCACTGTCTGGCAGGTGATAGATCAGACACGGAGGCTAACACGTGTTCCTCTGAAGAAGGGGAATTAGCGAAGCGCTGACTTCTTTACAACCCTCTGATACACACACTCGACTCACAGCACACACATTCATGTACGTGCCAAATGTATATTACCCTTGACAAGTGACATGGGCTCGGACCTTGAGGTCCATGTTTCCTCTTGGCACCCTTCTCCCTCTGTTCTTTTTCTTTTACCCACTCCAACACACAGCAATTTGTGCAAACACCACAGACCGAACGCCTGCTACACCAACACATCAGAGATCCTGAATCGACCCGGCCATCTCCAGCCACGCAGATGTTTTCAATTACAGGCACATTTGTGGTCGGTGCGGCTCTGTACTACACAGTAATACCCCTTGCAGGCATGCCAGCTGAGATTTATAAAAAGTGTAAGACATGATAAAGAGTGCAATGGCAGTGTGCGGTCATGGGAGAACAACTCATGTTTTGTCTTATCAGCCCATTGGGGTTTAGAGCAGGTGGGGCGCCATCCTGATACACCCCCTCCTCCTCCCCTTGTCCTGTGCCCATTTTCCTCTACCCTCCCTCTCTCTCTACAATCAAACAAAAGCTGACCAATGTCTTTAGCTCTTCGCGGGCTCGACTCTCAGAAGTAACTCTGGAAGGCCAAGGTCCATGTGCCCTGTAAAGGGTAAGCAAATGTGTAGGAGGGGGTGCACGCTGCATCCCTCTGATTTTTCCCAGCTAAAATAGGGAGCTCGTAATCTCCCTTTGGCAGTGTTAGCCAGCCAGCCAATTCTGACACATTCTCTAGAAAGAAGCGCCTCTGACAGGTGAGCGGCTGAAAATAGTGCATGAGATACATAAACATACACACACACACACACACACACACACACATACACACAAGGACATGTTCATTTAGGAACACACAAACCTTTACTCGCTCTGTATGAGCCAAACACACATTTGTGTGATGAAATCTGTTCTCTATATAGCTTCATTGTATGAACAAATGTCACAAAGATATACTTTGTGATAATTTTTGTTTGGGCCTTATAAATCTTCAGAAGTACAATCTTAAGACTTTATTTCTCAGTTTTTTGTTGTTTGGGAGCATCATCATTAGTTCTCACTGTTAGAAGTTATACTTGGTGTGTATCACATATGATGATTATAGTATCTTTAGACTCAATATAACAACCAGAGCAAAGGATTCATTATTTCCGCACCAGAATGTTGTTCCTGGCAGCATAGAGAAGGCATACTAAGACCATGTTGGTTTATTAGATTTACAGAAAATGTGATTTACATTTAACAGAAAAAAATAAAGTTATTATTATTACATTAAGATTCAACAATTACAATTTAGTGATTTTTTTTTTAGCGTTGGTGGAATTTAAGTAAACCTAAAATCCTGGCTACAAACCTAGCTGTATGATTTTTATAACTGTTATTAATAATTGATAATGAATTAATAATTAACATAAAAAATAACATAAAATCAGGAGTGGCAACTACTTTGCAGAAAAGAATAGGAATCAAAATAAAGAATACATACACTATTAATCATATTTAAAGAATGAAATAAATCCACATGGCCCAAAGACACAAACATATCAGCCGCCACATGAAGGAAAATACAGCCGCTTCCATTGGGACTGTGCTTTAAGGCTGCACCAGTCAATAAAGGTATTGAATGGGAAAGGGAAGCTGGGTTCAGGTGGCCGTAAAGATTGCTCCTATGCAAACATGCAGCATCGTCTTTCCATACACATGTACACACACACGCAGAGCAAGAATGGACTGTCAGCCAGTATCTTTGTGTCTTAGGCCGTCTAAGTTATGAGCATGCTGTACTGTATGATCTTACCAAGCTCATAACATTCAGCACACAGACTTCCACCCGCCTCACCCCTGCATCCATACTTTGACTGCCACACTTTAGGGCCAGCAACTGTAAAAAATTGATCTGAATGCTTTAAAGATGATCTGTTTCCCCCATGTCCCAGGCTCTCTCACTACCAAAACACAAGCTTACCTCTGGACCCGATTTGTTTTGAAGCATGCTGGCTGGTGTGGTTTTGGGCCTGAGGTGTGGAATGTGGTGCTGACGATGACACAAAACCCCCACCCGCCCACCCCCAGCCCTCCACAAGGGGCCTCATCCAGCTGTCTTGTTGTGGTCAGATTCTCAGTACTGTGCCCTATCACATGGGGAGGAGATAATCCCGCACTGGTCGGATCAGGCGCTCGCTGGGACAGGAAGGGCTGTCAGGGAGGGAGATGTACACCCGATGCTGAAAGGGAAAAAAAAAGAGACAGACAGACAGGAAAGTGAGAGAAAGAAAAACAGAGATCTTGCAGAAAACTGATACATTCAGCCAAAAACAGCAGCTTGTTCTGTCTTATTCTCTTACCCTGCCATTCTTCAACATTATCTAACCCTTTTTTCCTCTCTGTCATTCTCTCTGCCCTCCTGCCTTGGGTCTCTGCCGTTTGCAGCACCGCTAAGCTGTAAACTGAAACTGGTTAGCGCTGAGCTCTTAATTCTTGTCAGCGTCTATTAATTATGGGCCAGTTGGATGTTCCACTTCAAACAGCCCCCACGGATCTTGGAATTCTAACTCCGGCTGTTTGGTCACTTGTCGCTTGTCAAAGCCACATGACCCCGCAGCCTGCAGCAGGGAAAACAGTGTGTGTGTGTGTGTGTGTGTGCGCCTGCGTGCGTGCATGTGAGGATGGTGGTAGATGTCAGGGACAAAAGCAGCAACAATTTGCTGTCAGTTAGTCTGACAAGTCTATGTCAATTTAGGGTATACACATGCTTGATACGTTTTTGTATTACACAAGCTTATTGTTGCAAAAGCCTTCACTAACCACATGTCCCTTTTTAGGCCTGTGTGTGTGTGTGTGCCTCATTAAATAGAGAGAAGCTAGTGAATTGATTTAATATCTGGAGTACATGCGTACAGTTTCCTGAAGCACAATTTATAATTTTAAATTTACATTAACCAAGAGAAATGGTAGAAACAACTACTAAAGCTCCATCTATCGCAAACCCAGTTCCAAGCTGCCTAACTGACTAATTAAAACCGCATCCACATGTGTTCAAAGAACAAGTAGTCTGTTTGCAAGCCTTATTGATTACTTTAAGGCGTACAAATGGAAAGCTGTGTTTGGAGAGGGACTCTCGATTTAGCTTCAATCTGCCAGGCATAAAATGATCTCACTGTGTTTGCTGGGAAGAATCAGCTCCCTCTGGGCATGGTGGGTAATTAGGTTAGTGGATAGTCGGTGTCAGGAAATTGAAAGACCGTCCTAATCGGATTCTTTTGTTTCCAGGGGAATCAAACAAATGTATACGAGTCACTGGGAAATCTCACACGACTCAATTCCACTTGACCATGTAAAATCTGTTTGCTCTTCCTCAATGCTCAAACAACTTTTAATACAAGGGTGTAAATCCAGCACTTACTGTGCATCTGATGTAGCCTGTGTCCTTTGAGATGTCTTTCAAGATAATCCTTGATGTGTCAGTTTGTATACTAACTAGATACTTACACTCTTCCATCTGCAACAAGGAGGTATTGAACTCTTTCAGTAAAAAAGGTTGGAAATAAAATTTAAAAAAAAAACAGTAGTCCCAGTTACAGTATATGCACATATAATTACTTACTTACATACAGGATTATACAACAAGTAGATCCAATCAGACAATCTGATTGGTCAACTAGACATTTAGAATGTGCTCAAATCAGCATGACAGTACACCCAGAGCCATTTGAGCACACCTGGCACATCACTTAAAATATCACTCCGCCATTTCTCTGTCAACACTATGGAATTGGATTAAAAAACTGTTTAAAAATATATGTATTTATCTAATAAATGAAAGCACCTCGGCCCTAGCCACATCACTGTCATGCCAATATTGACGTTAACTCAAACCCTCTCGTGTAATATTGCTTAAATAAAGTACTACAAACTACAAAATAGAAAAACAGTTGTATATGATACTGAAGAAATACTAAATCATAATAATAAAAACACTGAAATCCTTGAAAGAGATTTATGACTCAGCAATATACATGCAAATAGTCTTTTATCATGTTAAAAGCTTTAAAGTTTCTTTGGTGTAGCTGCCATTTATACATGTGTAATATTTTTTGCAGGTGTACGTCTGGACCGGGTGAGAGGGGGGAGACAGAAGTACAAACGGAGGTTGGATGCGGAGAACAGCGCCTACCTCGGCCTCGGCATCCCTCCTCCAGCTAAAAAGCCATGTGAGTCACAGGTTTTTGTTTTTTTCTATCTCACTTAGCACTGAGTGTTAAAGGAGGCACCTTAACATTAGATTTATTTTTATATGAAAGCAGCAATTTCAAAACTTGGGGCATTTATAGAAACGTTGGGACTCGGAGTACTGCTATTCATTTACATTTACAATTTTTGTACATGTCAGGGGAAACCATCTGTGTTCAGATGTACTATAGTCAGATTCATGACCAGGCTAACCTCAACCTGCCACTTTTTTTACTTCACCATATATTATGAGATGCAAAACTATATTTTCAATTAACATTTTTGCATTTAATTATGTATTCATTCCCTTGTTGTGTCATTTTTGTGCCCCAGTGTAATCCAGCCTAAGTTTTTTTTTATTTTATTCTTTTCTTATCTGTAAATGCTGTCACTTAAATTTGTTTTGCAATCCATCTCTCCTTTCTCTCTCCATCTCTGCATCCGTTCTCCCCTCTTTCAGTGACAAAGATCGTTTCCCATCTGTTGGTAGTGGAGCCAGAGAAAATCTATGCCATGCCTGACCCCACCATGCCCGACGGAGACATCAAGGCCCTGACCACGCTGTGCGACTTGGCCGACCGCGAACTGGTGGTCATCATCGGCTGGGCAAAGCATATCCCAGGTAGAGAGACGTGACTGCTAATGAATGAAAGTGTTGTCCGGGATATGGTTTTCAGATTCTTTTCATTTCACTTAATTGCACTTAATATTTACTTTTTTTCCTGTGTTTTGCCAAAAATAGATTTTATAACAAAATACAATCATGTATTTTTTTAATTAATAGACAAATTACTGTATGACATAAGAAATTAAACTGTGATTATCTTACCAGCTGCTTTGGTTCATGTAGGTAGTATGAGCTGTTGACAATGAAGTATCCCACATTTGTACTTTTTATTTGCTGGAACAATACAGTATGAGCTTACTGAAGTAGTTTACTGACTGTTGCACATACTCCCCCCCCCCCCACACACACACACACACACACACGCACGCACACACAGACACACAGGATAATTAACATCTGCTACTCATCTGCACCTTAGGGAGAAGCTAGTCCCATATTCTAAAATCTAATCAATAAAGAGCAGCTGAAACCTTTGATTTGACTGGGTAGGGTGAGAGAGTCTGGGAGGGGGGGGTCCACCCCTATGTCAATGTATTCCATTTCAATCCCAGACTTAAAGAAAGCAATCCTCTTACTTACTTAAGGGGACTACACAGTAAAATTGATTTATTTAGGGAATACTGATGGATTTACCCGCTCCTTGTTGACAGATTCTTAAATAAGACTTGTTATGTAAATGTTCTCTTTTTATCTCAGTTGAAACATACACTTTGGGCCTTCGTATGTTTAAAGGAAGCACAGGTTAGACTTGAAGTAGATACATCTCATTGATGCAGTCAAGTATAGTATAGTTTGTACAATGCACATGTGGCCAATTCAACACTTTTGTATTGCAATTTAGTGCTGCAGGACACACGTTTCACCATCAATTAACTGCTAATTATTTTCTCAATCAATTAAATTCACAATTAAAACATCACAATTTTACAGTACAAAAACATCTTCAAATGCCTTGGTTTTGTCCCACCAACAGTAGAAAACCCAAATATATTTCATTGGTAATCATATCAATATGATATGAATAAATGTGTAAACAATGTGTTGATACCAAACCTGTCCTGGGAATCTCAGAGTGTTGACTTTACAAAGACACAGGGGAGCTGTGGGAGGGTGATGTCTCACCACGGCAAGATGCATTAACAGGGACAAAAGGAAGTCTTTTCTCTTTTTCATCAAACATCTTGACACAAGTCTTTTTTAACTAGCTTTAAAAAAGAAATCTTATTCAGTTTTATTTTTCAGAGAGAGATCCCAAATCCAATTCTTTAACAACATCTTAGCTACAGGGGTGCAGAAATTAATTCAAGAAATCTGCCGTTGTATTTTTGGACCTCAATTTCTGTTCCCTTTTCTATGTATGACTATTGATCTTGTATGCTATGTAGATCTAAATCCAGACCTGACAGAGTTATTAAAGGGGCATGCGACACTCTGGGGACATTTTACCCGGGGCCACCGGGTCAGATTGTCACCAAGTAACGATTAAGACAAAAGGGGTCCCTACAGTTTAACAGTCCACTCCCATCATTACACTCATAGCCCACTGCGCAAATGGCCTTAACGATGAGGTAATAAGAGTCATTACTGCAGATCGCTCCATTAATGTAAAAGTCCTTCAACATCCAGATGTGGAGACCTGGGAGGAAACATTCCACGGTGAATAGGTTTTCTGTTACATGTTGTCATTTTGAAGGCTTGATTATTTGTGAATTTGAAAAGCTGGCCTGAAGGCAACTTACTATGATGTGCGTTAATGTGCACAAGTTTCCTTTAAATAAATAAGCAAATATGTGCACCAAATAAACACACACACACACACACACACACACACACACACATAAATGCTTGAAGAAGCAGAAGCCCAAGTTAAACATGTTTGAGAGGAAGATTGTAACTCATCACAAGGCAGCCATTGCCAACACTGTTGTGAATGAAAACAGAATCGCAGCAGGAGGTCAGAGGTGACCACTAATTTGTGCAGCTGTTAACATACACACACACACCATCATGTAAGTGGACACAACACGTGTAGATGTGTATTCCAGGCAACAGCATTCAGCAGCCTTTAATATTTAGTGTTCATGTCATTCAGTTCAGCATTGCTTTTTTCCTCTTTCCTCTCTTTTTCTCTGCCACTCACACACACAGACTCTACCATAATATCTTTCACACACACTCTGTGGCTTCCTTGTTCGTGTGTTCCCCTGGCTCTCCCCCTCCTACTCCTCTTCCTCATATAGGGCCCTCTAGTCTCATTATTACCTCTGTCTTTTTATTAAGCCCATTAGGGCTCTTAGGAGGCCTGTAATGATACTAAATGAATAGAGAGTGAACTGCTGTCTGTTTTAGACCTAGCTCACAATGACAGCTTCAAGCTTCACTGCCAACCACTCAGTATCTTCATTGTACTGAATAGGGATTCAATTACTTATCTGGTCTGTACCTGTACTGTGCTGTTGCATAGCCAGAGCCCTCTTCTTTTGTGCAAACAATCACTAACATCCCACGATATGCTGAGGATTGGTACCTTATAGAAATAGATGCATGGTATACTGTTAAATCATATGGTACAGTAATTCAGTATGACATGTAACATCATAGGCTGTTACATGTAGATTTTCAGTCCTAGTAAGTAGAATTGAATCCCAAATTCGGTTCACCATCATGTAATTCAGTGTTACAAAGACAAACAACAACAACTATTTGGTTATTAAGGTTGGGGGAAGATCGTGACTTTGGTCAGATGGTAATAAAGTAAACACATCGTGCCTCGTGCTTTAAGTTCATTTTTTCAATATTTAAGCAAGACCACAATCTTTCCTGAACATAATAATAATAATGGCTGGTGAGATAGCAACTATCTAGCTACATTTACTTACCTCACTTTCTCTTTAACTGAAAATTATCATTTGAACCAATATTTAGTTCATTAAGTTTGTTATCCAACATACGTAGCTATATAAGGCAGTGGCTACAGATAACCTTGTTTAGCTCGTTTGACTAAAATATAACGTTAGCTTAGTGTTAAATGTATTAAACTATAGATTTATTTTGATTTCATCCAAAGTTAGAGTGCAGTATCTGCATTTTTTATGTATCCTTTATAGCCTATGATTTAATTAGGTAGACTAATGAGCATTAAAAGGTTTCAAATTAAAGCATTACAAGCTTTCTGTGCAGTTTTCCTGGCAGCCCGTAAACGTTAAACTATTTTTCATTAATTTCTCCTTCACTGCTTTTTGCTCTTTTTTGATAATTCCTTTCCTTATAGTGTAGTGTAAACCTGTGGCATTCCTTGTTCATGCTTTTTGTCATCACGGGGAGAAAACAGCAGAGACATTCCCAGTTTGCTCAATAATGTGTCATGTTTGGTCGAACGGCAGTAAATCAGTAGGGTGAAATATTGATATTTCATCAGGGGGAATCACCCTCCACAGCGACACTTAACTCAGCCACCTCCGGGCGACACACCTGAAGCTCGGGGGCAACCCCCGGGGAGCCAAGATGTCACTGCACCGCTACAGTAAATTGAGTAGAGAGAAGAAAAAAAACGCACAGGCTGGGGAAAAGAATGAAGAAAAGAATGAGACGGCTACAAAAAGGGTGCACTTCTTTCACAAAATATATAAAGAAATGTTATTAAAAAAAACATGAGATAACATAACAGAAGAAATGGTGGTATAAAACCGATTTATTAATGCTCTTTTTTTTGGGGGGGGGGGTCCTCCCTCATTATTCCAAATACACCTTACTGGATTAAAGCCATTCATTTTCTTGTCTTTTGGAGATGGAGAGTAAATTCACGAGTTCCTGGTGCAGCCTACAGTATCTACATTCTGTGATCCTAGTCCATCCTCCCCCCCTCTACTAAACGTGTACCGGATGTCCTCCATCAACTGTCTGTTTGTCAGATCTGAGGCTTGGATCGATCCCCCTTGCGCATTTGGTGGACTGATTACAATCTACTAATCAATGACACCCCCAGCACTCTTTTCTCTCTTCCTCATTCTGTCTCTCCCCGTCGTTTCTCTATTTGCTTGATAAGAACCATTGGAAGGACCGTCAGCCTGCACCATTCCCATCCATACAACCTAGATTTAAGTAAGCAGAGTGGTGGGTTCAAGGCCCTGGTCAATACCCCCAATCACCTTCCCATTCACTAAAGAGTAGTGAAAGGTATTGTGGCGCTTGAGGTCCTTTCAGATGTCTGTCTGTTTGATGTGGTGTGTGTGAATGTTAGAGAAGAGAGTTGACGGGTCGACCTCAAGATCTTGGGTGGATTGTTACTTCAAGTGCAGAAGGTTGAACACATGAGACAAAAGGATCAACAAATCACTTTTGTTTTTGCCTCTGATTTTTCATGAGCTGAACTCAAAGATCTAAGACTTTTTCTATGTACACATAAGGCTTATTTCTCTCAAATATTGTTCAAAAATCTGTCTAAATCTGTGTTTGTGAGCACTTCTCTTTGCCGAGATAATCCATCCACCTCACAGATGCTGATTAGTCATCATGAGAATTACACCATTATTATTGCCTTAGGCTGGCCACAATAAAAGACCACTCTAAAATGTTTAGCACAATGCTACAGATGTCGCAAGTTTTGAGGGAGCGTGAAACTTGCATCCAGCATCTTCACCTCCAAGATCGTCTGAGACCAGCCATTAGGCCAGCTGCTGCAACAATCGGTTTGCATAACCAAGGAATTTTTGCACAAACTGTCAGAAACCATCTCAGGGAAGCTCATCTGCATGCTCATCGTCCTCATAGCGGTCTCGACATGACTGCAGTTTGTCTTCGTAACCAACTTGAATGGGAAAATGCTCACATTCAATGGCGTCTTGCACTTTGGAGAGGTGTTCTCTACACACTGTCTTGCCAGACAGTGTGCATTGCGTCGTTTGGGTGAGCGGTTTGCTGATGTCAACGTTGTGGATCGAGTGGCCCATGGTGACGGTGGGGTGATGGTATGGGCAGGCGTATGTTATGGACAACAAACACAGGTGCATTTTATTGATGGCAGTTTGAATGCACAGAGATACCGTGACAAGATCCTGAGGCCCATTGTGCCATTCATCCACGACCATCACTTCCTGTTGCAGCATGCTAATGCACGGCACCATGTTGCAAGGATCTGTACACAACTCCTGGTTGAAAGTTGAAAATATTCCATTTCTTGCATGGTCAGCATACTCACCGGACATATCACCCATTGAGCATGTTTGGGATTCTCTGGATGAACGTAAACGACAGCGTGTTCCTGATCCTGCCAATATCCAGCAACTTCACACAGTCATTGAAAAGGAGTGGACCAACATTCCACAGGCCACAATCAACAACCTGATCAACTCTATGCAAAGGAGATGTGTTGCACTGCGTGAGGAAAATGGTGGTCACACCAGATACTGACTGGTTTTCGGACCCCCCCAACACAGTAAAAGTGCACATTTTAGAGTGGCCTTTTATTGTGGCCAGCCTAAGGCACACATGTGCAATTATCATCTTGTCTAATCAGCATCTTGATATGCACCTGTGAGATGGATGGATATTCTCGGCAAAGGAGAAGTGCTCATTTAGACACATTTGTGAACAATGTCTGAGAGAAATAGGCCTTTTGTGGACATAGAAAAAGTCTTAGATCTTTGAGTTCAGCTCATGAAAAATAGGGGCAACTGTGTTGCGTATATAATTTTGGTCAGTGAGTGCCTTTATAAATTCCAAACTCCTTGAAAGTTCACATGACTAAGAAACGATCCTGATGATAGCCAAAAAATGTTTGAGCGATGAAATCCGCTATATTTGAGGAGATTTTTACATGTTTTATGATGGATAACTTCATATTATGACAGATGGTGACACAGACCAGAAAAAAATGTCTATGTGACTGTGGCCACTTTGATTTCAGCCCATTAATTTAGTCAGTTTAATTTCAGAATTCATTTTATGTTCTTTCTTTAGTGCTATGAAGAGATGGTTAGGTTTAAAAGTGGATTTGTCCTCACTAAGCGGTGTCTTGCGGTTGAAGCAGCCATTGCTCATGTTTCAAAGGCCTCCATACATGACTGATTTATATTCTTCCCTTAAGCCACCACATACAGTCATCGGCTATTGTTTCAAGTTGGACTTCGCCGCGGATTATACAGGGCTCTAAACACAACCCATAAAACACACTGAAGTCTTACAGTGCAGTGAGGTTAACGGGTTGCTCTTGTGATTTGTCATGTAGTGTAATTACAGCAAAACCTGTAAAGAAAATCTCAAAATCTTTCAATTCTGCAGGTTTTTCCACTCTCTCGCTGGCAGACCAGATGAGTCTACTGCAGAGTGCTTGGATGGAGATCCTGGTGCTGAGCATTGTGTTTCGCTCGCTGCCCTGCGAAGACGAGATTGTGTATGCAGAGGACTATGTGGTGGACGAGGAGCAGGCGAGGATCTCAGGCCTACTGGACCTGCACGTCGCCATCCTGCCGCTTGTCCGACGCTACAAGAAGTTGCGCATGGAGAAGGAAGAGTTTGTCACGCTCAAAGCCATCGCCCTCGCCAACTCGGGTATATTTATCCTCCTCAATTACACTGTTGGTCGCTATATGCAGTGCAGCCAAACAATAGAACTTTATTTTAAATAATAACTGTAGTAGATTTAGCAAAGTTACCAAATATTTTTTGAGTTTTGGGGAAATGTGTGAAGACATTAACAATACTTTAATTTGATGGAGTCTTGGATTTTCCTGTTTTTTTTCCAACTTTAAAGCTTCTTAAAGTGAAAATGAAAGGAAACATACTGTAGAAGATATGTCGGGGCTAACACTGTAAAACAAAGACTGTGTATATTAGATTACTTTTGGTTTAGGTACTGGGCTAAACAAAATTGATATTTTGCAGTATCAAGAACTTGTATTTTTATTGCAAATGTTGTATTATCTTATTTTTCTCTGCAAACACAAAGGTGTCATGAGCTTGACATAAAAGTACATCTCTACGTTAAATCTTACGAATATCTAGATAGTTGGCATTTAATTAAACCTAACAAAGAAATAAAGCAAAAAAAATGTCAAGTGATTGAATATATCTGGTGAGCCGATCACTTCCATGCTGAAGGATACCTGATAAGAGGGGACGAAAAGGTCAGGAGCATAGTCGTTTAATTCAACACTCCCTATGTGTGTGTGTGTGTGTGTGTGTGTGCGCTTCTATATTTTAATTTGTGTGCGTGTATGTGTGTGCCTGTCACATTGTGCTCTCATTCTCTCCATCTCCATAACAGTGGCTGCCAGTGCGCCACAGCCGAGGGAGATATATTTAGCATTTCATTAGGAAAACAGGGGCTGTCAATAAAATGTGTTAAGTGGAGTGGAATGAGCATTGGGGAGCGACGGGCCTCGTTTGTTCCAATGTGAAGATGCTGCGCCCGTATCGACAGTTTGCTTTTCATGAGACTGGGCCTGTCCCCCCACAAATCAATGCCTGTTAGGAGTCTTTTCTCCTGCCTGACTGAAAAATGAAAAATGCTGAGCCCAGAGCTTTAGTCTTCTGATGACAAACTCTCCATGGGAGAGTGGAGAGAGGGGAGGATAAATGGGAGGGGAGAGTTGGAGGGTAAGGGGGGGTTGATGGAAAGACAGTGATGTAAAGGTAAGGGAGAAGTGTGAGAGAGGAAGGCAGGGGTTGAGAGGAAGGCTCAGGGAGGGCGAAAGGGCAGCTTTGGCTCGTTTGAACACAGTCTCAACTTCGGCTCCTGGGGTTCTGTGGGTGTGACAGCTGTGGAAATTCATGGCCATTGATTTTGTAATTAGCGGGGTATCGACGGGATTGACGCCAGGCTGCTGACGGATTACATGGAAATTGTTTCTTCAAAGTTATTTTTGCATTCTAAACACCTCAGACGCGCGCACACACACACACACACACAAACAGGAAAAGAAACGCTCTCCTTGTGCTTTTACACACATTTCTCACACACTGACACACATTTGAAAACACATTCCTTCTTTGCATCTCCCTTTCTCTCTCTGTCTCTGCTTTACAATCACACACACACACACACACACACAAACACACACACATATGCTCACACAGCCAAAGAAGGATCAGATCAGTATTAACATGAAGGTTTCAAATGAAGAGAGCTGGAACACATGTGCGGTCCACATAGCCTAGTTAATTTCCCAAGATAGAAATGCAATTTACACAGAAGGCGACTGGTAAAAGAGACTTAATCAGTCAGTTAGGAACATAATTAGCCTTGTACTTTCATTTTTTCTGCTTAATTTACATGTTTATACACGGTCTTACTTCACTCCACAACTTTCATGACACATAGCAGAGCTGATCTAATTCCCTCACACACTTCAATCAGCAGCCACATTTGGATAAGCTACAGGAATACAGTGCGTTTATAGGACGAGACGAGTCGCTCTTATTCTTAGATATACCAAGATGCATTGCTTCAATTCAATTATAATATTGAATTGAATTACCATTTTGCCTTGCACAATTGTATCTATCAGTAAATGTTTTGTGGATATGATACATACACAGATTAGGCCCGACACTGTAAGTCTGTGCAGTGAAATTGGCTGAAAGCAAACCACTGCTTGTCCATTAAAACGCTCTCTGTCAGCTTGTCCTTTGGAGGACAAGCCTGTTTTTTTCCCCCTGACTTGTAGACTTGTATATAGAGAGCAGTTTTTAATAAGTCTCAACTGGTTTTATTTTAGAGCCTATACATAAGGGGGCCAACTGCTCTTTCTTATGGAAATGAAGGCCATCTGCCGCCATCATTCAGCTGAACGATATCCTAGTAATGCAGCCATCTGAATTCATTAGCAAGGGGGATGTATGTGGTCCATGATACCCAAAGAAATGAATCTTTTTCCTGTCTCATCGTATATTTATACAGACTTACAGTACCTCTCCCTCTCTCTCCCTAGAGTCCTGGCCATGCATAGGCATTTATTTAAGGAGCGTCATTAACTACTACCAAGAGAAAACCTTTCTCCAAGATTGCATGTTTGCAAAGACAGGCTGCAGAATGTGAAGGCAGCCGATGCTGCAAAACACAAAGTTGTTGTTGCATTTGTCAAACTGCAGATCAATAGAAAATATTTGCTTTTCATTTAATACATTTAGCATTTATTAGTTATAGCTTTGAAGTATGAATAACAGTCTTTTCTTTTTTCCTTCCATCCTTCCCCTCCACCCTTCTTGCTCCAGACTCCATGCACATAGAGAATATCGAGGCCGTCCAAAGGCTCCAGGATTCTCTCCACGAGGCTCTGCAGGACTTTGAGGGCTCCCAGCATCCAGAGGACCCTCGACGGGCAGGCAAGCTGCTAATGACCCTGCCCTTGCTCCGTCAGACCGCCACTAAGGCTGTTCAGCACTTCTACAGCATCAAAATGCAAGGCAAAGTCCCCATGCACAAACTATTCCTTGAGATGTTGGAGGCTAAGGCTTGACACCTGGGCCAGATGTTTGACAGACAGCAGCATCACCCAATGGGAGGCGAGGGTCATCCCATAAAAAAATAAAGGTGGTGTGCCAATTGACAGTGAAAGGATGAAGCTTGGACTACTGAGTTATGTTAACACTTTTAAATGGTAATACACATAAAAGAAAAAGGGACTTTAAATAGTTTTGAAAAGGGTGAATATTAACTTGATTGACATGGGATCATGATAATGTATATAAAGATGTTGTGTACAGAAATCAGGCAACCAAGGTCTTGTTATAACCAGAGACCCAATGCTCTATATCACCTGAAGCTCTGTGAATTTGTTTCTTATCTTATTTTCATCTCAAAATGGAAGTGTGTCAATTTAAATGTGCTGAAGAACTGTACGGCTACGTAGCCACATTATGTGTTTTTGGTTCTTTCTTCCATATTTTCTGATCTCAGTTGTTAAAGCAATAGTCTCTAACTGGGTGTACATATAATATGTGTACTGTATATTGTGTGCAATTGCACTGGGAGGGTGGTGAGAGAATTGCTAGACATATTCTTATATTTGTCATCAAAGAAAGCGGTACCCGCCATGGGTCTGTCGGACTCGATTTCCTTGTAATGTATTTACCTCGTAGTAGCTTCATTGACTCTGCGGTTAGAGTCAACTTGGTGCTTACAGAAGGACAATGGTTGGCTGGTGATCAGAGTTCACAAAGAGTTTGCACTAAGCATCTGTGAATAATGTGGCAATAATGGGTATTGTAATAGCAATCTCTGTCTGGTAGCCTCTGAGTGTCAGTCAGTGGTTTTTGCTTATGGACACTAAACGCCCTCCTCACTTCTTTCTGTGTTCAGTGTCATACAGAAATATTGGCAACTAAGCATACTGTGAAAAATACACATGATAAGCTAATATTATGTGCTGAGAATTTTAAATTATGGCTTGTTAAAACATATTTATTTAATTTAAATACAGGTAAAATAACCGCAACATCTATGCAATTTAATGCAATCTAAAATTATGTGTAATCAACCTCATAGCCCTGCAATAAATACTACCTTTGTAAAGTTTATAATGTTCAGTTTGTGTCACATAGGTGCTGATTCAACTCTCTGGCCGTTTTTCAGTCTATAGTTTGTGATGGTGCGGTATTGGATTGCATTATATTGTATAGGTTTGCTTTTTCTCATTTCCACACCCCTTTGTTTAGGTTGTATACTCAAACAAGTGTCACTATATTGATAGCATCAATTCCACAGCTGTCACATTAGTCCTTTGTTGTTGTTTTTTGTCAAAGTCTTGTGTGATACTGGTCTGTATGATCGCATCTAAACTATTTTTTTTTATATTTTGTTCTCAGTGTGGACTACAGGTTAAATATTGTGGCTCTGAGAGAGTATATTTTGACTCTGTTGTTGCTGGGCATTAAGATTTCCAAATAATTTAGAATAAGTGAGGGAAAAAAAACTCAACAAATGGCCCAACGTCTTTATAAATGGATTCAAAGTGGGCATAATCTTTCCCTTTTCAAACTATATCAGCAAGGCCAGAATTCACCCGTTTATGAACGGCCAATAGACGTTTTCGCATGCAAGTAGACACAACTCCTGCAGCTTAAGTTTGACAGATGTCTCCTTTTTATCCTTGTGATCTATTTGAGTTTCAAGATGGCAAGTTCAAATAAAACTAATCCATTTTTTTAAACTGAGGGTTTTTAGTCCCTTTGTCTCCTTGATTGTTAAAATTTAAGACAGCAGCCTTTTAAAACTGTTTGCTAGACTTTACTGCAGGTTTAAATGTTTAAGTGCAACGATATAATGACACTTGTGTTTCTGAGAACAACTTGAATTACTCTGAATTGAAACAGAATATATCACACCTCAAATTACGGCTCACTAATGTTCTGTATTTTTTGACAATTATTTTTCTCTTTTATCTTTGAAGGTGCAAATTGTTTAGACGAGCACTGTATATTCATGTCTAGAAACAATGACACTGAGTTGTGTGTAAAATCTGTGTACTTCAGAAGTGATATTAAACTTGTATAGGGTAATATCTAACAATTGTAAACCAATTGCCAAATTATTCAAAGAAAGAAATCAGAATAATGTAATAGTTATACACGTTATCAGTAGATCAAAATAATACAATAAGCAGCTGCTCTTAGGATTTTAGTGAGACAGATATTGTCCCTTATCAACACTTTAAAAGCAGTAGTGTTTTAAAAGTGTTATCAAGTGCCATTAGTTTCTGCCTAAACGAGAAGAATACATAAAGCCAAGCCACCAGTAACTACAGCCAGTTTCTACACTTGAAATGATCCCCACTGGAACAGACGCTATTGATTCACTGTAATGTAATGCATAGATAATTCTAACCCAATACTGTAGAGAATACAATTCCCATGATACACTTCCCCAAATGTGTAACCAGCTAAACCATCCCCAATTGAAAACAAGGGATGTAACACTGCTGTACAGTAGCAAACCAAAGCGTAATGTCTTCTAATACTTATAAAAACTGATAAAACTGCATTTTGAGCCTGATGGATGCTATTTACAGTATATTATTAATGGTTGTACCTTCATTCTGCTGGTCATCCAGCTGTGCATCATTTCATTCTCAGCATCCTCTAAACTTACAACGGTGTTGAAAAACTTTTATTTTATCTAAAATAAGTGATGTTTTTCATATTACCATGATTAAAGGAGAGTGCTTTAAATGATAAGCACGTTCTTGCCCATAACTTCTCTTCTACACTTACCTTTGTTGTGCACTTTGAAGACTGATCACAGTTAATTGTTTCCCAACTTTCCCTGCTTCTCAAATTAATATTAGAAAATAAAAGAAAAATGCTTAATTTATTTCAAGAGTTCTAAAATGGTTCTACTACATCCAATTAATTCTAATTGTCTCAGCTGAAATTCTCAATAGAAATGGAGCAATTAAATTTCTGCTTTGGCTCTACCTTGGGGACGAGAGACATTTTATTTCGGTTGACAGTGGGGAGGGTTTGTCTAAACCTTTACAAAGGCGATTTCATGGGTGTCTGTAATAGTTTCATAACAGACGATCACTGGGCTATGCAAGGCAAATATGGCCACCCCATGTGTTGTGGAGCATCAGACATTTAGTTGTGCTTTGTTTACAATGTGGACATATTGTACAGTGGTGTACGCTGCAAATGTATTGTGCATATTTCACCATACTATACTGTAGTTGCTGTGCATTGATATAACTATGATCGTTTTTTTTTTGTTGTTGCCCATTTAATGAATTTCCCATGATTTATCAGCAACTTCAACACACACACTTAGAGCCCACCTGAATAGCTGCGTAATATAAATCACTGTAATGAGTTGTGAGTCTGTTATATTTGGTCTAAGGTGGGATATCTTTTTTCCTTTCTGTGTCTTTGTGTCTCTCAATGCTGAAACACACACTCTATGTTATCATCATTTTAGTTCAGCACAGCAGGACGTATAGCAAGTGAAATAGTCTAGACCCTATACCTCAATTCATATTTTGAAAATTACACTGGGTTTGGAAACGGGCCATGGGTTCCTCCTGGGAATTAGTGGCACAGAAATAAAGTGACATCACTGACTGGGTATTAAAAAAAATGTAGATGAACCTGCTGCAATTGGGGAACACATTCCTCGGAGGAGAAAGCTGCTTATTCGCTGTTCCATTTGCGGACTTATCTTATCTCCATGCACTCAGATGACGAGATTTACATAAAACATGGAGGAACCTCCCTGGCCGTCCCTGGTCCGCAGTGTATAAAGGACCCTGCTAGGTGTATGTACTATAGACGTGATTACCCAAGAGGTTTACTCCCCTTAAAAGCAATATGTTAGCAATTGTGATATATTAATCAATTTAAAAGGGAGCTTTGGCTCATAATTATAAACTTACCCTATGCTTGGAATAGTACAGGGTAACTATGCACACACAGTCCTGGGGAGATATTGAAAAAAAAAGTAAAATTATTTGGGATTAACAAGCAAAAAGCCAACCACCGCTGGGTTGCACTGGACAGTATTGTGTGACATTTTCTTGTGTTTTGTTTGTTGTGTTCATGCCTAATGTACCCATGTGTAAATATATGCTTTTTTTGGAGTGAGTCAGATCTAAGAGTGCACTGAATGTACAGTGAAAATAAAATCACATGGTTTATGTAATCACTGCAATGATTTCTTTGAATAACTTCAAGTTAACGAACATGAGAAGAAATTTATCTTCAAAACATGAAGTTTGTACCATATTTATTGACCAAGTTAACTTAATATATCACAATTCTTTCAAGATAACAAGATCCTTTATGGATACCAAAAAAGAAAATCCCACACTGCTATCTTGTATGTTGCACATGAACATGACGTGTAATGTTTCGATCATAGTGGTCTTTGTCAGATCCTAACCCCAACCCTCGGTCCTGAGGAAGACCTTAGTGATCTTTTGTGTACAGATTGTTACCCAGCATCTACAAAGATGCTTAGATAGATGTACCTTGTGAAGATTGACGCCATGGATTCCCTCAACAAAACTGTATCCTTGAGTCTATAAAGCATTTTGAGCATCAGTTTAATAAACTCTAAAATATGTGACTATACCAAATAAGGAAAATACATATATATGTATTTATGTATATATATATATGGAACAATACTGATGTTTTTTTTTTACTTTTTACAAGTAAATACAATTTAAAAGTTTTCACCCTACAATGATAATACTGACACTATATAATATAACAAAATATATATTTTGTTGGAATTTTCACATAAGACAACATGCAGAGCTTTAACATTACCTACAGTAGATTAAAGACTCAATTAAAATCAAATATGCAGTTTGACACACACTCCAAAAAAATTATTTGGTTAGTATACTGTAAAGAAATGCATAGACTATATAATATTTCTATATACTGTAAATATTTCACAAACACTTGTATCTGTATATTTTAGATATTGTTTGTCCCTTCAACAATAAGTCATTCTCTTCAAAGCATAACAGGCTAGTTCCCCCAACTTGAGCTGTTACTTTTTGCAACTCCATATCATCCAAATGTTTTGGCGAACATTTTTTATTCAGTGGTTATCAACAAAATAATAGTGAATGCTATTGTCGTCATGCTTTCATTAGACACATCTATCAGTGTTACAGTGCAGCCTTGTCCTGATCTCAGCATATTAAACGTACAGTCAAATGGTTCCTAACGTGACCAATCATGTGTACATCTGTCTGTGTGCACTTTAGCAAGAGGGTGCCTTGGGGTGTAACGGCATTCTCCTGCCCTGACTGTCAGTTGGTTCGCTGTCTACATGGTGTCCCTTTTGACCTTGCGTTGGCTACAACACAGGCTGAATGCACATCTGACACACTCTGTTCCTTTGTGGTGCAATCCTGTGGAAGTCATTTCATTTACTAGGCTTTCAACTTTAGGGGTTGGGGGAGTAAGTCTGTGTTTAATCAGCCTGCCACAAACCATTCCCTTAAACACAATCAAACATGATGTCCAGCAAAAACATCTCTCAACAGAAGATTGAATTAAAGAAATAAATGGACTTGTCACTTTTTCATTTTTTTATTTATTCTCTTGGCACGGCTATGCCCGCCACTCCATATTATTGCTGGCAATAACAACTGTGTATTAACTTGTGGATTGGTCTGCACAGTACGTCAGCAATACCAGTATGTTAGTGTAGTGAATGTACAAGTGTCATCCATTGACACTTAACCCTCATGCATCAATAGCAACTTTTTTTTCGGCTTTTAAATTTTACATTCATTTTGGCGGTGTTAATTCATACAGTATGTTATGCATTTTGGCAAGGGTGTGAGGTTTTCTTTTCAAATTTTGGAAGAAGTTTAACCTCATCTCTTATAATAATAATAATAATAATAATAATAATAATAATAATAATAATAAACAAGTGTGTAGCCAAACTACAGAGACACTCAGCCTCACCCTCAAGGACAAAAATGTCCCCATTGAAACCCATTTAAAATCCACCAACCATTACAGCATTTTGACGCAGACATTTTTGTCCTCTAAGGATACCAGAGCAACTTTTTAAAAGGGATGCACAAGGCTTAGGGCCAATAAAAAACACTGAAGAAAAAACTGCAAGAAAAGAAAGAAAGAAATAAGAACACATAATTACTTGTCTCATACACTTCTTATCATTGCAGCTCTTTCCTCGTAGGATTGTGAGTATGTTTTTCTCTGTTTTCAGTAATTTAGGAGGGATTTAGAGCATGGCCCACTGTCCTCAGAGTGACTTTCCATCTTGTAAACCATGTTTTATTCTCCTTAAATCGTCACCAGTCGTCGGGCCTGCCGGTGCTTTGGAAGGGGCATTGACACTGTCACACTGCGGTCAGTTAATCAGGCAACCTTGTTACCTTTCAGAAAATCTATGATCACACTGTTAGTGCAACCTTGTATTGTCACCACTACTACCAAACACTCACACTTCTTTCTTTTGCCTCATATGAGGATTATTCAGCAGCTGAGGTGAAAGTCCACCGAAGAATAGGCTGTAAAGTGTCAGTCACGGTTACCCAGAGTGGTGTTGTCTTCGACAATGTAACTAGGTGAAAGTGAGGGAAGGAGATAGGAAACCATCAATATGCTTCCTGTGTAAATTGAAGAAGGTCATGATTTATGGCTCCCGGCTACAGCATACATACATGCTGAATCTACTCTTTTTTTTCTCCCTCTGTCGCCTGGCTCAAGGACAGGTAAGGGTGCCTTTCTCTGCAGCTCATCACCATCACCATGCAGTCTGTGGCACTTTGTGATAGACAGCCATGAGAAAGGCCAGTGTTTTTCAAAATGAATTGAGCGCCATCTATAGGCAGCCACACTGACTGAGTGACGGTACTTCTGGAGTGTAGAGTGCAGAAAAGAAACAGGTGTGTATTATAATGGTGCACTTCACTACCTGGGATACTCCTCATCCACTCCTCTTTAGGGTTTTCATCAGCTCATCAGTCACGTCCGTCTTTCAGTCTCCTTTTACTTGGAAACTCAGACAGAGATGGGACAGCTGTGGGTTTTCTAAGACCTCACAACAGCTGCAAACCCTGCATGGCATTGCATCTGTTCAAGTATTGCAGCATTATGGCCTGTATCTCATCTAAAGCAAGTTACATTACAGTTCATAGTGGGGTTCTCTCTGGTCTTACCCTATTAACCAGTGAGCAGATGGAAATTATATGGTAGGGTGTGTGGCCTGAAAATGGACTTGCAAGCATCTTGCCGTCTTAAGCATGCATCTTAAAATGGGACAATTTAAATAGGGCCACATGAGAGAAATCAGGACTCGGCTGTAAATTAATTCGAGGTGGCACAATGAATACCATGAAGTCCACTCTGAATCTTAAAGTTTATTATTTATTGGGATGATTTATTATGTCTGGGCGCCTCTGACGTTGTTACTTTGCCTTTGGAGGGAGCCAGACGTAACAAATGGAGCACTCATTAGCATTTGACCTCCACATTATGCTTTGTTTACCTGCCTTTCCTCACCTCTATATCTCCTCAGACAAAATCAGGGCTTTCATAGAATGCCGTGAGTGCGACATAGTTTTGTTGCTGGGCGGCAAAGGTAAGTACCACATTTGCATTGCAAGATTTCTCAAACAACTTGAGCATGCAGAAACAAGGGGTGGGGGGGAGATGCTCTGCTCCTCTGGGACGTAGCCACTCCCAGACGCTGTCGTCTAGGCTCTGGAGTCCTGACAGCTGCTGAAATCCCCAGAGATGATCGAAAGAAGTATGAACAAAAGTTACAGTAAAGAGTCACAGGCACATTATGTTGTGTTTGGACTGGAAGTTTTTCTACCACTAATTGCTTATGGCAAGAAATGTCATGAATGCCTATATAACATGGATGGAAAGTGCTTTTCTTCACCCGTGACAGTGATCATTCATTATGGTTGCAGACCCATTAAAACATTTAGCAGTTGCAAGTTTAAATAAGTAGTTTGCAAATAACAGATGAAAATTGTATTAAAGGCATTTTAGTGTACATAAATAAGCTGTGCCATGTCCGATGTTCATTCAAATATTATATAAGCATACCAGAAAAAGAGAAGACACTTGATAGAAGCTCCAGGAAACATCAAATCAAATGAAAAAAAAAATTATTAAATGTAGCTGAACAACTACTTTATCTATAAAAGATAAAGAAAAACATCATTACAATTGCAATTATATGCTCTGTGCAATATTAACATTTCCACGTCTCGTGGGCGGGCAGGTCATGCATACAGTATGTGTAAAGAGAATCATAAGCAACAAGCAATGGCAAATTGGCAAACATCCACAAAAATACACACACACATACACAAGTTATATTACCAGACTGTGGGGTGTGGCAGGTAGCTGTGTGTGCTGTAGTTAATTGCACAACGAGAAACTGCTCTCTAATTTATTTCTAGCCTGTCCACACAAGAGTGATCATGAAAACCCATTCATTTCACAGAACACAATTTTCATATTTAATGAGCATGACTCCAATACAATTACAGTAATTAGTCAAATCTCACTCACGGCCAATGGAGCTCGCCACCATTATTAGTGGATCTTATTAATGATGTTGCACATGTGGTGCTCATAGGGTAATTGAGGGCATGTGTGGGTATGGGAACAGGGGTACTGGCGAATGGAAAGGAGTAGTAGTGTCAGTCTGTTTTCTGTCTATACCTTATGTTAAATGGGGGTCTGCTTGATTTTAACTTTGAGGTATTTAAACATGGTGGTGAGCAGTGCTATTAAATGGCTTAACCAGAATTCTACATAAATTAAATTCCATTACTGAGATTGGTTTGTTGGACCATCAGTTTACCTGAAAGTTAGTATTTTAAAAGCTGCTTTAAATAATTGCATATCAGTTCCCAGCCTCCCTGCTTTCTACCGGATCCAGGAGGATCACAACAAAAAAAAGACAGAAGGGAGACGCTGGGAAAAGAAGCCCATTTTCTGTGAGTAATGATACTGCAGTGTCTGACATTTTGTAGGTTTGTAGAGTTTCTCTTTCCAGACTGACCCTTGTTAAACCTATAGAGCTTTGTTGTATCTGCAAGCAGAGTATGCAGGAGCAATTGCCACATCTTCCCCTAATATGAAAGAAAAACATTTCTTTGTGACAATATGAGCAGCTGTGATGAGAAGATTTTATAATGTGGACTTCAATCTGTGATATTATATTTTGAAATCTGATTGATCTACATTTTGCTAACATCTTTCAGAAAGGTGGAACCAACACGCTATGTCTTATGTAGTTTCATGTGCTTTAAACCAGTTAGTGTCAGGGTTGATGTTTATAAGGAAGCAATAATTTTAATCAGAGAAATGTGACTTAATGGCCTCTTATCCAATTAAGGGCAGTGTCACCGCTGAGTTAATGAGTGTGACGCTGTAACAGAAAAACCTCTATTAACACAACATAATTAGCGGAACATGGTGGAATTAGACCGCAGCAATGACAGCGCTTTGGTCTTTTTATAATTAAACATGGGGAAAAGACAACAATTAAGCCAGATCTTAAAACCTCAGTCTCATTCAAGCCAGAGAGGACATGCATTGTTTTTGGGAAAGCTCTTGAGACAAAGCTGCTGTTGTGTGAAGTTTGAATTACAGTTCAAAGACAAGAGCTGAAAGTGAGGGAGGTCATGACAACAATGTGACAGATTCATGGAGGCCTGAGACTCAAACACAGCTAATGTGCTGTAGTAGGTGCCTTGTTTGGTGGTATAGAGAACTGAATGACATCTATTGTCTGCGTTTGGTCCTCCGGAGAAAACATGACGGCTTGGATCTGATGATTTAACTTGGAACACATTTTCAGCAAAGATTAGTGTTCCATATGGCGGCGTATTGCTGCCACCCTGACAAAAAACAAAAAACTGCATCTATATTTGTTTGAACACAAAATGTTCTAATATAAAATACATATTGGTATGTTGAGGTGAGAATCACATTGTGTTGATCCTCTTGGTTTATTCAGGTTTAACACCTGAAAAAACTTCATGTTGAGTTTAGTACTAATTAGCCAATGTTAGCATGCTAACTCATTAAATCAATTTTTAAAATGCAAAATATGGTAAACCCTTTGTACCTGCTCAGCACCAAACAACAGACTGACACAATTTGGGAATAGCTGGTGAATATAGTGGAGCATTTAGCAGCTAAAGAGAGAGATATAGAGTGGAATATTAGACTTACATTCACCCAGTGGCCCGACATGCAAGTGCAAATGATTGTTAATGTTGCTAACACATTCGCCATATCAGCTATATGAGGTGTCATTGTTCTCACAGCTTGTTGCGCTGCCCCCAGCAGGCCAAAAAAAATCAATTATTACAGGTTTAAATAATATTGTGAAACAAGGAAGTCAACATTGACTTTACATTCCGAGTGAATGATCAGTTCACCTGAAAGGGTTTTATTTGTTTGTGGAAATCATTTCTCCTACCACGGCCTTGCTCAGGAATTAGCGCTAACAGAGAAGGACTGTTGGGATGCATCTCAGTCTGAACCTACCAATTATTGTTGCCGCAGCCTACTGGAGGGCAGGTCTTAGTAGTGATGTGTTAATGTGACATTAATTGCTTTTACTTTTTCACTCAATTAAGAGGCTGCTATCTGTTTCAGAACCCTGGCCAGATGGTTTATCGGCTCTGTTCTGGCAGCGGTGTTGCTAATGGACTGGAGCGCAGAGCTGTAAAATAACGGCAGCAACAGGCAACCACGAGAAATACCCATAATTGGATGGCAGCTGTGGAGGTACAGAGCACCTGTCACGTTGTGAGAAGAAAGACAATTGATATCGTCTTTTGACCTGACAAAAGTCGAGAAAACGAATTTGGAGGGGCAAGAAATGAAACCTTTGACCTCAAATAGCCTACATCAAGTCTGTTTGTTTAGAGTATTTTTAAGCTTTTGTTGAAGAGTGACAAGTCTGCATTCACAATATTGGCAGCCATTGACTATATGCTGAAAATAAGGCAGCCGCATTGAGCAGTAAAGCCAAGAGCAGGGTCAAATGCTAAATAAGAAGAAACTGGCACTGGAGACACCCAGGGGAATCCTCTTCCTCTGTGTCCTTATTCTCCTTCTTCTCCGTCCCACTCTCTCATCCACCACCACTCCACCTCTCCCCTACCTCGATGCCAAACCTCCATGACCTAGGCCAAGATCAATAGCACAGTTTAAAGAGGATGGACTGCGTAAACAGAGACGATAGATCCTGCCGATGAGGATGCCTTGACCACTGATGGCCTCTGACTGGTGCGGTAGCATTTGATCAAGTCTAACATTCATGGCTGTCAATACATCTGGCAACAGAGAGGTTTGGACCCTGTCAGCAGGACATCAGGATTCTGAAATGTATAGGGGTTGGGTCCAAAGATGAGTGGTCATTGAAGGATTAATAGGGCCATTAGGGATCTGGTGTTGCAGGCAGGTATTGGCAAATGGGCATCCAATAACAGCATTGCATGAGTGTCCAGTGTGCAGATTCACCTTGTCCAGTTCAAAGTGACTGAGGCACACATGCGTCTGGTTAAAATTCTTCTTAATATTAAGAAGCGCATTAATCACAACCGGTGCAACAATTTATTGGATTAATCAATTAGTTGATCGACAGAAAATGAATCAATACATATTTTGTCATTCATCAATTAAAATTGCTTCTCCATTGTCAGGATTTGCTACTTTTCTACATTTTATATTATTTTAAATGGAATATCTTTGGGTTATTGACAAAACAAGACCTTTGAAGACGTCACTTGGGCTTTCGTACACTGCGGTAGGAATTTTTTACTATTTGTCTTTACATTTTATTGCAGAATTGCACAAAAAGAACTGAATAAAGACACATTTAATCAACAGCAAATCCATTTCATAGATGCAGACTAAAGGTTTTAATGGGTGTATAAATTAATGTCAGGTAAATGGAACTCTTCATCACTCTTTGATTAAAAATGTTTTCATGTACAGACATTATACGTAAGAAATCAGTCTGTAAAGTTCTTTGTGGAGATTGAATTAGCTGTTTACATTTTCCACAATAATATGGTTGGAATTCCTTCAAAAAAAACCTGGATGGCATTGCTTTTGTGATTTATTACAAATAAAACATTTTACTGCATCTTTGAAGACTTTCCATTACCATACCTTCGGCATCAGCTTTTTGCATACAATATGACTGCGCCGTTGTGTTGATGGGCCATGTGTATGAGTGTAATATAGTGACAGCAAATCCGTCAGACGCATAATAAAAATGTTATGATCAAGATCAAATACAATATAGAGTTATATATTACATTACTCCTGTAATGTAAACATGATCCTTCAAATCCCAAATCTTTCATATATTTGTATTTGTTGTATAGTTCAGTCTTTTCAAAGTTTCCAACAAGCCCCATACATGGAAGCTGCAAGGTGCAAATGTCAGATGAGTAAAGAGATATTATGCAAACCCAGCAGTGTATTTTCATGGTTTCATTTTTGAAATCTTTTTTTCACAAGACTTGTTAATTCTAGAAAGCTTGTGAAACATACATGCAAAAAATACATATGATGTAAATACATTGTTGTTGTTGTTGTTGTTTTGCTAAAATAAGAGTCTGTGAACTTTAAAGAATACTCCACTCTTATAACATTGTTGGAATTCTGATGGATAGTTTATAAAAAGGGGGGGACGACTCTTTTTTTAGTATTTCAAATTTGGACTACAGTAACCACTTTAAACACTAGCTGTCAGTATTACACATTGGACCTTAAACTAGTATTCAACCCTAAGTGTCCCTGACTTAAGTGACATCACTTGAGGCAATTAAAAAATTGTAAAAAAAACTTTGTTGTGTAAAATTGGTGGAGCTCCTCTTTTGATTCGCTGGCAATAATTCCCTGCGTATGAAAGAATGCACTGAATCTAATAGAAGCTACATACAAAAAACAAAATCCTGACCCAATACATAGATTGAGTAGGTGAAATCATTGTGCAATCCATTCCTGCAGCATAACTATAACCAAGATTTACTGCATATGTTTTTTGAATGTGAAAACCAACCTATTTTACACTTTTGTATAGACCACATGAGCAGATATCATCTTGCCATCTAAGTAAATATTTCTTCAGCGAAACCAAAAACATTACTCACCTACATTTACACAGCATGCATATCAAACCTTACACTGTGTAAATGCAGAATGTGTTAGTCATAATTTTGCTTATCTCACATGTGTGACAGTTCACATTTTAGTATATAAACCAACCCATTACTGCCTCTGTAAGTTATATGCAACATCACAGTCTGTTGAACCTGGAGCCAGCCAGTTGCTCATATTAATCAAAGAGCCCACTTTCCTTTTTGACACAAAGCAAATAGTCATAAATGCTCTTATCTGTCTTTCTAATAGTGTTGATGTCACAATCAGATTCATGGTAGTATAAACTATTACATTTCATCTTTATCATATCGAACAATCCCTTCTTTCTCATGAGCATCGTTTATAACCGCCAGACAGCTCGTTGCGTAATGAAATTCAAAGCAGTATGTTGGCTCAAGAGATATCACACTCTGTTTACTTATATCTACATATATTTATGTGGATTTTGTTTTTCCACAAAAGGCAAACAGGCATGATGAATGAATTGTTGCAGTCCCCACATGTGGCTCCCTGCAGAACTGATCTGTGGTCAGGCAACTTCCTGCTTCACTGTAAAAGCTGGAGTGGAGCCTCTTTATCATGTCAACATGTTGCACTGACAAATACTCAATCTTTTGATCACAGTAATGTGTGGAGAATATTTTGCAAAGGCATTGGTTTTAATCACAATTTACTGAAAGACAATTATATGAATTGTCGTTTAATATTAACAGCCAAAACTTTCAAAACATATTTCACCAATCTTTCAGTCAACAGGGCATTTAAACAATATAGTCAAATGTCAGTAAACAATTGATTGTTTATCAATCGGATACGTTTTCATTCTGTGAAAGACGCTGCAGCATTCTTCACAATCAAATGTGAGAAAAAAAATGTCGACCTCTGCTTTGTATACTCCCCTTTAATTTGGAGCACTTTGATTAATCAATTAATATTCCTTTCTCAAGGTCTTTTTGTAAACCTCATCATTAATAAAAGCAGACATTCAATTAGCAGCCAAATCTTGATTGCCAATTTTGTCATAACAGTATCCCTTTCTATGATTTTTTTGTGGTTCGTTATAGTTGGGAGTATGGTGTGGGTAGGAAGAATTAACTAATTTCATTAATCTAATTGTCATCACTTTCAACCATCCCACTAATAAGTACAAATTAATATGATTAATCAATTTGACGACATAAACTCATTCAATTACAGTTTTTCAAAGGCAAGTGGGTGTGTTGGGGTGATAGGGAGGTGGGCAGCCGAGCAGCTTGCTCTGTGAGGAACCCAGCCCACAAAATTGAAGTCAAGTCAGGCAATTAGTCATTGTGAATGATAAATAAATGGTGATGAATTGTGGCGGGTAGATAATTGCAGTCTTATTTGATTCAGGGAAATTTGGTCCTTTTTATGTCGAAAAATAACGACACTATATAGAATGAAGATTATTGCCTGTTTTAGTATTTTAGAGTGTCCATCTTCTTTTACCCCCAAACTAATCTGCATTCAATATTGGGACCAGTACATTTTACTAGATTAACTTTTTCATTTTCTTCCCTTATTTACTGAGCCACCATTGGAGTTAGGCGTGAACCTTTCCTAAGAACCACAGGCTGCACAATATAAGGTAAACTTAAGAAAGATTAAATGCAAACAGTATTGTTAGGCTACATTTGAAGGTCTATTTGTCTTTCCTCTTTGATAGGAGTGAAGATTACTGCTATTAGTGTACTATGTCATGCATGTAGTGTACTATACTGCATTGTTTTACTTGGAGTCCAGGTAAGGAAGTTATTGAAGGTAAAGGTGAGCCCAAAAAGAAACTGTCAGCTTCATGTTTTTCCATATTTTATCCATGAAACAAAAGACGTATACCTTTGAATTAGAAGTGGGCAATATGGATGATATCTTCTATATTATCCAGAAAATTCAATATCTGAAAAATGTATCACAATGATGCAAAATCATGTCAATATGGATAATTATATAAGAAATCATAAAAGTGTTTTGTGCTTATTGGAACATTTACCACAATGTTAAAATGCAACCACAGAAAAGGATGTACCACGGCATAAGCGGTATGGCAAAATCCCTGTTGCACAAATTCATATTGTCTCACACAATACTGGTTACTGTCATAGAGTGCAACCCTACTTTTTTAATAGGCCTTTTTTACAGCACATATTTTGACTTATAGAAACGATGTGTCTTATAACAGTAACAATGGCTCGGCTATTCAAGCGTCCCAGTAAGCCTTGACAGTGTGAAAGTGAGCCGGCATGCACAATACCAGGACCCTGAAACTGAAGCAGCAGCATGGAATTCAGCCATTATTACTTTTCTTATTTATTATGTACTTTTCTGTTATTTTTTATTGTAACATGTCAAGATGTCTTCTATGAAGAAGGCCTATTATAAAGAGCACTGCTGATTATGTTCCAAGCAACAATGGTACACATAGAAAAACAGACTTACAAAAACACATTTAAATACCAAATCTTAAAACTACATCTTTAACACAACATACCAGTGTTTTCAAGGTATTCTGATGATTTTCTCTGTGTGTTCCTCACTGTAGTCGTAATTCATATTAATTAAGATACAAATAGTATGACCCGCTGTATATTAACGACTTTGGAGCAGCTGCTTGGATTTGATTTGTATATTTCAGATCTACTGTGCTGAGAGGAAGATGTGCTGACGCAGCGGTGTGGGGAGATGCCCTTTAATGCGCTCAATCTTATCAGCCCAGCATCACCCCTATTCAAACCAGTGTCTGATTGAGCAGCGTGATGTTGTTTAGGTCTTACATTGAGAACAGTTTATAGAGGCACCGTCTCTAATTTGTGAAGTGAGGTATTATAGAGGAGACACTTAAACCGAGGTTCGATTGGTGTATAGAGGCTTGGATGCTGACAGTCAAGAGAAGGCTTTCAAATGTCATACCAATTAATCTATCCAGCCATCAAACAATATTCTGGAAACAAAGTCAGGGGGGCGATCAATCCGCATCACTTTTCTCCTCACCGGGTTATGGGAAAATTGATTTGTCAAACAAAGCATTTTGGAAGCAGTGCATGGACTTGTTTGAGATCCATTAGCTTCCATTGAGCATTTTGTTTAACATAGGATTTTCATCACAGAGAAAATGCAGTGTCCTCAATACTGTGAGCTACAACTATACGATTTCTGATTTCTTTGTTCTTGCTTAGAAAGCTTCAGAAACTGCTGATGAAGATTGAAAAGGGCTAACTTCTAATGCATTAAAAAAACAACTTAAAATTGTGTTGTTATAATACACTACACAAATAAACAGTATAACAATCAGTCCCCTCGCAGGCATTAGTCCCCAGTATCAGTATTATTGTACACTGTGGGGCTATCCTGCCATCCTATACAGCGTGGCTGCCCTAAGCTGTATCATGAATTCCCTGCGCTGTGTTTTGTTCTAAGACAGAACTGTATCACATTGTGCCCGTCATGCTGTTTTAGAGGGGAGAGAGCTTCCTCTATGGGATTTCTCTCAGCCCCATCCCCTGATAATGTATCTCTCCCTAAAGGCTAGGCCATCGTGACCTTGTCTTATTCATCGAGGGCATCTTATGGCAAAAGAACTGAATCCTGAATGGGCCATTTCCCCTCTTTTAACACCCCTTTAATGTCATCAGTGAAATATGAAGTCATTAGGCGATATTAAAACACTGCTGACAAACTAATTAACGGGAGACATTAAACAGGACTGGCTTGATTAATCCGCTTTAACGATTTTTTTTAAGTGGTTCTGGTTAAAATTAATACAGATTTACTGGTGATTTTCAGAAAAAAATACTCTTATGTGTATCAAATCTCAAGGGCAACCTAAAGTCACTAGTCTTTTACCTCCCACTGCTCTCCCTCCCACCCGTACATCTCTGTTGTTAAACACAGTCGGAACTCACACAGTTGGTCTCTGACAACAAACTATTGTAGATCCTATGGACATGCATGTTGTAGACCTATCCTAGAAGATTTTTCAGGCTATTTTGATTTATTGTTTATTATGGAATATATTGTATTGTATTGTATTGTAGTTACATATGTTATTGTTGTTAATTTAAATCATGTTATGTATAATTCAACCAGCAGTCTGACACATTTCCTTCTTCATGAAAGGTTTTAAGAGCTTAAAATTAGTTGGAATGAATGACCTAAACTGTTATTATTATTAGTAGTATTACTACTTTTGTTGTTGTTTCATATGAGGCATAGACCGGTTACTGAGTTTTTTTGCAGCCAAAGGTTTCTTGTTAAGTAAACATTTCTATGTAAATATCTCCCTCTTGTGGTTAAAGCTTGAGATCCGGAGTCAGCTTTTTGCTTGGCATCATATATTTGCCGTTGGCAACCCTGAAAAGTGAGCATAGGCCTGCTCAGAAATCCCGTTTGAACACGTTTTGTGAAGAAATAAAATGTCATGTTTTGTGTGTTGCATCTTATCACATTACAGGCCTACATTTTTTCTGTCTAATCAGTGGTAGGCTATGCATGCATTTGGTGAGTTAAGGGTAAATACCTTAATTGCTATAGTAAGCATCTGACCAAAACCTTTCTTGATTAAATGCTTTATCGGACAACAAAGGTGTATCGATCTTTGGCATTATGTAGAATATATAGTCTAGAAACAATGGACGTCAAAGCTAAATACTACTACTGCTAGCCTGATAATAATAATAATAATAATAATAATAATAATAATAATAATAATAATAATAATAATAATAGTTATGTTTGCTAACAAGTTTTCCCCTAAAACGTCATTAATCAAAATAACCTAAATATAAATATTTTACAGATCATCGTAACACAAGTATTTACAATGTAAATAGGAGGGAAAATCTAATTTTACAGAAGCAAATACAAAAACAAAAGGACAGGAACGGTGGAGTTTTTTTAGAAAAAAATTGCATTTATTTCACGATAAGTGCTACCGGAAGTGGTCGCCTGTTGACTTGTGATGTACTTCCGTCATCAGTGTCGCTCGCACCGTTTCTTTAACTGTCTATGCGTAGCATCAGCAACTCAATGATATCAGCTTTGTTGTAACTGTTTTTCATATTTAGGGCTAGACGTGCACATTTCGTTGTCTAACGGATAACCATGTCTTGCTAACGTTACAGAGCTGCTGTTTATATTCTTTGTTTAATGCGGCCTGGCCCAGTCGGGTGATGAAAATGTAGGCTTCACGGTAGAGTGGTAACGTTAGCTTTTTTTTTTTAGCCACAGAGGCCTGGCTGGATGTGAGTACAAAAGACGGTCTACACTGCCTCGGTTTTTTTTTTTCAGAATCACATCACAAACATAATTCTGACTGTGAACAATGTATCCCTCCTGGGGAAATTATGGGGCACCGCCGGCGCAAAGCTATGGAGGTTCTGGGCCTCGTAAACAACCTGGTGGCGGCCACGCCGGCCCGCCGGCACCAGGGTTCGGCGGCTTCGAGGCCTCATCCAGCGGCTCGATGTTATCCAGCCTACAGGAGCAACACCTTCAGCAGATGCAGCAACTGCAGATGTTGCACCAGAAACAGCTCCAGTCTGTGTTACACCACGGCAACAACGCTAACGCTAATTCGTACGGTGGTGGACAAGGTGGATATCCGGGGTCTTCATGGCATTCAGAAGGAGCAGGGCATTCAGACAGCGGGGCAGGAGCTCATTCATACTTTAAAGAAGACGAGACACCTTCTCCGCCGAGCAGAGTTCCCCTCGCTCCTCAAGCGGGTCAACCACCACCTCCCCCTCCACCGCAACCGCAGCCCACCGATCCCCAACCGGGTCCTCCTCCTCCAGAGCCCCCGTCATCCAAGCCACCGGAGAACAACGGTGCTCCCAAAGCCAAAGAAGCCTCCAAGAAAGATCCACCCACGACAGAGGACGACAAATCCTTACATTTGCAGGTAATGTCGTGTATTTTTTTGTGTTGACATGTTTTGGTGCTAAATACTTTGCTTTACCTGTAGCCAGAACTTACAGCCAAAGAACGTCATTGCCACAATTAGGGCTGGCCAATATATATATCGATATCGTGATATGAGATACATATCTCTTAGATTTCGGATATTATAATATCGTGATATGACACTTTTACTGATTTTACAGGCTGCATTACAGTAAAGTGAAGTACATTTCTGAACTTACCAGACTGTTCTAGTTGTTCTATTATTTGCCTTTACCCACTTAATCATTATATCCACATTACTGATGATTGTTTATCTAAAATGTATGTGTGATGATATTTTGTTAAAGCACCAATAGAATATCGCCACAATATCGATATTGAGGTATTTGGTCAAGAATATCGTGATATCTGATTTTCTCTTTTCTGATTGCCCAGCCCTAGCCACAATGGTTATTGATGGAACTAGAAATCACCCACCTTTGTAGCCTATATAGCATCCCCATCAATGTGTTTACACTCTGTAAATGTTTGTCTCACAGTCCCGTTTTGGTGGCAGGGTATGCCATTCGTGCAAACTAATGCATCCATATATTGGATGGAAACATACTGTGCATGTCAAATGTGGAAGAGAAGTGGGTTATTTTGTGGTAGTACACTTTAAAATATATAGACCAATGTGCAGCTGCTCCATCATTGTAATCAATATTATGGTTTACACATATTGTTTATTACCGAAATACCAATTTAGTATATTAACTGATGCAATATATGCTATAACCACATGTCGTGTTATTCTATATTATGCAGTTATGAAAATGGACACAAAAAAGTAATTACTGTCTCAATGTTTACACTATCTACAAGCAAGAAATGTGTTCATAGTGTTCACACAAATTTAAATGTCAACAGCGCTGTGGATTAAGGTCTGGCTACACCACAGATACATTAGGAAATATAGGGGTGGGAAAAATAATCGATTCTTAGATGCATTGCGATTCTCTCTAGAACGATGTTTTTTCTTTTCTTTTTCAAAATGTGTTGATTTTTTTTTTTAAAAGTTACTTTCTCCAGACAAGTACAAATCAGAAAACAGAGTGACTGAAAGAGGACAAGGGACAAAAACGTAGAGTTTAGGCACGAGTGCAGAAAAAAAAACACGCAAAAAGAGCATAGACATACTGTACATAAAATAAATAGGCGACACACATACAGGGCCCTATCTTGCACCCAGCGCAATTGACTTTGTACACCGACGCATGTATCATTCCTATTTTGCACCTGCTCCACAGCAGACTTTTTCCTCCTCAGACTAATGTCGGTAATTTACGGAATAAACTTGCGCTACCTGGGGCGGGGCAGCAAGTGTGTTGAACTGCATGTGCCAATGCCTCTTAACCCAAACGCCCCAGCAGCAGCATGGGAGAGGAGAGACAGAAGAGCTGCATTGTCTATAATGAGATGGTCTCGGTCTAATGTTAGATTACATAGCAAAAATATCACCATGCATTCATAACCTCATGATTCAGTGAGAGTGAGCCCAAAACATTGGGAAGTACATTTCTTTATTTACATTTTTGATTTTACATCAATAGCAAACATTGATCTCTTTGACTGTGAAACACTCCTGGCATGCAACCATGGATATATTAAGAGCATGCGCCTAGCAAATCCACCATTATAATAGCAATCTGCCTTTGAACAAGCGTGCCTGCATTTAAAGGGAACGTGAAATAACGCTCTGGTTGGTTTATTGCACATTACACCCAAACCACACTTCATAGGGGTGGTTTGGGTGTAATGTAATGTAGCTACTTCAGACCAACCCATTTTAGATTTGCGTTGCAAGAGTCATTTATCCGGCCGGTATAATAGCAACAGCGCCCAAGATCCACCCACAAAGCTACTTGCGTTTCATATCGTTAAAATAGGGCCTATAGATCCAGCTTGATATTCATGGTAGATTTAGATGATCCCCTTGCAGAAACATCAGAGCCATCCCTTTTCTTGTAACAAACAAACTATGCAGCCAACTCTACAAATAGAGAAAAAGACATGGATATGATTTGAAACAAACATCTGTACAAATGACTGTAGTATTCAGAAAATGAATCAGATAAAGTTGGTAAAAGAGCATTTAATAACTGGGATGTTTTAAGGTAGACTCTAAGGCAAATTTGGAAAATGTAACCTATTATCTCAATTGAGCAAGGAATGGGCAGGTGAAACAAGGAAAGCAAGATTCCACAAACACTTGCAATGGAAAAGTAAGAACAAGGTTCCTTGTGTGCGTTGTCTCGCATTGTTTCACACAGGAGCAACAGCAACTTTGGTACAAACAACATCTTCAGAATCTACAGAAGTTAAAGCAAGAGAAAGCCAGGCAGAATCAGAACGAGGGCGATGGTCCTCCGCAGCCCCAATCCCAAGGTCCTCCTCTTCCTCCATCAGAACCACCAAAAGGTGCACCTCCTCCACCCCCTCCAAAAGAGGAGCCCCCAGCACCACCTCCACCGCCCGATGAGGCAAAGGTAAGCATTACTACAATGTTACATAGGTGTGAATTAAGGCTGAACGATATTTAGTTTCAGCATTGACATCTGGATTTGCACAAGTGAATTAGTCACATCGCAAGAGGTGCGATGTAAACGCTACAACTTCTTTGCTGCTTGATACAAAATGAAATCTTGCATGGTTCTCATTTTTCAATGACTTATTGCCGTGTGGGCAATGTGTACGTATGTGACATAGTCCAACAAGGTTTTTTATGGGAAGTGAGACTGTCCCTTGTGCGTGTAAAAAGTGTTGTTACCTTAAGAGCCAGGTGTGATGCACATGCTTTCCCATGGGTAGGAAAGCTACGTTAGTCAGTGTTTTATGTTAACCATAGTTACCAGACCAAAAGCTAGTTACCAGCTACAAGCCAGGCTAAAGCTAACTGAGTTTGTTAGCCTAAAGAAACGGGGGTCTGTCTGTCTCAACTAACATTACGGTTCAGAGCTGTGAAGAGGGAAATGTAACACTAGTGTGCAAGAGAAATAAAGTGATTTACACTGATTTAAGGCTTCTTGAATAGTCAGTTTGTTGCTAGTCCATGACTTGCAGGCTCTGCATGCAGAGCGAACCACCAGTAACAACCACTGATCAATCAAACAACCAAAGCAGGCCCCACTAACGTTAGTTGTCGACCACAACCCTAAAAGTCAGCAAGGAACATGAGGGAATCAACATAAAGGAGACCCCTTATTTTAGGGAAAGCAACATACATACATTTTTAATATAATAACATTACTCATGACTTTAGCCTGCATTGATAATAAAGATAGTAGATTGTATATGAAATACAATGGTGTCATGTGAGTCAACCATTGTATTTATCCACCTAATTTTCCCCCTCCAAAATCACTTCAGAAGAGTAGTCACAGGGCTCAGTTGCTTTTGTGTTTGTAAAGCATTTAGTCTAAGAATGCATGGTAATTTTTGTGCAGATAGACTCCCCAACAAAATCACCCCAGTAATATGAGAATGAATGATTGTTTCCAAACAGATCTATTCATGTCCTCTATTAAAAATGTCAGTATTGTGGCCAGGTAAGTTCAGTTGGTAGGCAGGCGCACACATATAGAGGTTTACTACTCGACGCAGCCACTGCAGATTTGACTCCGATGTTTGTTTTGTCATTCCCCCTCTCTCTCCCCTTTCATGTTGTCATCTGTCCTGTGGAAATACAGGCCTAAAATGCCCCAAAAAGTTATCTTTAAAAAAAAAAGTCTGTATTTGTTCATATTGCAATATACAGTATATCGCAAGAAAAAAAACATTGCTATGTCCTTTTTTCCAACTTTGTGCAGCCCCAGTGTGAATGTAAGAATTTAAACTTTTCTTGGATATAGATCTTAAAAATAATGGAATTAGCATTGGTGACCTAGTGGTTTGTGGACTGCCATTTTGATTAGGGACGCACCAATCCCACTTTTTCAGTCCCGATACCGATGCCTGTTGATACGTTGTTGAATCAATAATATAGTGTACCTTATACCTTCTTTCCACCATGTGGAAGAGACTAAAGGCACCAGATTTCCTAACTAAACATTACTTTCCTAAGACAAAATACCATAGATTAATGTATTGAATTTTTATGGTACTTTTGGATGATTAAATTGGTAGTATTGTACTTTGCAGTACAAAAAATCGATTTATCACCCAGCCCTACTTTGTCAATTTTAAAACAAATGGGACATAATTTACAAAATGAACATTGCGATTTATTGAAGAAGACTTCAACCTAGTGATTAAGGCCATTAACTCATTTGGAACATGTTTATTGAGGTAATAAATCAAGTGAAAAGTAGGATAGAAGTAGGACTACAGAAATTGACTAGTTTTTTGAGCAAGTGGAGTTGCCCACTGCCAGAAGTTAGATAGAATGCCGGTTTTAGGCACTTAAGTAAGTATGAAGCCCTTTGACCTTACTTGAGTCATTGTGGGTTGAGGAAAACTAAAGGTTTGTAAATAAAAAAAATCTGGGCGTGTGGATTTAGAAAAAAAGGGACCTTAGTCAACCCTGGTCCTCATCCCTGCTTAAGGTTGGTGTCTCAAGGCTACTTTAGCAGCTACCAGCAATGTCAACAACAACTTGTTAACACTGTCATGTGATTAATAAAGGCTTATTACTTCTGGGCTATGGGTGCGTTATTTTGCTAAACTGACAAAATGTTAACTCGCAACACTATAGCAATGCCATAGTATGTATTGTTTCATATCCATGGTGATTGTTGTTTTTCTGTAAATGTTATAAATTGAATGGTGCTACAGAATATTTTGTAAAACCGTAAAGGACAATAGATGAGTCTTACATGTATTGGCTTGGGTTATTCTGGCTGTAATTCTACTGGCCCTGATTCATTAAGGAACAAAAAGCACCAGACATGTAACTGTGTTTTTGAACCATTCAGGGACCTTACATTGAAAGAATTTACTCCCATTTAAACCATTTAAATAGTTTTTTGTGCAATTAAATAATGGACACCATGCTAATTATTTAGTTTAATAAGTTTATTGCTCTTTTATATGCAACATATGGCTTTTTTTGGCATGTGTAAGTGCTTTTTGAGTGCTGCATTCAACAGGCTTCAAGAACACACCAATTCCAATTATTTTAATATATTTTTTAAAGATTATTTTGTGGGCATTTTCAGGTTTTTATTTGACAGGACAGCTGAAGACATGAAAGGGGAGAGAGAGGGGGGAATGACATGCAGCAAAGGGCCGCAGGTCGGAGTCAAACCTGGGCCTGCGTTATCAAGGACTAAACCTCCGTATATTAGCACCCGCTCTTAACAACTGAGCTATCCGGGTGCCCCCAATTCCAGTTTTAAACTAGACTATACCAGAGAGTTAGGATTATTACTGGATCTTATTACTACTTAGGTAGTTGAAAATCTTATCTTGTGTGTGTTTAAAGCCAGAGGTTGCACAAGACGCAGAGGAGGCTGCCCGCCTCCAGCAGTTACAGGCTGCAGCAGCACAGTGGCAAAAGGTACAGCAACAGAGAACAGGCTTGCAATACCAAGCTCTCATGCAACAACACGAAAAGCTTCAGCAGATCCTGGAACAGTACCAACAGCTGATTCAGCAACCAACAAACCTACAGGTATGCAAATGGTATTTTCTTTCACAGCTACTATTCAGCTAGTTATTTTTGTTGGTTTGAAGGTGGCCTGTACAGAAAATAAAAGGTGAAAAGCAAGCAAAGTATGTTTAATCAAACCAAAAAAAGCTATAAGTGTGGAGGAGATGCAACAACTCTGATTTGCATCCCCTGCAGCATCTTGGACTCCTATATGTTTCCATTATTACATGTCTCAGTGATTTCATTGTTCAGCATGTACCTATATGATAATATTGTAACCAAATGTCCTTTGTTTCAGTCAATGTCTGCTGAAATGCAGCTGAGGCACTACGAAATGCAGCAGCAGCAGTTTAACCCTTTATTCCAAGACTGGGATTGCTCCTTCGTCCTGTGGTATGAACAGTTTCAGACCTATCCCCACAAAGACCAACTGCAGGACTATGAGCGCCAATGGAAGCAGTGGCAGGAACAGATGAACGCCACCAATGCCCACCTTCAAGAAAGGGTGGCCACTCTCACTGCCATGGTGCCATTTGCCTCAAGCCAGTATAGTAGTGGTATGATGGGACAGTTTGGTCAGTACCCTGGACAAGACATTCAAATGCAGCAGCAGTCAGCTAACCTGGGTATGCAGCATTCCCCAGCTGGTGTAAGTCCCAACTCTCAAGGTCCACGGTCCACTGGGTTTGGGCCACATTCAGAATCACCTGCTGGACCCCCTGTAAGAGGAGTGGGTCCTGCTGGCATAGGAGTTAGACCTCCAGGTCCTCCCACCATTCAGCCACCAAGCATCAACAGCTTCAGAGGTCCACGGTCAGTAGGGATTGTTTTGTACTACAATTATTGGCATTTATTTATTTAAAAAAGGGGTTTTAAAAATGTTTCATAAAATCAGTATGAGAGTATTTGAATGCAGGTGGGCTATTATTATGTATTGTTTTATATGTGTGGGCTATCATTAAAAGAGAGCTTTATTAATAATGTTTTTGTACAATCTCCGTAGCCCTGCTGGTCCCAGCGGAAACAACCCTAGATTTGACCAGCCGCAGCAAGGTTTTGATGGTCCTCAGAGATATGATCAGCAACAGCAGCGCTTTGATATTCCCCCCAAGGTTCGACCACCAACCACAGCAGCGCTATGATGGCCCCCCAAGGTTTGACCCATCAAAGCAGCGTTTTGATGCCCCCCCAAGGTTTGACCAACCACAGCAGCGATTTGATGCCCCCCCAAGGTTCAACCAACCACAGCAACGCTTTGATGGCCCTCGATTTGAACAACCAAGAAATCGTTTTGATGGTCCCCCTAGATTTGAGCAACCAAGGCACCGCTTTGATGGTCCCACCAGATTTGACCAACCTGGATTTGGGCTGCAACCTAGGTTTGAACAGCCCCCAAGGCTTAGTGAATGTCCACCTGTTCCCCAGCAAAAACAACCACAAGGCCCCCAACCTAAGGCACAACCAGCCACTAAACAACCTGTCAGTGTGGATTCCAAGATGCCTGGAAAGTCAGCCGGGCAGCCACAATCTGAAAAAGGAAAAAGGAGAATCAGAACCAGGTGATAAGGCCAATGCTGAAGACTTGACAGATGACAATTTGCTGGGAACAGATGGCTTTTTTGTCCAAAATGACCCCATTCCCCAGACATTAAAACCAACCACAGAGCCTGAGGAATCTGAAGGCAATAATGTTTCTAACAACAGTGAAATAAACAAATCTGGAAATGGCAAGCCTTCCGTAACGGCTCCTTCTACTGTGGCGTCAAAAAATACTCCTGCACAAAATCTCGTCACACCAGATAGACCATTGATAAACAACAAACCCCCACTGGTTCCAACACCCTCTGGAATCCAAAAGGAGCCACAAGTTTCTGGCCATTTGCAGTCGAGACCCGATCCTCCAAGGCTTCCCCCTGGGAGGGGACGCGGCCAGCCGCCAGTACCTGCCCAAGTGCATGGACGAGGACGTGGGCAGAGGGGCAGGGGAGTGTTCACGGGACCGAACACTGTACCACTTGGGGAGAAGATGGGAGAAACGTCTTATGAGTACATGCCACCTGAAGAAAACTTGGGGATGCCAGAAGAGCAAGAAGAGTATCAATGGCAAGATCCTTCATACGAGCAGTGTGGTGGTGAGGATTCGGAGGTGCCCCCTGAAGAAATGTGGATGCCAGACGGACATGACTTTTCAACAGAGGAAGAGTATTACGAAGAGCCAATGGGAGGACCCCCTATGGGAGAGGAGGGCCCCCAATAATGAGAGGAGGGCCTCATATGGTAAGAGGAGGGCCACCTATGGGCAGAGGTGGTCCTCCTATGGTAAGGGGGCCGCCAATGGGTAGAGGGGGGCCGCATACGGGTAGAGGCGGGCCGCCAATGGGTAGAGTGGGGCCGCCAATGGGTAGAGGGGGGCCACCTATGGGAAGAGGGGGACCTCCTTTTGGGAGAGGGGGACCACCTATGGGAAGAGGGGGTCCTCCTATGGGAAGAGGGGGACCCCCTATGTCAAGAGGAGGACATCCCATGGGAAGAGGCGGACCCCCTATGGGAAGAGGAGAGCCAATGGACAGGCACTGGGAAGAACCTGAGTCAGAAGAGTACTCAGAAGAAGGGGATCCTTACTGGGGAGAAAGGAGACCTCCAATTAGAGGCATGAGACCTCCATTTACACATCCCCGCGGGGTCGTCCCCCACCTGGTCATCCTGGTTTCATGCACCAGGGACGAGGAAGGCCCCCTCATCCAGCACGTGGCCCAATGGATCACGAGTCATTAGGTCATGGAATGGACATCAATGATACCGAAATGGATCCAGAAGTGGACGCCATGTACCATGGACATGACCCTCATAGCCGTCCGATGCATCCTGATATAGGCAGAGGCAGGCGTCGTGTGCCACAACCACCTCAGGAAATTATGGATCCTATGGAGGAGCCATTGTATGATGAAGGCATGGAAAGAGAAATAGGATGGCAACCGCCACATGGCCGAGGCCCTCCTCTGCCTCCGCATGAGATAATAGGGATGGAAGGAATGAGGAGGAGACCTATGGGTCGAGGGATGGCAAGAGGCATGTGGCGGCCAGGTCCAACACATGAGGAATATGAAGAGAGACGCGAGGGTTTTGTGGAGGATTATGGTCATGGGGAAGACAGGTATCGCTGGCGGCCACCACAGGACTATCCTCCTGATGACTATCGGCATGAAGCCAAGTACTATGAGTCTGAATGGGAGAGAGAGCGTGCTCCTCCTGGAAGGGATTATCCCCCCCGCATGCCACCACCAGAGCCCTACAGAGATGGCCATTGGCTAGAGGAAAGAGAAAGAGGCCGGCCATATTCTTATGATGAGCATGACAGGGGAAGAGGAGAACTTATAATTCGTGAATATAGGGATGAGCCACCCCATCGGCAAGAGGAACCACCATACCCATCACCTTCAGAATGGGATAGGCCTTCAAGACTTCCTCCACCACAAGATAGAGGGTATCCTTCTGACTATGAAGAGCATAGAGCTCGCTATGAAGAGCACAGGAAGGAGCCACCTTTGGATATACGTCCATCTTTATCTCCTGCTGCACCTGTCTCAAACTTGCCAGAGAGCTCAGTTGATCCTGCATCACAAGGAACAAGTGCTGCAAATGTGCTTGCTCTCTCCCAACGTCAGCATGAAATCATCCTGAAAGCTGCTCAAGAGCTTAAATTTATAAGGTAATTTCTAGACTTTCATCATTGATTTCTACATTATTATCCTAGGTTTACAAAAAGTACACTCTGGCTTATCTCTAGTTAAATCTAGCCAGTATGAAATATTCACCTCTGAGAGTTCTACCGCCACAACAGTGGAGGTGAATGTAATATTATTTGTTGTGCTCAAATCATTAAAAAAAACTTTAACAAGTTTGGCTGGCCTGCTTTTGCACACCGTAGTGATTAAAGCAGAAGGCTGTTTCATTTTTGCTAGTATATTACCTAATTTACTTTATGCTCAAATTGACTTTGGGGAACTTTTAGGTGAACTTCACTTTCATTCTTTTGGGTCTACAGGGAATTACAGGAGGCAAAGCCACCTGGTCCTGAGCCTCAGCCGGCACCAACTGACATCCTGTCCGAGCTTCCTGCTGGTCTTCTTGGTTTGGAGATCCCAGCAGATGTTAGGAATGTTCTGAAGGTAATTTATTTTTTACTGATGGTACTTAACTATTGTAACTTTTTTAACCATAGTTTTAAGAGTTTATTGTAAGAATAGCAAGATCACTGGTTATGGGGATATTTTTTATTTTTATATGTTTTCAGAAATATACTGTGTATTTCTTTTATTATATTTTTATATTTTGTGTCCTCAGGGCATGACTGCAGCTGCACAGACAGCTGTAACCGAATCTGTGTCTTGGGATACTAAACCTGCTGCCACAGATTACCAGCCATCTCTCCTTGCATCCAAACCTTCAGTGATTCCGAAGACTGTGGATTATGGGCATGGTCACGGTATGAACAGCAAGGCAAACACATTTTAACAAATAAAACAGGTTAATTTTCAGGACTATGGGTGACTTTAGCCTCAATCTTTCAGAACCGGGAGCTACGGTTGAGCGGATCTCTTATGGTGAGAGAATTTTGTTGAGGCCTGACCCAGTGCCATCTGACAGGGGCTATGAAAAAGGTGAGTCTCAATACGGTAATCCTGTCTAGATTGCAAGCATGTTGGTAAGTTTTTTCCCCGCACGTGTCACGCTACAGGTCCTCTCGCATTTTAATCTATGCAGTTGTCAGCACCAGCTCAGTGCAGACTTGCCTCTCAGCTGTGTCTCACGGGCGTAAAATATTTAAAGTTATTTTCGTCCTCCCTCAAGCTTTATCAGAAGCTATAGGCTATTGAATGGGTAGCATTGTTTAGTATCCAAGGAAAATTGCACAATGCACAGAAAGTTTGGCTGCATTAACCAATTCATTTAATTTTCCTAGAACCTCTTGGTCCCAGAGATCCTTACAGCAGAGACCCATATTATGAAAGACGACTGGACCCTTACATGGACCGCCGGGAATACAGCAGAGAGAGGGAATTATACAGAGAAAAGCTGCCACCTGAATATGAAAGGGAAAGATATGAGAGGGAGCGCTATCCCCTACGAGAAAGAGATGACAGGTAACATGTTACTCTTTGACACCTTTTTTTCCCCAGACTCCATCCATGCTGCTTCTGTACATATGTAATATTGTTTTCTATGTGTCTGTTTTTAATTCAAGCACACAGTCCATGGTTGAAGAAAGGTACTATATCACATTGTGTCAGTACATTGTGATTAGTCGTCAGTCTGTGCTAGTTTGTATCAAGAAATTCTGTTGATGAAACAAACACTTAACAATGCTGCTCCTCTGTGTAGATCTCCACTGGCACCTTCCTCACGCTCAGGATACAGGGAGAGAGAGCGGGATCTTCGAGAGAGGGAGCGAAGTGACAGTCGTGATCGAGACGAACATTATGGAAGGCCTGGCTATGACAGACCTCGAAACGAGCGCATTGGACTTGACCGCAGTGTGCCTGAGCGTTACAGTCATAGCTCCTCACCTTACGGTATGCTCTATCCCAATGTTAACAGATGTGTATTCACATACTTCAACTGTGTTTGGAATGTTTTCACTTCACAATTAAATCCCAAGTTTATATCTCAATTACAATACATCTATAATGTGGGGAAAATGGCAGTGGTGATGGCACAGTGGATATGACACATGCCTTTGGTGTGGGAGACCTGGGTTTGATTTCCACTGCAATACATCAACCAATGTGTCCCTGAGCAACCCCTAGTTGCTCCAGAGGCGTGCGACCTCAGAGAGAGAGAGAGAGAGAGAGACATAGATAGATAGATAGATAGCAATTGTAAGTCGCTTTGGATAAAAGCGTCAGCTAAATGACATGTAATTTAATGTAAAATGCTGTTCAGATAAATACTTTGCAATGAACATCATACAGTAGAAAGAAGAAGTTATCCAGAGGACCGAGGACCTCCCACTGCACCACCCCTCCCACCTCCACCACAGCCACCCCCGCGAGTCGAGAAGAAGCCAGAAATCAAGAATATTGACGATATCCTCAAACCACCTGGCAGATTGTCTCGCCCTGAAAGGGTACTAATTACTGCTGCAATGTTTCTTGATGGAACAATATCACATTGTTTGTTTTATAATAAGTACTCATTTATGTGAAATATTTGAACAGATTGTCATCATAATGAGAGGGCTTCCAGGAAGTGGAAAAAGCCATGTTGCTAAGCTCATACGGGTGAGTGGAGTCATACCAGCAAATCGTATTGTAATGTAATAATGATAACTGAACTGAATCATGTAGTAATGTAACTGAACTTTAAGTAGAATATACAAACAATACTATAGCCTGTTTATAAGTCCTTCCACAGTGTTCCATGTTTTACATAACAAGTATGGTCTTTTGTAACAAAATAAATAGAACCATGAAAACTTAGCTTTTCAATCTTGTTGACATTAAGGACAAGGAAGTCGATTGTGGCGGTGCACCTCCAAGAGTTCTTGTTTTGGACGATTTCATGACGGAGGTTGAGAAAATAGAGAAAGACCCAGACACGGGGAGAAGAGTCAAAACCAAGGTGAGTCTGAAATGCAACAATAAAAAAAAGTTATGCTAAAGTATGCATTTGGAAATCAAATTCAGCATCAGTGAGCAGTATCAACTTTGAGATGTACAGTAGATGTAGACAATATAAAGAATGTAATACAATAAACCTGTCTTGCAGGTCCTTGAGTATGAGTATGAGCCAGAGGTGGAGGATACCTACCGGAACAGCATGCTTAAAACGTTCAAGAAAACTCTGGATGATGGCTTTTTCCCCTTCATCATTTTAGACACTATTAATGACAGGGTTAAACATTTTGATCAATTCTGGAGCGCAGCCAAAACAAAAGGCTTTGAGGTAAGTTGTGTTCATTAATGACTCCGGGGGGGAAAAGTTTTTATTCTAATCGGCTATGTGCTTAAGATGTTTTGATTTTTTTTATTTCAAGGTTTATCTTGCTGAAATCACTGCAGACACTCAGACTTGTGCAAAGAGAAATGTCCATGGGCGCACGCTTAAGGATATAATGAAGGTCTGTAATATAAAATAACTTTCTCAGATACATTCATAATAAGAGTAATGTCTACTAAAGCTCATACATATAGAATGCAATTCCTAATGGAGCATTCTGTACGCAGATGTCCAACAACTGGGAGTCTTCACCCCGTCATATGGTGCGCTTGGATGTCCGGTCCCTGCTACAGGATGCTGCTATAGAAGAGGTGAGGTCTCAAGACTTAAAAAGTTCTTATAATATTACATATTATGTTATATACTGTATAGTAGTCCTTTCTCAGTAACTGAGCTAAACTAACACGTGCTTGTGGTGTTAGGTTGAAATGGAAGACTTCAATCCTGATGACGAGCCTAAAGAGCTGAAGAGAGAGGAGGAAGAAGAGGGTGATCTGGTAGGACATGAAAAGCTTACATTTATAGCCACATCGTTTTCAGAAGCATTTCCACCTACTTGTATTACCATCTACCACATAGGCTTATTCAAACATTTAATTTATTATGTAGTAATTATCTTGTTTACGAGGCAGGACCAGAGCAGAACAGATGAAATATAAGGGAGCGTGATAGGGAATACTGTGGTGCATCAATCCTAAAATGAAATAATAGCTGCAATAGTCTATTAACTAAAGGAGCAGTTGCAAGGCTTCTAGTGTAGATATTTAGTTGTCTTTTTGAGGATTTTCTTCATTTGAAATAATTTTTGTCTTCACATCCAGGATTTTCAAAAGAAAGTTTTAAAATTTGTATTGTTGCTAAAGTACCAACATCAGCAAAGGTGTTTTTTAAAACTTTAGCCTCCTCATTCTGGATGAGACTGGACCATTTTCTTCATATCCCTGATGATTGTTATTTACAGAAATGCAAAAACATTTTTTTCAAAAAAATCATAATTGAAAAAATGAAAATCTAATCTGTTTTTAAAATCAAAACATTCTTATGAATAATACTTTTGTCATTAATCTTTTTATGAAATCAACACAAAATTCTGAGGTTTAAAAGAAATAAATGTATGAAATTTCTTCTTCTGCCAAATGAATTTTACAAAGAGGTAATATTGCCTTTGACATGAAGGAAAATGTTGATCGTAGCATTTATAATCAGACACCTGTTTTTGGCCTCAGATTTTGAGACGTTTTCACATATCTAATTATATCATTATTTAACCAGCTCTAAAGATGTTGTACTATTCTGGTGAAAATATTAACCAAGTATAATATTAATAATTTTGAATGACCTGAATATCAGAGTGACAGACTAATATTCTAATATCCACTAGGTTTCAGTGAACAATTTTTGAAAGCTGTAGAACTTACTGCTTAGTAAGTAAATTTAAATGTTTCTTGTTCCTGTTCCTTGTCCCCATATGTATACAAAGCTTGCGATCAAGTAGACTGTGGGGCAAAAGTTTGTGAATTTGTGATTATTAAAGTAATTTTAATAAGTAGGGGGGGGAAAGCAGCAGAAACAATAAGCCATTGGCCACAGTTGCCTAATAATCAAGCGCCTAACAACAGATCTGCTTTACCTAAATGCTGCTAAATATTCCTGCATGGTGCCGGAACTCCGGCGTGCGGCCATGAGGCAAAATAAATAAATTTGGGAACTTCCATGCAGTTTTATATTTTTGAGTCAATTGATTTCACCTACCAATCATATGAGAGGAACACAACTCTAACTAACGCAGAGCTTAAAGTACTCGGGCCTGGTGCCGGATTTCTGGGGTATGACAATTTTAGAAAAATAAATTAAAAAGTTCACGTGGGATTTGTTTTTGATGCACTAGGTTTAACCACTCATCGAACTTCCACCTACCAATAAAAAAAACTTCTAGCCAATCAGATGCAAAATAGGGCGGATCCTTGCCGAAGAGCGAGAGTGCAGTGTGTGGTCTCTGTGGTAACGCGGCTAAAAATGTAAATGCAGCTTTAGTTGAGAAAGGAGTTAAAAACAAATGGCGCTGGGCATGAGTAGAGGACAAGAGGAAAAGGGTGGAGACAGGAAGCCGTTTAGCACTTGGTGCCTCAAATTGAGCACCCGGCTGCAGTGTATGTTCAAGGAAGATACTCACTGTACGTGTTTGTGATAAAAACAATACATGTGTGCACGTTCATAGCGGGTCATGATTTGTCATTAACGATGGCCACTGGGTAAAAGCTTTCTGTAGCCCAAACTGCCTTGACAAAGCTTCGAATCAACCTTCCCCAGAGTTTAGACGTCTAGCTAAATGAAAAGCTAAACAAAGCAAAGTTTATAAAAAAATGTACATGAAGCAACTAATGTCAACATGGACAAAATCATGAATGTACTAATTCGCTTTTTTGATGATGACCTAAGTTCAATTCAATTTTATTTATAGTATCAATTCATAACAAGTGTTATCTCGAGACACTTTACAGATAGAGCAGGTCTAGACCACGCTCCAGAATTTACAAGGACCCAACAGTTCTAGTAGTTTCCTCCAGAGCAAGCAACAGTGCGACAGTGGCGAGGAAAAACTCCCCTTTGGGAAGAAACCTCGGACAGACCCAGGCTCTTGGTAGGCGGTGTCTGACGACCGGTTGGGGTTAGAATGAAGAGTGGCAATAACAGTTACAAAAAAACAAACATCTAGAAAGTTTTGTTTTCACAATGATTCAATGTAGGATTATGATATTATTGCAATATGAAAATCTACATTGACTCTTAATTTAATATATGGTTGGAAGAAGTTAAAATGTATCCAAAACTTTTTACTACTTAAAAATTATGACTTTTATTATTGTGTAATGTAAGAAGGACTTTAACCTTGTTTAAATGTTTACTTTAAATGATATTAAATAAGAGAAATATTTTCCCCTCAGCCTAAAAAGGTCATGAAGAGCGGCCTACTTCCTTGTTTATTGCTGCAATAAAACGCTTGGTTACATTGTAACCTTGGTTCTCTGAGTAAAGACAATTTTTCCAGTCATATTTCTTAATCAAAGTTTTCTTTAAAATAGTGTAAAGTTTTGTTTTCTTGAACCCAGTCAACAAATTAAAATTATTTATTTGAAAAAAGTTATGTCTTTTAGATTGTATAAGAAGTTTTTGATTTATTTTTTTGATGTCAATCTTCCTGGCATCATAGATAAACTATTGTGGCTGTAATCAAGAAAGATTTACAACAGAAGGAAGTTACAGACATCCGACTGATTAGACTGATTACAAATAATTGTTAAGTGTCTATGTGAACTGTAGCTTTTATCAAGACTTTCCAAACCTTGTTTTGTGGCCCCCAGTGACCTTTTCCTCAATTCAAACACAATGTGTAAATAGAAAATGTATGCTCCTTGTTTGCAGAAAGACATTTGTATTGATGCTTTAGATGAACAAAATCAAATCATATAAAACAAGGCTCATTTCAGCCCCAACAAGAAAATATAGGTTACATTTGAAAGCTTTGCTTAAAGGAGTACGATTATGCTTTTTGTTATTTTTCTGTTATGAATATAATGTTACGATTCATATTAAATGTGGCATAAGCTTAAAAAAATTTGGTTAATGTATATAGACCCAGAAACATTAGTCTCACATCACCAGCACAATCTCCACAGAGCTGTGGAATAAGGTCTGGCTACAATTCTAGGGTACATTCTAGGGTAGGAGAAAAGAACGTCTGGGTTGTGTAGCATTTTGAACCAATCACAATCGTCTTGGGTGGTGCTAAGCACCGGATGCAACAACCGTTAAGGAAACAGGCAGCGTCTCGGACAGAGGAGATACAGGTGCAGCAGCCATGGAAAGTTTAAGAAAAATAGTGTTTTTTTGAACATCAAAGCATGTTCTATTAGAAACAATAAATGCAAGTATAAACCTGAAAATGAGCATAATATGTCACCTGTAAATCTCCTATATCCGGGGGCATGAAACATTTTATCTAATGGGGTCCATGTTTGGTGTCCCCAGGATGAACCAACATTATGGAGACAACTTTGACAGGAATAAATGTCCATTAAGCTTCCTCATAGAGAAGGACACTACTTTATTTAGGCCACTATATACTGGTTTAAAGCAAATTTAAATCAAGCCAAATATAATACTAAAACAGGTATGTTACCTACTGAAATGTTAATCATAAATCAGATAATTGGGTACTGTATAAACATAATTTTTAAAATGTCTTTTTGTGGTGCTGCACCAACCTAATCTGCGGTAGCAACATCATTTCACTTTTAATATACAGCATTAGCAATTTTAATTTACCACACCCGGCATCACAGTTGGATGTGGTCAGATATTGTTTGTTGCACCTGAGACCACATCCAACAGTGATGTTACTGCCCAGTGTGTGAACTGAGCATTCAGCAGCTGCTAAATGACCCTGTCTTCTATGACATTCCATATATATATATTTAATATACTTGTAAATAATTGGAACAGACCTTTGAGTCTGTTGTCTTGTAAGGTTGCCTCCTTTCTTCAGCTTATTAAAAAGCATCGGTTTGTTTGTTAAACTCTGGAATCCAGAGTGCCTGAACTTGGATTAAACCAGAGCAGATGCTGCTGGAAGATTTTAGCTGTGTCATTCATGTGTTAATTTCTTTGTTGTCCCACGTGTGGATACTCATAATAAAAATTAAAAAAACTGGTATATTCAGCATCATTTTGCACACTTTGAACATTGTTACAAAAAAAACATTACTTTAATATGCACTTTAAATATACCGGATAAAACATCTTTTAAAGTTCCTACAAACCCATCATCCACCCACACCGGTGTATTCACTTACTGTGCCTGATTAGACGTACTGTCAGTACTGACTGAGTGGGCGTGGACAGACTGCACTTGACGGACACATCTCTGTGACTTGCGAACGTCTCAGAAAAGCTCTGGCCATCTGAAATCTGAGAAGAGGTCTTAATCTGAAAAATGGATAGAAAAAACTTGTGTTAAAGATTATCTCGAGCAACGGGGTCATGATTTCCAAAAAGAGACCTTGCTCTTGAGTTTTTCAAATGCATTTATTGGCGCTTTGAGCACCACAAGCCAAGCACCATCTAGTTCCATTATATGGGAGAAAAGGCAGACAATGGCTGTTATTTCCCAACAATGGACAACTAACACCAGCACTAAAAAGGAAAATAGGTATTTTTAATTTTGGGGTGAATATAATAAAATATGACAATATATTTTTTGACAGATGTGAAATACATCCAAAAATATAAAGAAAACCAAATAATGTCAAGCACAACAACAAATAAATGTCAGAAATATAAAAAAATAAAAATAATTGAATGCATAAATATATTTTAGAATGCATATTTTATGTGAAATTAAACAGTTTACCTACTACTCTAGTGTAGTTTATGATGCAAGGGTAAATTAATTTTAAGAAATTAAAAGGTGTGAGAAAGACACAACAAAGCCTTAAAGAAAAAGGAGAGAGGAAAACAAAGATGAATTGACCTAATTGTGTTGTTATTGGACCTATGAAACAAGCAAAACATGAAATCATAACATTTTGACTGTGATGGGCCACAGATGCAACTAAATCAACTTACTCATTTTATTTCATCACATGTTGCAAGGCTCTTTTGGCCGTCATACAAGCTTGTCATAGATACAATAATAAACCTGTTTCTTTAATTTAACATTGTGTGAGGTGGAAAAAAGAGGGGCCATCTCTGTGATACACTGTACCAAACACTCACCTGCTAGTCATGATTTTGACTTGCAGCCATCCAAGATAACTTCGTCCAAGATTAACAAACTATCCTGCAAGGTTATTTTGAATATATTGTAAGTTTTCTATAAAATATATCATTTTGGTGTTGTTGACATCTTACCTCTAAAAATCAAAAGAATACATAAGTGTGCCCTTACCTAGGACTGGTGCTAGCCGGCTAAATAGCATCAGTGTAATTTGACAGCTGAGGAAAAGCAATTCTATGTCAGAAAAGCACAGTGTGCTTTTTGACCGGAAACATTTTCATGTAACACAAATATTTGTCTACAAGCTTGAGCAGCAGCACTGCAGACAATGCAGCGTCATTCTTGTTTGTAAAATGTTGATCACAGAAAAACTACGTGTTTGAAGATTTAATTGCTTGTTTTTTTTCTTTTTTGTTCCAAGAGCAGCTAGATGTTTGCTTGATGAACTTTTTTTTTTTTTTTTTTTTTTTTAAAGAAAGCACTTTGGCAGAGAATTTGTATTCTCCAAAGCAGAGCACAGCTTTTTTCCATTCTTACTTTTCTTTTGCATGGAGCAAAACAAGAACAAAGGCTAAGCCTGAACACATTAGTTTATCTGAACCGGCAAGATAAAAATATTTGTATGCCACTGTTTATATTATGTCCTAACAATATAAGTCCTCACGCAGTCTGATCCTTCAGTTGTCTTTGTGTAATAAACCAGTCTTCTCTCTTTTCAGCCACCCCCTGCTCTCTCTCTCCCTCTCCCTCTCCCTGTGTCATACAAATGTTTAACCATTGCAGTGTTTCTTTATATAATGTAGGGCTACATTCCAAAAAGCAAATGGGAGATGGACACATCTGAGGCGAAGCTTGGTAGGTATTCCTTTTTGTTAGTCTTTATCTTATGACTGACTACTATCTTTGACCTCTGTAATATTATAACAATATTGGCTTGATTCATTTTATGAAGTTGTGTCTGTGTTAACCGTGCACAAAGCATGACAGAAACCTAAACTATTCATGTTGTGATTGATAGATGCTTAAAATTGAACATAAAGCCTCATCTGAAGAAAACCTTAATATATAGGTGAATTTATTGAGCGCAAATTGTGCCTTCTTTGCCATATAGTCAATATCCATGTAAACAAAAAAATTGTCATAATTTCTACAAATCACGAGCCAGGCAAATGTGGGGGGGAAAGTAAATAAGTAACCCTACTCTAGTAGTGTTGATGTGATTGCACTTCTCTATTATATGTGACTGTGAAGCAGGACCTTGCTAAAACTGATCATGCTGATTGACTAGCTGCCTTTTTATGGACACATTAATCTTAGGATGATGAGGTTAAAGATGTCATGGGAGGGGAGAACTGACCAGGACAGTGATCTTCTATTTATACAGACAAGTTGGACGGTTTGGGGAGCGGTGGGAAGAGGAAGCGTGAAGACATGGCAGACCTGGAGGACTACCTTCAGCTGCCAGACGACTATGCCACGCGCATGTCGGAACCGGGAAAGAAAAGGGTAAATTGCGGGGATGATCCACAGAGCTGTTGCTTTGGTCTTATTAAAATGTATTTGTTTGCCAATGACACAACATAATGAATGCCTAAAATATTGAATGTAAAAAATAATGTAACTGATTAAATGATGCTCTTTCATCCACTGGTCATAACACAACGTTGTGGTTGTTTTGTCAAGGTTCGATGGGCTGATCTCGAAGAGCAGAAGGAAGCAGATCGAAAGCGCGCTATCGGCTTTGTGGTGGGGCAAACGGACTGGGAGAGAATAACGGATGAGAGCGGGCAGCTGGCACAAGAGCTCTCAACCGTACCAAGTATTTCTAAGAAGATAATCTTGTCCCCCTTTTTACCCGTCATGTAAAGGTATGTATCTCACTCTTTTGTATAATGTTGGGATGGCTAGGATGGCTGTAGATGTTACTGATAGCTGTTGAATGTTAGAAGAGTAATCACATCATCGTTTTGAAAATGTAAATGGTGATTAGTTTCAGATTTATAATATTTAATTACTTGATGGGAAGATGTTTAAGGTCTTTTCTTATTACATGTACTCCATTGAAAATGTACTTTATGGATCTATACTTTATTAAATGCAAGCGAATGGAACGGTCTTTTTTTTAGCAAGCCATTTAAAAAAAAAAGGCTTTTCTTATTTATTTACTTTCCAAAGCGCAGAACATGGAATAAAATGCTGTGAATAATTCAAAATTAACCCCACTAAGGGTGATATATTTTTACCGATTAAACTCTTGTAATGGCTTCTATAATTATACAAATACAGTTGTAACTTTATTTTGTATAAAGGTATTTTTATCAGAATGTCTGAATGTACCAGTATATACCAAACTTTAACTTATTGGGAAAGAATTCTCTTAGTTATCACATATAAAAGTTTAACTTGGCCAACTTATCAGTGATGTTTTTCATTTCTGCAGGTTTCCAGAATGTGAAAACACTGAAGTGTACTTGTGGTGAAACAAGAGACTCTTCAAGGTGGCGACAACATCAATAGTTATTAAATTCTTAGTTATTTCATTGATGATGGTAGTCTATTTTTTATTTTTAAACCGGCTTCCTGGTTATTCACTGATCAATTTGTAGTTTATAACTGTGCTTCTTCTGGTCATGTATTCTGTAATCAGTTTCTTGCTGTTTTATACTCTTCAGGCTTTCTGTACTGTTTACCTGTAAAACTGTTTCTTGGTCCATGCATACTTAAAAAACATAATAAAACATTGAAAAAATGACCAAACTGGGGAGTCTCTCTTGCATTAGGGATTGATAATAGTGCAGTGTGTATGTGTGTATATATTTACACACACACACACACACACACACGTAGATACCACATTGGCCGCTGCTGTTCATTGGAGCAATATGTCGATGCGGACGCCATATTGGTACTGAGTAGCTCTGCCTCCTAATGCATAAATGTCTATCGAGGCAGGACGTCTATTCAATATTAAAATCCTAATTTCCCACAGAATTTTAACAGATTTTCAAGCAGTTTGGTTTGTTACATGTGCCAGACATGAATTTATGATACAGGATACTTGTTTAAATAAATAATGTAGGTTTTTATACCAAACCTTATGTTGTGTAGATAGTAACGGTGCACGGCTTTAAGCCTCACTGTCACTTAAACGGGTGGGTTCTATTTCGTATAGGCTTCGCCCTCTTAAGAGAGATTGCAATTGGGTTAATCCCTTGCACATGCGCAGTTGTGAAGATTTTTTTCGCGCCCTGTGCCCCACATGGGCCTCTCTTACGTCCGCGGATACTGTATATTACAGTGGTGTGGACCAGGGATCTGCTCCCATTTTATTCTTCAGCAACAAGTAGTTTGAAGACTTCGAAGAACAGCGGTTTCCGCCGTGTACCAACCACCGATCGGTTACATCCTGCTGCCGGCTCTCTGTTGCTATGGCAACAAACATCACACAGCCATACGCCACTTCTCGCCAGCCTTTTCCCAGCTCTTACTGGCATGGTAAAAGCTATCATGCTATCTCGAGTTCAAATAACTGCTCTGACACCTGGCATACATTTTGTGCCGTAGGCAGAGCCTGGTCACTCCCACACTGTGTAAACAGCAGGAGCGAGCGCCCACTCAGTACGTGCGTGGTACACAGTCACTCCTCCCCCGGCCGTCTAGCGGAACGAGGAGACGTCTGACTCGATGACTTCCCCCGGCATGCATCCAAAGCATAGCAGCGCGCTCTCTGTGACTATGGCGACAAACAAAACACAGATGAGCGTGCTCGCTCTCAGAGCAATGTGGGAACGATTGCCACCCAGGAATGCATGGTTGTCAAGCTTATCACAAAAAGACTATAATTCCCAGTTTACCAGCCCTCCTCTGCCTTTTTCAACGGCGTGTCGGAAACAGACGTGTCATCTCAGGGGAGATAGCTGCCCTGATGTCAGACACATGTTTGTGTCCGCCACCATGAATGGCTCACGTCTGTGGATCGGAGAGATGCCTATTTTCCACCTTCTCCAAATGCATGGAGACAGCGTTACAGCCATTACGCAGAGAAGGGATCAAAGTCTCTATTATTTGGTTGATTTAATCATTATGGCTCCTTCCCAGGAGAAGGCTGCACTCCACACACCTACACACACTGAGCTTTGCCATAAACTGGCAAAAGAGCTCATTGGTTCCCTTGCAGACAATAGTTTATCTGAAATGGCCAGTTTCCCCCCGTTCCCCACATAAACTGCCTGGAGCTGTCTACCGTGCAACATTTCGCCCAAGTGGTGGTAGGGAGGCATGTGATCGTCAGATCAGACAACATGACTGTGGAGGCGTACGTAAACCGTCAGGGTGGCGTGTGCTCAGCTGCTGGAGATAGCCAGGAGTGTTCTACTGTGGGCTCACAGACACCAGCTGTCACTCAGAGCGGTGTACATCCTGGGGGTTTTGATCCGCGCTGCAGACCAAATGTCGAGGGGAAGTCCCCCTCACAGCACAGGAAATTGAATCCACTCTTGTGCAGAGGCTATGGAACAGGTTTGGGAGAGCGAAGGTGGGTCTGTTCACCTCACAAGAGAATACCCAGTGGACAGTGGTTTCTATGAACACAGGGGACAGCCCACCTGTGGGAGTCAATGCCTTTACTCACCGACCATGGTCCAGGGCTCTCCTATACCCTTGGAACCCTCTAGGAGGAGAGCCTATTGGTCATTATGGTGGCACCGGAACGCACAAGCGCTTTCTGGTTCCCGACCCTTGATCAACTACTGGCGGGGTCCCCATGGCAAGGGGGGGCTATGGGCCTGGCCGCTGAGCGAGAGCGTTTGTAGAGACTAGGCTTCCATTAAGTGGCCACTTGAGGAACTGCATTTCAGTCCCGGAGCTGCTGCTTCAATAACACTATCGTCAAACATCATTTTCAGCATCTTACTGATATTACTCATTATTTAAAGCTATAGTATGAAGTTTCTGTCTCCCCCATGAGGAATTCTAAGTATGACAATAAACACTGTTGGCGCCTCCCCATGATACAAGCCTTCCGTGATCACGCAACGCACCACCCATCCTCCACGCAGTTGCTAGTAGCCAAAGAGGACACAGAGTTAAAAGAAATTCAACGTGCAAGAGTGGCCACACCCATTATGTGTTATTATGAGTGTCGTGTGAGCCGATAGTCTTCATTGGCTTTGTATCAACTCATTTGGCAATGGCTTGAATGTAACGGATGCTCATTATTATAAAAAGGTTTTGCATAAAGCTTTAAATAAAAATGCTTTACCTGACATAAGCTAGTGTTAGATTAATTTAGTGTCAGGACAGTCACTTAACTTTATGTTGGCTTAAAAGAAGGTTATCTCTTGTGATATTAAATTCAACACGTTTGTAACGGTAAAATAACTTTAATCATAGAAATGTTATTCCATTTGGCATTTATTTCACATCCAACATTCAACATCCATAAGTGTCTTCTAGGATTCCTAATGGTCAGAATGGGTCTTACCCTGTCCCAAGATGGCGGAAGCAGAGATGCTTTGCACAAGCCGGATGTGGTATCTACGTGTGTGTGTGTGTGTGTGTGTGTGTGTGTGTGTGTGTGTGTGTGTGTGTGTGTGTGTATATATATATATATATATAAATAAATAAGAGAGAGACTATTTACATCTGTCTGGCTTCACTTGTTTAGCCCCTGTGACATTTTTTATGGCAGACTATTAGGTTTATCCCTGTGTATGGTTAAACAAAGAGGATGAAAATAAGAGTATATGAACCTTTTGTGATATGTTTTCATGTAAAATGTCCACTCATATGTGTTTAGAGAATCAACATGAAGATTCCCTACACTTTGGCAAATGTCAGTGTGAAACGTATGCAAATGTATTGCATAGTTTTACACGTCTCCTTGTCTTAGTTTTTTTATTTGTTTTTTTACATTAAAATCTAAAAACAAGCAATTCTACAAGAAGGTGCATATTTTAAGTCCTAAGAGTTTTAAGTCAGAAGTACGTGCTTGTTACAGCATTTTGTTGTGGTTTGAAATGTTTGCGATCATTGGGGTGCAGGTGGTTAAAGTGTAGTCTCATTTAAATTCCATTTTTTCTAACTACCCATTTATTTAGCACATTTTTAAATACAAAGTCAAGATAAAATTATTATTATACATTATTAAAGCCCACAATTAACCATAATGTTAATTTAAGCAAGAAAGAACAATGCAAATTAAGTGCTTTTTGTTTATCTGTCTCAAGTTAGTTAAACAATCTGAGACCCGGCTGCAAATGTATGTAGGCAATCTACAAGTAAAAAAAAAGATGTTTATACAAAATGTCTGCTCTTACTGCTTTGTTCAATCATGGGCGAGGCAGTTTTCTTTTTGTGTCATTGGGCATCTATCTTATCTATAATAACCTTATGCCATATTGTAATTCAAGTGGACTGAGGGAAAACGTCTTCCTTTTGGCTGTTTTCAGGTTTTAGAAAATCTAGCCCTCTTCTGCAGATGCATGTGCAGGTCATGGATGAAGAATTGCACACAGCGTTGGAGGTGATGCCCCGTTTATTCATATGAAAGTTGCTCAGTGGCGCATGAAGCCAAAAATTTTTTACTTCCATGTATTGAATGCCCCAATCTTCCGTATCTGGGGCCCATAGAGAAAGCGCACTTGCGTTTCCTTTAACCATGCCTCCCATCTGCTCAGTCTCAGACTCATTCACTAGACGGAGGAACTGTATTTGGCTATTCGTGAATTTTGCAACTTTTAGAACAATGATTTAAATACTTGGAAGTGATAAAACTCAAAACAATTGTCGGCTCATTTACAGAAGCTAACGGCGACGGTTAGCAGAAAGCTAAACTATTAGCAACATTTTCTCTCAATCTCTCTAATTGTTTAGCCTTATGTTTACCGTAGCCAAAGGCTCACAGCTGCGGCTAAACCTTATGGCTAGGGTTAGCATGAGGCTAAACGGTTAGCAACATTTTTTCACCATCTCTGTAACACTTTGTCAATATTGACGTGTTTTAATTATAAAATGAACTTGTATCACAGTGTTTTATCTCAAATGGCATTACAGGCCCACAGGTTTGCATACAAAACCATAGTTTACTTAGAATTAGCGCTTTATAACGGCACCGGGATCACAGTCATGATCGGGAAGATTAAAATGACTGACTGGTACTCGTACAGGTATGAAACGCGTGTATATGCACATGCTTGTCTGGTGGGAGGGGCTTAGCACAGATGGGAGAGCTTCAGGAGGATGGCTGTATTTTCAAATTCTAGCGTGTGCTTTGCCTCTTCAAAAAAAAAAAACTGCCTACCCAAGCTTTAATATGTACTAGAGTTTGCCTGTTTGACCCTTGTTGTTATTCATTGTTGACAGCAAGGTCATTAATAAGTAAATATCACACAGAAGTGGTTGGTTTTCAGTTTTAAAAATGCCTTTAAAGGAGAAATTCCAAGGAGCCAATCTCACTGTGTGATTATCATGGTTAATATCTAAACAGGTGTATTCAGTGTTTAGATAAATGTTACATTTACAAAACTTGTACCTTTGTGAACGAAGACTACAGAATTTTCACCCATGACAAATTTTCATCTGGATTATCAACGCTGTTACAGAAGTAACTGAAGACAAAAAAAGTTTCATCAGTTATGAAGAAACAATCAGAACCTCTGAAGACCATATGTGATGACTCGCGGACAGCCAGCCACCATGTGTCATTTAGAAAATGGATGGATGGATTTTGATGGTAAGTATGGAAGAGAGACAGAAACATTGCTATTTTAAGTACAGTTTGTAAGGGGCGAGCGGGTTAGAGACATAATAGACGTATACACTGATTCAGTAATTTTAGACTACATGTAACTTCCATTTTAAATATCCTGTACATACATAGAATGAAAATAATGAGCTCTGCTGACTATTAAATACTTTTTTTCTCATATTGTGTGGACCTTATTTTGTGCTTATTAAAAAACAATGCTTCTCAAAACAAAGTGGTGTTGCACCAATAAAATGGTTTCACAATCCATACAATACAAAATATGTTATTACTATATAAAATGGTTAATATAGCAAAATGCAAATCATCTCCAATGACCTCATAATGCAAAAAACAGCCAGTAAAGCTTTTGATAATGTCAGACATCAGTCTGCCATGCTGGATGTGTGGAGTCCAGTCATGTACGTCACTCACCTATAGCCTGCTCTTACTTAAAAACAAAATAGTTTGCTATTTGAGGCACAAGTAAGTCCACATTGTGACAGTAACCACTGTGGCACATGATGTCTTCTGGTTGGTTCTCATCCAGAGTGATGACTTTTGAACTCAGCTGGTACATCACTGTCCAGTTTACAGATCACCTTGTAGATTGCTTTCTTCCACGATGGATCACGATCGTTGCCCATTGAAATGGCAATGTAAAATTCTCTCAATGTAATTTTGGCAACCTCCAAGAATCTATCAGGGACCTGTGAATCCATAGAAGATTAAAAACAATAAGACCTTTTACACACAAGGTTTATATTTTACATCATTAGAGTCAGACCTGGGAAATCAAGGTAAGTAACAAGTCAAAACAAATTACTTTTTAAAACGAACCTTAGGTTTTCTGTTTCTAAATACCTATATAAATCTATGTTGTAACTGTAATATTGTTGAATTCAAACAATACAGGAGCTGGTAAGCAGTGCTATGTTAACAGGTTAAAAATTGCACTCAATTCTGTTCACTGTCAAAGACCTTAAGTACATTAGGAGACACTGCATGAGTGTGGTTCGGTTCTTAAGGTGTCTCACCTCAACAAAAAAGATGACAAATGCAAATTCTGAAAATATCCCTGCTTATGAAATTGTGAAAATCCCGATACCAATGTTTCTGCAATGAGTTAATATTTGCTTCTGTATATTAGTTTGATTTGATTGTTAACTATTTGGCATATGCCTGGGTTTTTCAGTTTTTAAAAGCAGTGTCCTCAATACTACTTGTCCATAGGCCAACTGGTACGAATATCACAATCAAACAAATAAATCTACTGTGAAATATTGTGAGCCATGGGTTGAAATAATAGGAGATGCCAGTGTGTCATGTAAAAAAAAGACTTCAGTTCCAACACTCAAATGAGCATTTACTGTTGGGTTGTGCGAAGGAAACCTGTTTGAGACAAAGAGGACGGTCAGTGTTTTTATTCCATCTGACACGCGTGTTTGATTTCAGCTCCCACACCAACATCACTGATGTTCATGTGTGTAATCTGTTGGACCAAACAGCAATGTAAAAAAAAGTTTTACATTGACAGTGTTAAGTGGAGTGGAGCCATGGGACATAAAGGGTTTCCATGCAGATAACATCACATCATTGTGTTTCATGAGAGGAAACCCAAAATATGTACTTTGTTAATTTTGAAGGTTCCGGGTCTCTGCCACTCATCAAGAAACAAATAACACCCCTAGCAGTCAAATGGTGGACATCTTTAAATTTGAACTTAAACTGCAGTCTTTATGCTTTTGGTATTGTTATAGGTCTCAAAACGCTGTGTTTAATCACATAAAGTCCATTTTAACTTGACTTAATTTTGAATCTCATCCAAAATACTTTAACAAGGAGTCTGCAGGTCTCAAAAAAGTCTTCAAAAGCATAGAATTCAGATTCCTAATTTACAAAGTTTAACTACTTATTTTTTTGTATCTGATTGCAGATAAAAAAGATCTGGAGGTGTTGATGCACCTATAAACTAAAACAATTTAAAACAATTGAGCTTGTTGTTGAGCTCAGTGACTCAAAGTGTTGATTTTTAGCAAAAGCTTATACAAACAAATTAATCATTTTTAATTCAATAATCTATCCACGCCTTTTCTGCTGCTTACCCAGGTCCAATTTATTCAACGCACAATGAATTCATTGTATCATCAGGAATTATATGCTGATAGGAAAAAATTTACTAAATAAATCATTTCTAATTCTAGGCCATATCATCCACACTGGTTTTCCTTCATTCTTTAATACATTCGCTGGTATGATCGTATTGAATTGCATTTCGTGGTATAAAAAGTTCTTACATTGAACCAGGTGAAGCCTGCAGAAACCCTATATAATATGGTTAGTGGTGTTGCACCAATAAAGTGGTTTCACAATTGGAGCCAGGTTAGAAAATTATGCATATCTCTGTCCCCCATTTCCCCCTTTTCCTCTGAATGTAAAGAACCACAGGTCAAGTCTGGCATTTGACATATGGAAAGGGGTTTCCTGCATCGCAACAAAAGGTGGCCTACTGTCTCCTGTCCCCTGGGGTCTTAGTCCTGGTTAAGACAATACAATGCTGATTAAACTATAGTTTCACATTTACACGACAGACCATTCTGCTCTGTAACCAAAAGCGACCCCCAAAGGGGCAGAGTTTGAAGGCAGGTCTTTCCTCATTGGACAGCAAAGATGCGCCGGCATGTTGCCATGCCAACGACGGCCCAATTAGAATGGATTTAAATGCACCAGGTGAAAAGGAACAGCCCCCTGGTGCAGGGGATAAATGTTTGTGATTTAGGAATATTCAGCACTGGTTTTTCCATCAGGAGGAAGCATGAATCCAGTCCGCTGTCAGCTGCAGTGTTATTATGTTGTTTCATGTTTGTTTTGTGTTTTATTGTCTTGTCTTATCATCTTCATCATTCTGTTGCATTAAACTTTTTTTTAATTCTCAATTGGACATCAGCCTCCTTCCTCAGAGATCCAACAATCAAACGCGAAGTTAGTTATGAAATTCTAACACAATACAAAATGTGTTATTACGATATATAAGGGGTAATTTAGCAAAATACAAATTATGTCCAATGACCTCATAATGCAACAAAAACAGCCAGTAAAGCCTTTGATAATGTCAGACATCAGTCTGCCATGCTGATGTGTGGAGACCGGACACGTCCAGTCATGTATGTTACTCACTTATAGCATGATCTTACTTAAAAACAAAATAGTTTGCTATTTCAGGCACAAGTAAGTCCACATTGTGACACTAACCACTGTGGCACATGATATCTTCTGGTTGGTTCTCATCCAGAGTGATGACTTTGGGCAGGTGAAGTCTGCAGAAACCCTGTTTAAACACTTTAATCAGTGTTAAAGTGATTCCTTATTAAAGTTGCAGTGATGTTTTTCTATTTTTTGTTTTAAAGCACATTTAATTAGACTATTGAAATCTAGTCATCATGGATTAAAATGTGCATGGATTTCAATTTACATATATATATATATATATATATATATATATATATATATATATATATATATATGCATTTCTGAAAATCTAAATTCATGAAAAAATTTCATAAAATTTCAAACTTTACACTGGGGGGGAGCTGTGTTCCTTATGATGGTTTTGACTCATAAATTATGACATCAGCGGATCCTCATTTAAGTTTGTATTACGTGTTCGTGTTGAGTTTCCTTTATTACTTCTTAAACTCCAGTCTCATTTTCCTTTGATACTTCTCACTGCTGTAATATTATGGTATAGTTGACCACCTGTGATCAATGTGCATATAAACAGGTCAACATGAACACTAACTGCGTTATAAAGGCCTAGTTTAAGGTGAAAATGCTACTCACAGGAACTCTCACAATAATTTTAATTACAGCATGCAGCATGCATAGGAATACACTATTATTCATTTTATTGTGGATTGACCACAGCTGGTCACATATTAACAGGCCCACGTGTACTCCTCCACACAGACTGACACTTAACATACAGTCATATAGATCATGTGGGGACCACTAAATAACATGTTACTGGCTTTATCACTTTCTAAAAAACAATGTGAGAAGGTTTTTTCCTCATTCACTTCTTTTAGAAACTGGATGAAAGTAAAATAATCCACACGTGGCTCAACCAGATGATTGTTAAACTCTAGGAGACTTTTCTTACTTACTTTGAACAAAAAAAGTCTCTAATCATTAAGCACCGATTCTCTTGTGATAAGATTGTTTGAGTGTGTGTGTGTAGTATATTTTGTCTAAATGAGTTATGCCGTGGAGTACTGTTGTAATGTGACTCAATTAACATGTTGGAAAAGTTGGTGATAATTAAATGTAAAAAGATACATTTAAGAAGATGGATACTTGTTGAATATTAGAACTCATTTATGTGGTTAATAAATCGTCTTGGGATTATTTGTATGCATTAACACATCTGATATAGCCAATATTAGACATATTAGTGAAGCATGCCTTTTAAATTTCATTTTTTTTTATCAACAATTCACATTTAATTTTTTGTGTGTATTATATAACCTGAAAAATATTACATACACTTATGTATTCATCTTGTAAAGCCACTATAATCTAGACCAGTTACAAATAAGGAGATGCAGCGAAGCAGACATGTTATTAGAATTAAGCTTTGAGACTTTTAAGAACTATAAAGTGCAACACATACACACACACATCTAACAAAAGTAAATCATGTGTCGGACTGCACATGATCAACCTAAGACATTCAAAAGACCTCACTGGAAGCTCCCAAAGCAACAACACAAATCCATTACAAAGAAATGTGTGACAAATCTGTATAATGGAGGATATCAGCAGTATTTTTTCTGTTTAGAGCAGTGGGAAGTACAGTGTAGCATCAGTTTACCTGGAAGTCGTTGGCTTTGTTGTAGTGCATGTTGAGAGCTCTGAAAAGGTCCGATTCTCTCTCCACAGTCAGACCCCTCACATCGGCCACTCCTTCTAGAAGAGCGTTCCGGGCAAACTTCTCCATCTGGATGTAGTAGAACTCCCTGAAGTTACTGAACCACTTGATCAGCTGGGAGGTGATGCAGCGCGTGAACTGAGGACGAAACGGAGAGACCGGTAAGTGAGATGATCAAAGTGTGTGATTGAAAGGCTGTATTGTAATTTATTTGACTATTTCAGAGAGAAGCTGCTTAACGTGTTTTTATGTTATTAAAATATAAAGCAAATAAAATATGAATAAACTGTATTTCACCAAATCTCTGTGTTGCCATTTCTACACATCTTGTTTGTTTTTTTTTACAGAAATGCAATAGTGACGTAAAGTTGTTAATCCTAAACTGATTGCTTGATTTTAATGCTGTTGACAAATAAAAAAAATTTAAAAGTATTAACTTGCCCGGAACTGATTCTTTTATTGGTGACAGAGACGCATTTTGAAAAGAAAAATGGGATCATAAAACATGCCACACATTAAAAACCATAGACATTATAAGACTGCTTTATGATTTCAGTTGAAAATATTTCTATTTTAAGAAATTTGTCTCCTTAAATGCAAAATACAATGACTTTCCCAAGATTATGATGAATGCTATACATTCTGTATTTTTGTTAAAGTAAAATTACACAAATGTGTGGAAGAATTTGACTGGTGCTCAATATTGCAAATATTTTCTCACCTGCACATCATGGAAACACATCTTCAGTATCAGTGAGTTTGGGTAGCGAGTGTAAAAGAACATGAGCTTTGCTTTCTTCAGATGATGTGTGGTCAGACCCTCCTAAATGCACCAGTGTTAAGGGTAAAAGAAACACATCCTAGGCATAAAAGACAGTAGGACATGTCTTTGTTAATGAGGCTGGATACATTTTCTCTCCCAAAAATCATTTCAACTCAGGACAAATGGAAAGACTGCTATTTTCTACAAGATTGGAAGATCAAAGGGAGTACTTCTTGGATTCTTTAAAAATGACAATTATTGATGAACAGTCTCATTATATAACACATACCTGGGAGTTTTGTGACGCAAAGGAAGAATTATCACTGGTATGTAAAGGCAGCTGCCTCAGAAGCTACAATAAGGTAAGACATATTATTTTCTGTCACTGCTGATTGGTTCTTAAAGCCACAAGAACACATAATAAATATTACGGTAGACTACATTAATATAAAAACGTGTAAAGGATACATTCAGCATGTACAGGTTATTCTTCACCAGACATTCAGACTCAATCTTGACATGAGGGAGATACAGGCTTTCCAACAGCATGGGATCCACCGACACAGTGCGAGTCTGTGGGCTTCTGACACATCTGGAGTTGACCTTTGATCTCACTTTGACTGAATTCCAATGATTGTCAAATGCCTCAAACTTCGCTTGACCAACTTCAGAGCATCCATTGTGCAAGAATCTGAGGGTGTGTTGAAGGGCGGTGCTGTGATTCCTCTCTGACGGCTGATCATCGTGCAGAGCGGAGTCACAACCAAAGGGGACTGGCGCACTGGGACGATGGTGAGCTCTTGATCTGGACTGGAGGATGAACTTGTCATCTCCTTCCAGTTGAGGCTTTTGTACAACCAGAGACAGAGCTTCGGTTTGAACATCTGGGACTTGCACCTCTGCATTCCCACAAACTCTTAATTTATCATCCTTACCAACTGGTGAAAAAAGAGGAATATCAGTCTCTACATTCATCTCGTCATTTGTCTGTAGAAGTGGCATGCTTTTAAAAATAGAGTCAACACTTCTAGTGACAGCTCTGGACAGTTCATACTTTAAAACATCTGCTATCAGCTTTATTCTTTCAGATTTGGATTGGAAATAGTTTGTTGCATTTCCCTTCTTCCATCCTTGATATTTTATACTTGAGCTGCTCTCAAACTCACAGTGTGAATCTATAAATGCGTCCCTGGGAGATGCATCAGAAGAATCATTCCAGGGGGGATTATCTTTGTCCCTACCGTATGTGGTGTCGGTTACTCCATCCACATGTCTGAACCTTGTTCTGAGGTGCAGATGCTGACTCTCCTGCTGCTTTCGTTTCATCTGGCTGTCAGATCCACTTCTTTCCATGTGCTCCTGATCTTGAATCCTTTCATTTTCCTGCATGCCGTCTGACTCCTCGTGCAGATTTGTTATCACATCAGTGCGCATACCAGGAGAGCTGGTCATGCATTTGATTATATTTTCTACTCTGGCACGCTTTGTTTGACGGCCACTGTTTAAGTTCCAGTCATAGTGGCCACACGAATTGGATGCAGCAGATTGGTGCCTTCTCGTGGGTAAATGTCCAGCGGTGCTGTCTCTAGTTGGATTGTGCTCCAGCTGACCGGAACAGATCAAACTTGAAGCAGCATCATTGCTGCTGTAATTAGCACTCTCCGGTAGCATTTTGATCTCCTCGCTTTCTTTGTCTATGAACACAGAATCAACTGGCACACCTGAATCTGACAGCAAGGGGTCTGGTTGAAAAGAGGAGAGGTGCTCTGCAGTGCAGCCGTCAAGGCAAATGCCGCTGGAAGAATACATAGTGTTGCTCAAAACACTTGGATTCATGCTTGTTGGGTTAAAAAAAAGACAGTAGTGGGGAAAAAAGTCATTAATTTTGTAATGCAATTTAAAATGAAATTACTTCCTGGAATTCTTGGATATGTCACAATAACACATTTTTTGTACAGTAATTGATCTAAATTGCCTTGCAAATAAATCATAATAACATGTCCAGATGAAAGATCATTTCATTGAACTAAAAATTGTAACTTAATTAAACATTAGGTGTATTTCTTTGTGTAGGCCTACAACAGAGACAACATTTTTCAAATATTTGAAGTTGTTTCTTCCTCACTTTTCAGTTGCATTGTTTTTAGTTTAGCTATATTCAAATTTCAGACTTGATTCAAAGGTTGGGATAAACAGATTGCATTCTACTTTGAAAAACTAAAACATGTAGCTTAGAAAACACAGTATTAGTCAACCCACCTGTTGTCTGACGATAAGGACCCGAGGAGGCTGCAGACCTAGAGCTATCAGAAGGAGCAGTGACTGAATATTTGTAGTGGTCCAGCTGAGAGCCCTCCAACAAACAGGAGGTGTGGTCACATATGCCAGCCTATCCCTTCCCTACCTGCACATAATACCATTAAATAATGTTATTTGAATCGGACCACCCACTATGATCTATGTGAGGAAATAACTCTTCATTCAAACACTATTTTCTCATCCTTTTCCGGAATGTGGCAGATTATGAAATTAATTTTAAAGAGTTAAAAGTAAAGGATTTAAAGAAGTTAAAGTAAAGATTACTACCTAATGCAGGCAAATGAGTGTGATTATTTTATCATCTGAAAAATGAACTTTTATTTCTGTCAGGATACATACAGTGTCCAGTCCCGCCCCTCCACCCCCCTCTCGTGCTAGCTCTCGCGCCAGGGAGCAGCGAGCTTCCGCACCGCTCCTTAACAGCTGTCAAGTGAGCAACACTAGCTAGCACTATGTTATCGCAATCTAGATGTGCATACCGGACGATTGGTCGCTCTCTGTCAGCGGTAAGCCAGGTACGTTAGCGAAAAAAAACACTGAACTGAGCATACCGGTATGTATTAACTCTGAAACTATCTCGACTGACAAGACACTGTTAATGTTAGCTTGTGAAGAAGGGCCTCGCCTACCAAGGGCAGCCAGACACTGCAGACACGGACAGTATCAGAGGAAGCTAACGTTAGGTTTGTGAGCTCAAGTTTGAGAAGAAGCGGAGAACAGTATCGCAATAATTGTCTGACTTAAAGGGCTCTTTTTTCATGCCTGCTGTAAGCTAAAGTATTGTCTTTTCTTTCAATAACTGGTTTGGCAGTGCACGAAGCAGTCCTGGCAGGCTAATGTTAGCATGTGTGTGTGTTTGGAAGACTAAGGTGTGTGCAGCTGACCTGCCAGAAATAGCCTGTCTATGGAAATAACCCATGTCATGAGACATATATGTGCTGTGAGGGGATAACATGGCTTTGCCCTCACAAGCTTCAGCTGTCTTCCCAGTGCTTTGAGCTGGTAATGAAGCTGAAACTTGTCAGTCTTGTCAGGGTTGTACTTGAGATTATTGTGTTTGTGTTCCCAATGGATTATGGCTATGCATGTGAGTCTTTAGAAATACAGTCCGTTGTCAGTTTAGTAGGTACACCTGGCTAAAAGTAGTGTAGTCTAAAACAGCTCTGCAATACAGCATACATTCATGAAGGTTACAATGCTCATGTTTGTGTTAAGAGTCTTAAAGGTCCCATGACATGGTGCTCTTTGGATGCTTTTATATAGACCTTAGTGGTCCCCTAATACTGTATCTGAAGTCTCTTTCCCAAAATTCAGCCTTGGTGCAGAATGACAGCCACTAGAGCCAGTCCCACAATGAGTTTTCCTTAGTATGTGCCATTTCTGAATCTGTAGCTATTGAGGAGGAGAGAGGGGGGGTTGGAAGATGAGGTAACCTTATGAGGTCATAAGGGGCAAGGTTACCTCCCCAGATTCCAGATCGGCCCATCTAAGATTTCATTTTCTCAAAGGCAGAGCAGGATACCCAGGGCTCGGTTTACACCTATCACCATTTCTAGCCACTAGGGGACCATAGGCAGGCTGGGGGAACTCATATTAATGTTAAAAAAAACAACTCATAAAGTGAAATTTTCATGTCATGGGACTTTGTTTAAGAAAAGGTGTCAATAAAGTCATTTTGCCTCATACCAAGAGGTCTTTCTGTTATTTTGTCCACCCCATTTATAGCAATGAGGATTGGCTAAATAACAAAAACACCTTTTTATATAAGGCAATACAGTTCAACAGCACCACAAAAGACATCCTTCAAAAGACATCCTTCAAATGATCACACAGTTGAATCAACACCTCCTCTAAAACAAAAACTCAACGTTATAATCTTCATGAAGACAGGATTTATTGCAGAGCAGTTGCATTAGACTATATTAGTTTTATTTATGTGTACTATAAATATGGCACCTGATATACTGAAACTAATAATTACTTTTATTATTGCTTAGTTTGGTTTAGTGTTAGAAACTCAAATCTGTGAATGTTCTGCATTTGGTGCTCAAAAAACATCGACAGATTAAACAATTGTTTCAGCTTTAGCTATAGAGGGAATGAGTTATGGAAGGCTGGATCTATTGTAGGTGGTTCTGTTATACTGCATTACTTTCATTAACCTCACAAATGAAAGAAAAACTCATTAATCTTGTGAAATGAATGATCCATCCAGAGTTTTTGACTAAGAGAACCTACTCAAGTAGAACAGATTGAAAAAGTAAATGGGAGACTGAAGTCAGAATTAAAGTAAATATGTTGTGTAGTGTTGTACATCCGGCTCGTCGCGGTACATAATCAACACCAGCTGTTCTAGTGATTCAGAGTCAGAGCAATTAAAACTCAAAAAACTTGTTGGCTGTGATCTACTGTAGAACATTTGATCCATTTCTGACAACCCCACCCTCCTCTGGCATCCCACATCAAAAGGTTTAAGTTTGGGTAACCAGCAACTCCAGCAGACACAGCAGTGTAAAAGCAGCCAGAACTAAGCAGGCTTCTTCACCAGAGGTTCTACCCACCAATGACGCCCATAACACACAGCAATGCAGCGCATTAACCTTACTGTCAGCACTGGGAAAACAAGTGGGTTTGGAACTGAAAGTTCAAGCTCGTTCACAGGTTACTAGTGAATTTATTTTGTAGACTTACAGTTTACATTGGCTTGTTTGTTTATGATCAAACTGAGACAGCAGTGCTACAGCAGATTAACGGTTGAACCTGTTCGATTTAGGGGAAAAGAAGGCTATGGTTTGATGCTTTCCTTTGGCGACCAACATTGCGGAGGGCAACTAATCAAAATCACAGTAATGTGAAGGTTTGTATCTTGTGGACACGCCAACAGTTTTATTGTCATTACTTAGATGTCCTCATGGGGGAGACATAAACTATGCACTATAGCTTTAAAAGCTGCCAGTATTAAGGGCTTTAAAAACATGTATCAGTATATTCATATGAAACAGATTTTTACTGTTTTACCTTTTTATCTTTTCAGGCCAACAATGTTCTGGTCCGGCAAAGTGTATCAGGTAAGTGAGCGTCTGACTAAGAAGACTAGATCAGCTGGATTTGGGAACCTTATCTATAATGCAACATCTAAAACTGCAGTCTTAATTTCCTTGACATGAATAAACAAGGTCTATGAGTGGATCATCCAAAGCTAAATAAGTGATGCCTGTTGAATGACTGAGATGCCTTAGGAGCCCACAGGTGGTTAATTGTAGCTCCACTCATATATTGTGTTTAAGCCTCTTTTTTCCTCTTAAGGCCTTCCTGTCTGCAGCCGGCTAGTTTACAGGAATTCTCAGCCGTAAGTGTTCTCTCCCATTCTGTTGTCTGTCTTTGAATGCCACTCAGTAACAACTCAGAGGAAGATCTGTTTATTTCATGTATGTGTTGTAAACGGAGCTGTACCTGTGTGCAGTAACTATTAAACATGAACATGATTAATGTAAAAATACAAGTAATTGAATTTTCTTTTTCTTGACATTTAGATGTGAATTGCCATCATTAGTGAATATCTCCCACATCCGATTCTTCAAGACGTCAGCTGTTCACAGTATGTATTGCAACAGTTCTTAATATTATGTATTGAAGACAACTCTGCTCAGTGTTTAACTTACAGCAGCTGTTGTTTTTGTACAGGGGATGAAGTTGTTACAGTCAAAACTCCTGCGTTCGCAGAATCAGTTTCAGAGGGCGACGTGAGGTGGGAAAAAGGTTAGTATAAGTCAATATATCTTAGGCAAAGGTTGTCAGTCTTTCATTGTATCACCAATGAGACAAATGTTTTAAGTAATCATATTACTGCCCATGAAATACATGCTCTGATTGTTTATGTTTTAGCTGTGGGCGACTCAGTGACAGAAGATGAAGTGGTGTGTGAAATTGAGACCGACAAGGTATGACCAAAAAACTATCAAATCTGTTGTTTTTTTTAAAATTTCCCTTAAACAGAGTATGACAAAAATAACCTTCTAAAAAATGTCTTTATTTTGTACTTCCAGACCTCAGTACAAGTCCCCGCTCCAGCAGCTGGCGTGATTGAGGAGCTGCTGGTGCCTGATGGAGAGAAGGTAGAATCAGGGAGGCCCCTCTTCAAACTACGGAAAGGAGGTGAGCTAAGTTGAGCATAAGTTATCATTTTATTACTAAGGTAACAAATGTGTAGAGTACATTTTTAATATGCTGATGGCTGAGTTTCAGTACCATTACAAAACTGCAAATGTTTTGATACTTCACTTTGTTGAGTAGAAAGGCAATTTTGTCTTATCACAAACTGCCTCACTTTACCTAATAATTAATCTATTTCCACAACATTCCACTTCCTGGATTGCTCCTGTGCCGCCGGAATTTCCGCCGCATGTCCCTTTTTTTTTTTTGGTCGGATGTCAGTTACCTTACACTTTCTTTTTGCTGAAATTTTAAACTGTTCGATTTTTGAGGATCGTGGTTAACCGCTCTTAAGATCTCTGCAGTGGCACCGTGGCTCTGTCTGGCGCCGCCCAAGACAATTGTGATTGGTTCATAACACGTTGTTCTCCCATCCCTGGAAGATTTGGCAATGCGAGACTACTTAAGAATATACAGTATATTATTATCATAATTGGTTTTGAATGGGAAATATTTGATGTGAGTTTCTATGCTTAGTACTATAGACACAATTCAGTTGGTACAGCGTAGTAGTTCTACACTGGTACAGTGTAGTAGTAATGCAGTGCTTAGGTGAGCTGAGCAGACCTCTCCATTTTTCACCACGTTACAAATTTGCTGTAGCTGTGTTGCATATGTTGTGAGAATCTGATTTTCAAATGTTCTGAATCATGACACTGGCACTGACGCATACCAAGACAAAATGTTTCTGTTTCCTCAGCGGTTGCTGCCAAAGCTGCTCCCTCCCCAGCTGCAGAGGCCCCGGCTGCAGCCCCTCCCCCACCTCCCGCTTCAGCCCCCAGTGCCATGCCTCCAGTCCCCCCAGTGCCACCACAAGCTGCCCAAGCCAAACCTGGTGCGTTTCCTTCTCTAGCATATAAATCTACATGCTACAGAAAACATTTATTTAAGATAAGATAGATTTTTATTGCCCTGAAGGAAATTGGTTTTGGACAAATGAACAGTATCTGCTGTTTAGAGAATTCTGCACAACCTAGTGTATACATACATACATACATACATACATACATACATACATACATACATACGTACGTTCATACATACTGTACGTACATACATACCGCACACAGACTGTTATCACTCTGCATGGACATGCACATACCGCCAACAAAAGAGCACACTGCCCGTTGTACAACACAGCATAATAGTCCTCATATGTGCAGTAACGGTAAGCACCTTTATCAACATAAAATCCTGATAAAAGAAAAGTAAAAATGTACATTTGTGTGTTTAGGATAAAAGCAGCATTTCAGGAGTTAGGCTCTAGTTGGTTTGCCATTCAGGGCTTTTATTACTATTGTGTAGGACTTATCTGAGTAGGCCACCAGCACTGTTTTCGGCTCTTAATGTCACATTCTGTTTTTCCGTCTTCATCAAGTTTCTGCCATCAAGCCCACAGCTGCAGCTCCAGCACCTCCAACAGCAGGAAGTAGAGGAGAAAGCAGGGTAACACACGTGTTATGTTTTATTCATACGTTGTTTCTTTCATTACAATACTATTGGAAATAATGAAGGATGTGTTCTCTCTCTGTCCAGGTGAAGATGAACCGTATGAGGTTGCGGATTGCCCAGAGGCTAAAGGAGGCTCAGAACACCTGCGCAATGTTGACCACCTTCAACGAGGTGGACATGGGGTGAGCCGCAGCAGCTCCTGAAAAGATTATTCATAGTATTTACATTGGTCTAGTCTTATTACCATAATATGATTTATTCGACTCAAGGAACTTCTGTCTTAAAATGAGTGAGTTTCCTCACTAAGCGAATTCTCTAATACTTTCTTAATTCTGCCTCAGAAATATTCAGGACATGAGGAAAGTCCATAAGGATGCTTTCTTAAAGAAGCACAATATCAAGCTGGGTTTTATGTCAGCGTTTGTGAAAGCTGCAGCACACGCTCTGACTGACCAACCTGCTGTCAATGCCGGTAAGACAACATTGACTTACTTGCACAGTTTTTTTCTTTCATTTAATATTGAAGTTTTCCTAAAAGAGCTTTACTCCCTTTGGAGTAGCGAGCATAGCCAAGTATTGTGCTTTTTATGGCTTTCAAAAAATGTCACCTAACTTTATCCTCAAAATGTTTTACTAGTTATTGATGATTCGACCAAAGAGATTGTCTACAGGGATTACGTAGACATTAGTGTCGCTGTGTCAACTCCAAAGGTATGACTTTTGGCTCTATAAAACTTTATGTTTGTGTTAAAACTGTTGCAGCTAAATGCTCGGTAACATTAAGTACACCTGAATAACGTGTATTTGTTTAGGGGCTTGTTGTGCCGGTGATCCGTAATGTTGAGACCATGAACTTTGCTGACATTGAGAAAACCATTAACGCATTGGGAGAAAAGGTAAAAAGCTTTGTGCAGTAGGTGTCCCAGATATTTGGCCTTTTCAGACAGCTAAAAGAAAAAAAAAATTGTGCTCTGTGCCTCAGGCTCGTAACAATGAGCTTGCTGTTGAAGATATGGATGGAGGCACCTTCACCATCAGCAACGGTGGCGTGTTCGGCTCCATGTTTGGCACACCTATCATCAACCCCCCCCAGTCCGCCATCCTGGGCATGCATGGCATCTTTGACCGACCTGTGGCCATCAATGGCAAGGTGAGAATTATTGTCCATAGATGTTCTGTAGGTCACAAAATTGTTTCTGCGTTGACTTAGAAAACAGAGAAGAGTGACTTAAGTTTATCTAATCGGTTACCAAAAGTGCTCCTGGTTCAAAAAACTTAGATGAGTAGTGAAAAGTTTGTGTGTTTTAATACCAAAAGGATTTAATGCCACATGACAAAAATAAAGGTATGCTATATGAAAAAAAGAAGGTACATACAGCCTGGACTGCCAATAATCGTGCATATTAATATGGATCTACTGGTTTTCCCAAATCTGATGCACTCTAACGTGAGTAAACAATAAAAGCGCTTTCTGCTTTGGCAGGTTGAGATCCGGCCCATGATGTATGTGGCGCTGACATACGACCACCGACTCGTTGACGGCAGAGAAGCGGTCACCTTCTTACGCAAGATCAAAGCGGTGGTGGAAGATCCACGAGTGCTGCTTCTGGACATGTGATGTTTCTGCCACCACAGTAATCCTATTTAAAGCTGCATTTAAAAACAAAACAAAAAAAACCTCCACATCACAAAACGCGCACAATTCATACAAAATCGCCTACACAACTCTTGTGTTTTTACCTGTTCAGTTTTTTTTTTTTTTTTTTTACCTGTTCAGACTGCCGGGATGATGTTGAGGTAGTGTCCCAACACTTATATGAAGCTTAAATATGTGGTATTATCTGTAGAGAATGTACTTTGGCTAGATCAACAAAGCTAAAACATTGCTTGCCATCTTCTATCGCTTATTGTTTTGCTACATTTGAATTTAACAAAGAAAAGTGACATTTACATTACACGTCTTAGGACAAATAACAGGCTCATATGGTTGTGTTATTATAATGTCGTGCTCTTCAGTTGGACAAATGACGAGTAGTAGATAAACACTCCCTGTGTCACTTTTGTGTAATCCTGAAACAAAATAGCTTTTCCTTTTGTTTGGCAACAGTTGGCTGCATGACTCTTTCTCCCCTGCTCGTTAGTTGGTGCTCCTGAGCCACTTTTTTCTACACCAGGGCCAAGCGGAGCTCACTTAAATTAGTTCAAGATGTTTTCAATGTTTCAAACACAGGATTAAGAGAATTCCTACTTTTGCTGCTAGTTATTGTTACCTGCAACAGTCTGCAAAAAGGAATCAGCGACTGGGTAACCACGTTTTTGTATGGAGCAGGTGTATACAGGTGCCATGTTTCCAGGGGACTCAGTTACATTCCTGCTTTGCACAGTCACATGTAGATTTTGTCTTTAAAACCTGTCCTGCAGATTGTTCAACCATCAAAGCTTAAAAATGTTGATCAAGCTATAAGTAAATGACACACACGTGATCCATGAACTCACTGTTTATAAGCGGAAACTGTACAAAACAAAAAACACACATTTGTATTTTAATATACTGTGTGTGTGTGTGTGTGTGTGTATATATAGATAGTTACTTTGCAGGCTATATGTTGGGAGTAATCTTCAAATTGACAATTTGACAGCAGGTTTTTATGTTAAGCTCCAATGTGAGATTTTCATTGTGCGAACATATATATATATAAAATACTTGTATCTATTTAAAGAAACAATTTTAAACATTAAACAGCTCAAGAGTTTTATGTACTAAAATTTGTCTTGCACATTTTCTTGCACAAACTTTTAGTCCATTCATTTTACTTCAATTGACTAATCCATTCATCAATGATTCTGATTATCAGTTAATCGTTCGTGTTTTGAGAGTCTTTTTGTCTATTATATTGTCTTATATGATATGTTTATAGACCAAACGATGCCAAGCGTACACACTGCACCAGAGAGCCTGAGGCTGAGGCAGGGAACGTCTTCATGTCCGATCTTGGCTGAAGCATTTTATCCCGAGCCAAACCTATTTTGCTCCTGAATTCTGTGCCGAAGACCGATCTTCAAAGCGCCATTAGCCAGCCTACCGCTCGGCTCTTGAGAAGCCTCAAATAATGGGATCATCTCTGACAAAGTCTTAAGGGTTGCTTGGCCCTTTCTCCCACTTCACAAACAAAGGCTCAAGTGTGTCCAGCTGTGTATGATACCCCTTCACTATTTCTGTTTACTTAAATAATCACAGGGTACATTAGCTCCTAATGTACGTCTTTGTTTCTCTGCCTACACAAATGTCTGAACGACACTGTTTGGAGGAAAAGCACAGAATTCATTATCAGAAAACAAAAAAACCCAAACATTAGATTACCATGAGAATACTGGAGGTCCTAATGGGCCTGAATACAGCAAACAATGAAACAAGGGTTCCTTAATTTAATTATTTACTTTTATTACCGCTCAAGATTCCATTAGCGCTTTCGAGATCATGTTAATTGGCAGCGTGTGCCAGTGGGTGCATAGACATCTGAAGGGTTTGTTGGCAGGTTTTTGTTTCGTCTTCAAAATTTGGCCAAATCTGTGCATTTTCAATTGGACTGCTCAATAAGATGTGGGTTTTAAGTCTTTGTGTCCATTTAGATGAAAGATGGCCCATTAGAAATTGGCAGCTACCTGTTTGTTTTCATTAAGGCACATCAGAGAGATAATTTACCTAAATTATTCTGTTATTTTTTTCAACTTTTTAAATAGCTAATTATATCAATGTCATACACATTTGTATTTTAGTCCAATTGGGTTTTGCGTTTAAGGTGATACTAATAAGCAAAATTGTCCTTTTTACATTTTCATTTTTGAGCCCTTTAATTTTTAGGTTATTGTGATTGTAATTCTATTGAGTTGACCCTGTAATGTTTTAGAGTATGAGAAGGCTTTTAAATACTCTTTATTTAGTAGAGCATCTTCACACATTTTGTCAAATGTATAACCCTTGTAAAATGTGTACAAACTAATTTAAAGTAACATTTGGTTGTGACAGAAAAGCATAAAATTGCTTTATTCATTCCAGTTCAATGAAGTAAAGTAAAACTTCCCCAGCAATGACTCACATTTTCTACATCACTGATGGTTATGAGAGGCATCCGGATCACTGAATGAGAAGCTTGTCCAAATAAGGTAAGTTGTAGGCTTTGATAATTGTATCATTTCTGAATAATTTACAGTATTACAATAACTTGGTTTGAGTTGAAACACTGTCACAGAGTTGGAATTTGCACACCTGAGCTACTGTATATACAACTCTATATATGATTATATTATGCTGTTTAAGGGGTGTTTACAGGTATAAGTAAGGTTTGCAGACAGCAGTAAGTTAAAAAGAAGTGTAAACGACTGAATTCCACTTCAGTCAGTTGTCTTATTCTGTGATATTCTAAACACTGATCTTTAATGTTTGAATTGAGGTTGTTCCGAATAGATGTATCCTCCTTTATTTTACCGCTACCGCCGTGTTTACGGAGGACTTCTGAGTTTAAAACTTTACATCAAATTGCCTTGAAACTAATTGAATTCAGTGGGCAAGTTTTCTTCAACTACATTTCACTTTGAAAGTCTAATTATAGTTTAGAGGGACTTCTGTTAAGGTTTTTTTTAATAGATGTGAGCCTTGTGCATGTAAAAAAAATGATAAACATTGCTTTATTTTAAGTACATGTCTTATAATTTTGTGCAGTTTATTTAGTAAACATCCCAGTGTGAGAGTTTCTACTGGCTAAATTTGAATGTACAATACTGTAATGTGGATTTAATTGTATTTGCCTGATCTTTTTAAGATACAGGAATAAGGAGACAGAGGCCAGGCTCACATCAGGGTAAGAACTTTCATCTTTTCACACAGACATTTAACAAAAAAAGGATGTCTTTACAAAAGCTTTTGAAGGTAAACTGGAAGCATAGATTTCCAGTTTACTTACATGAATGGTAATGGTGGCAGCTGTCTGAATGACTCTTGTAGGGCCCAGCTCTTAGGATCTCAGGCAGCCCATTGCCATCTCTACCAGACACATTTTAAATGAAGTGAAGGAACCGAATGGCTTTGCCTACAATGCACTGTCTGGAGGATCCAGGAGAAGCTCCAGAGAGATGATGATGAAGAAGAGGAGAGTTGGAAGAGTTCGCAACTCTGACAGCTGCTACTGTACATCTCCTCAAAAAGTGATATTGACATCATTGGCTTTGATGATGCCAATCCTGCTGGAGCTAACATGGAAGTCAACCACCTTGTTGAAGAAGAAGAGACTGGAGGATCCGGTGGGGAAAGCGATGACGACGACAAAGTAACAAAGTAGGTGTAAGAAGCAAAAAGGTGTGTGTGTGTGTGTGTGTGTCCTGATAACCCACGATATTAGGTGTCAAGCCGTTTACACATGACTCAGTAAAGACGGTGCATCCTGTCACAGTCTCCTCTGTGGTTAACACTGGAGCCACTAGACCTAAACAGATTGCACTTTTGGATATCACACCTTGAGACAATTCACCCTTAATAATCCTACCCTGCAGCGTCTGCATAAGTAATGCTTTACATGCATATTCATAATCATGCTAAGCATGCTGTTTCTTTACAGGCTATTTCATTCAAATCTAACCAATGTGGCAAAACAACTAGCTTGCATCTGGCCCTATTCTTTCACTCCTCTCGGTCCTTTGATATGGATGCCAGCTCTCTTTTTCTTCCTCCTCTTGTTCTGTTGTCATACCAGAAGATTATTTTTGGATGGAGTGAATGAGGCAGAGGACCCTGTGGCCCAGACACAGCTGGCAGCGCTCAGGTGGGTGCAGCTGGTTGGTGTCAGAGGTTCAAGTATTCACTCTGAACAGAATTGGGTTGAGCTAAGGACTACCGTGGAAGGGTGAGTTATTAGGATACACCCGTCAGTGGTGCACATTATTATTGGGTTTGTGATGTCAGTTCCACCTCTTTATACTGTAAGTATCTATATTTTGAAATAATTTGAAATTGTGAGATTTGTATGGCAAAAAAATTGAGTCCCTTCTGAGTTTCCAAAGTCCCATTTCTAGCATATAAAGAACAAAATCAAATAACAGACTCCATTAACTTTTATTTATAGATGTGTCCTCTGTTATTTCTAATCCTCATCTTGGTGGTGCTGTACATCTCTGTATCTATGATAGCTCTGCAAACTGACTGCAACAAAGAGAGACCAGTGTGTTAACAAAACCATAAGAGTGACAAACTACACTACACGGGCCATTGCATCTGAGCAATCTCCATGCACTGAAGACTGTGAGTAGTCTGAAAACTCTAGAAAAAGCTTGTAAAATTACTATTTTCCAAGGTCAACAATGAACAAGAAACATGTTTCCCACTAAACCAGAGGGATATGCTAGATTTATTCAGGTTTCAACACCAAATCAATATGAAATGTCTACACGGTTGGACGCCACAAAGGTAAATGGGAAAGCATAATTTCTTTTTCACGCGAATGACCTGCCCCTTTAAAACTAATCATTTTGGTCCACCACAAACCTGTTTATTTTCTTTTTCTCTGAAAAAGTTACTTTATTGAAAAAGTTACTGATTAAGTTTATTCCTGACTAGCAGAAAAAAGTACTTTGTTTGTCTGTTTAGGGTAAATATTTGATGATATAACTATTACAGTTATTCTACATACACCATTTCACAGACTAACCTGTACATGATGGTGGCTGTGCATTTCTTGTCAAACGTCTTGATCAACCACTCAAGCTGCCGCTGATCCAGAGGTATGTTAGTTGCCTGCATGCATGACAACATCATTTTCTTCAATGCTCATTCATACAACAGTGAATATCTGAATATTTCAGACCAGTTAAGTGATGAACGACATGTAATGACGTGGTATTTTCAGTGTGACGTGAGAGATTGTTAGCCTGACCTTTACAGCCTTCCTGAAGTCAGAGGTGGAGACCGTCATGGTTCCTTCTTTATCCAAAGCTTGGAAGAAATCCATGAAGCTCTCATTTTGCTCTTCAAGGAATTTCTATAAAAGTATCCAGATCATGTTTCAAAAGTATACATGCAAAGAAATTATCTCTTTAGGAGCCTTGGACTATTTCTGTACTATTTTTGGATATTTTTAATAGATAGTTTGTTAATATTCTAGTCATAAACTGTATTCCTCCTCCAGATTTCTCTGCCTCTCATCGTGACCGCTGACCTGAAAGATCTGGAAGGCGGATGAGTTCCTGGTGACAGAACTCATGGCGCTGTGTCGAACATTCAGAGCAGGACGCCCCTGAACAGCTTTTTCCAACAGCTCCACAAAGGCCTCACAGACAAACACTGTCTGCAGAACACGCAGCATAGAAGTAGTACCATTACACTTTCACATACAGACACAATTCATATTTATATATGAGTTCTATGCGAAGGTGAAAATAGTTTTTACTTCACTTACAGAAATATCAATCTCCTCCACGGCTGATTTCATGTTTTTGGTAACTGTTTTGAGCAGCGTCAGAGCTCCGATATTTGTCAGGGGGTTATGGGAAAGCTGAACAACACCATACAGACAGACAAAACTTTACATTTAACATAAATGAATCAAACACAACATTAAAAAATAGCAGTGCTCCGGAATTTACCCTGTTGGTGCGCTCACCTTGAGGACCCTGAGGGTGTCGTTGGTGGCCAGGCCCTGGCAGAGAAGTGTCACAGCCTGGTCATCTATGCGGTTACTGCCGAGGTCCAGCAGCACCAGCGTGCTGTTTTGTTTCAGTGCTTGACCCAGTGACTCTGCCTCAATTTGGCCAAACCCGTTCCATGACAGTTGGAGCTGCTTCAGAGTTGAGTTCACCTGCGGAAATGACAATGATAAACGGCTATGATGCCATTACACAGAGCGGTAAATATTCACCGAAGCCTTGTGCTCGAGTGTGTAATGTTGGTCACCTTCAGCCCAGCACTCAGAGCCACTGCACCACCCATACGAAGGTGGTTCCAGCTCAGATTTAGGACTTCAATACCTACATTTGTGGCTATGAGAAAGGGGAAACAAATGTAAATTAAGTTCACAATACATTTGAAATCAGTAATATAAAGATAATATATAAGACATGCGTATATACACTCCTATCCTAAGTTTTGGTTTTCACTGCTAAATATATGGTAAGGTGTTGGATATTTGTGTTACGACCTAGAAGTATTTTATAGTTTAATAATTTCCTAGAATAGGGATATGCTTGGAATTCTGTAGGGAAATCACACTATTTTCATTGTAATTTAATTTGATAAATATTCTTGCATGGGACAACATGGTTGTTGTATTACTTAAATCCCTATAATTGCCAGGCAGGTAACCTCTCTGTGAATCCAGCGCTCCGTATGTTTCTCTGTGACTTTGTGTCATAAATTTAATCACCGGGTAATGTGTTGTGAGTTTTGACAGTGTGGTCTTTTGCCATAGCCCCACAACTGGACCCATGCAAATTAGACAGCTAATGATAGCCATAACCCCGTATTTGTATAATATGAGACAAACAGCACAGAGTTAGAAGGTCCTGTCAATGAGTTAGCAGGCGTTGAAATAACGCAAACAAAAAGTAACGCCTACTAGAAATCAGTGTTAGCCAGCTAGGCTCAGCTGTTCCTACTTTATTTCCAAAATCCGTTTTATCCTCTTTTGAAAGATGTAAAACTATGCACAATAGCTTTAATATCATTTCAATTTATATTTTTCTTATTACATTTCCAGTTGATATATATGTGTGAGTTTTATGAGAGAAATTTGAGCGATGCATTGGCATCAACGGTGATCAGAAATGAGCTACTGTACCTAACATATGACCCAGGTGTTCTCCTCCTGCGTTACAGAACCTGTTGTGACTCAGGTCCAGCTCTTTGACCACATAGTCAACCTAAGAAGAAAGAAAATGTTGAGGCTTAACGTGAATTTCGATGAGACAGTTTCTTAAATCATTAGCTAGAATATGGTCATGAATAATGCTAACCTTCAAAGCATCAGCAACGTATTTCACGGCAGAATCATCAAAATCATTTCCTAAGGGAAGGGTAAATTAATTAATAAACTAGTCCAAAAAGGACCTCACTTATTTACATTGGGCTGCAGGGATGAGAGGAGATGTGATGATCACCTGAGAGTTTGATGGATTTGATGTAGTAATTGTCTAACAACATTTTGGAAATGATGTGTGCTCCTTCAAGCTTCAGCTGATTGTTGGAAAGATTCTGAAATGAAGACGTTAAGTCATTTTGAGATGAACTAACCATTAGTGTATTCTACTGTAATTAGTTATTTTAAAATGTGTTGTTTCTCTTGAAATTCAGAGCAGACAACCACCAGGCATATTGTTCAGAACTGATGCCTTCAATGTGATTGTTTTAGAATAGTTACCAGACTCTGGATGGTGATGTTTGTTTGAAGCATCTCCACCAGATAGCGCGCCCCCTCAGCCCCAAGTCCGTTGTCCTCCAGCTCAAGGTTGGTGACGACAATGTCATGCTAAAACACGTAGGAAATTACTGCAATGCAGAATATGAAAAAGTGTCCCTTTCTACATTTATAGACTGCATTGAAAAAGGATTTAAAATAATGCTCAGAGGGAAGAAATTAAGTAAAGAACAAAATACCTCCACCACAAATGAATGGATCCATCCATAACCTTACTTTACACAAATGATGGTCATTTAATTTTGGTCATCATTGTACTAATTCTTTCATTATAGTGAATATAGATGTAGTAGGAATGTATACTCTTTGTAATTATGTGCACTGTCTAATGTCCTCTTTTTTCCTCGTGTGAAATGGTTGGAACTACCAGTTCCCAGCAGGTGTTAAATTTATCAGAAGTGAGAACAGTAAGATTCTGCCTTTAACACAGTCACAGGTTGAAAATGATACTGCCTAAAAAAAAATGAATGAACGTAAAGCAACGTCTATTTATTAAAGGTCAATTGTTAGTCTCCGAGTCTCACTTTTTCTGTGACATATAAGATTGTATGTACTATGCAATGAACTATTGTAAGACAATTCTCCTTTTGTTAAATTCTTCTCTACTACGAATCATTTCCACGACAATAGATGAAGGGATTGAAGACCCCTACTTTCAGAACTATGGCCAGAGCTTTGGCCCCCAGAGGTCCCACACCATAGTGGTTCAAGTTGAGACTGGTTTCACCCAAGTGACGGAGGAAGGAGGATACGGGAATGGACCCTGTCCACCGACAAGCCTGCAGGTACTGCTCTGCACAAGACAAACACTGTTTCTTATTGGTGGGATCTGAAAGGAACAAAATTGAAAAAAAGGAAGACGAGAGAAAAGGTGAGGGGGTTGGAGACTATACATCTATTATTATTGAACGCTGTGGTCACTTTAACCTACTGTCTGTTTCCAGATCAGTGTCCCACTCATCACCACTGTTCCCCTCTTGAGCCTGGGTTGGCTTCTCCTCGTCCTCCAGCTGATCATGGCTTCCTGTGGGCAGGACTGACTGATCAGATGGCTGCTGCTCTTCCTCTTCCTCTTCCTCGGTGATCTCCTCCCACTGTTCCATCATCAAACCGCGAGATCCTGGCAGCCTCCCTGTATCTGCATGAAGCCTCGAGGAGAAAGGTGGGGTTTACTCAAGGTTTTCTGTAACGTTAGCAGTCTGAGCCGAAATTATGTAGAAATACAATAGAAACCAGATTCAACACAATTTATAACCAGTTTAACCCTTGTGTTGTCCTCCGTCTGTTTTAACGTTATCTCTTATGAAGCAAAGTATCACCCAATTCTGAGTTACATCTTCTTAGCCAACTTCATTCCAACTTGTTACCACTAGTTTTACACTCGTTGGAATTCAATTGTCAACTAACTTCATATGAAATTATGAAAGATTTGGAGTGGATAATCACAGACGGGTAAACTGTATGTCAAAGTGTTGTCAGTATAGCGTTAACGTTACTGTTTTGAAACAATTTCAGTGGTTTTTTTTAACCATTCATGTTATATTTGGGCACTTTGGTTGAAAGAGACCCAAATTCCTGATGAAATAATAGGAGGGTTAAAGGTTCACTGTAACGTTGGCTAGCTAGCTAGTTAACGTGATTTTGTTTAAGCTTCAGTTGTGTGACAATCATTGACCGTTAATACAGTCTATGGTGACAATGAATACGATAAACTGCTTTTTCTTGCTAGCTAGTGTTAGCATTAATTAACGTTAGCTAACATAGAAATAACGTTTCCTCTCTGTAAGATTTGTAAAAAAAAAAAAAAAAAAACATTTTGATCCGTATTTTACAACTAATATTAGTTAATTGTTTAACATGCACGTAAAACTTATTATTTTAGTACTATTTTATACTTAGTTATTGTTGAGAGTAGAGAAACAGCCGCCTACCTGAGTGAATTGTGTCACTTTCTGAAACGTGTTCATGAAAAATGTTAACGTTTAGCTAGGTTTAAGCACAGGAATGGTTGCTAGGGAGTTAAAATAAAATAATATATATATTTTATCCGTACATGTGTCTTTACAATAGCTGACCCATATAAATAATATAAATGACATTTAAGATCATAGAAATATACATAATCTTTATATGTCTATGTATGAGATGACCATATATTAATCAGTGAGGTCTAATTGATTCATCGGGTCTGTTGCAAGCTATGTAGTTCACAAAACCTTCCACTAGATGGAGATGTTGACCACAGTCTGTACTAAGGCATACAGGCTACTACCTGGCTACTACACAGTAGCTGCCATTCAGGAGAATACCGTACAATACCTCCCCGTTAAACTTTATGTTCCAGGAGTGCGCGTTATTAATTAATGGGAGTTAGAAATTTTTTTTCTAGATATTTTTAATTTCTCTAAGACATGACTCAATTTAATGGTAACCTTTTCCTACTTTCTGAAAGAAAATGTCAATCAGTGTAGGCTTAGTGAAGGTGAGGTTCTGTTGTCCTACTTCAATCATCAATTTTGGAGATAATACAACCTTGTTTCTTAGTTTTGAAAATGAAAGTAATGTGCCTCAGCTGAAGAAAATATTATTGCACAACTTATGTCACTTGATTCTCATGCCATGACTGGGAGGAGCAAAAACAAGGACTCATTTCACTGAAAAACATGTGAGATATTGCACGTCTCACAGTGTAAAAACAAAACAAAATGAAGACATGCTCTTTCTTATAGTTAGAAAATAAAATTTAATCTATTCAGGGTAACAGAGTCATACATAGCAGATACAGGCCCAGAACAGACATTGAAATACTGCTCAGCTGAAAAGATTTCTGCTTGTTTTCACAGCTGTTTGACAGCGCAACATGACAGACACAGACTGAAAAGATTGAAAAGACAAATCACATCAAGTGATTAACAGGCATTTCATATATGTTTATGTATACAAAGCAGTATAAAACAAGTACAATAATGGACAGACAACAAGTCCAAAAAACAAGGGTGTAAACATTTTGTGTATATGTGCTTTTCATGACGCCAGCGTCACCACAAATCGGATCAACCGGTAACTGCCATCGTCGAGGCAGGGTATAGAAATCAACATTACAAAAAAAAAAACACTACTCCGTCTGGTGTACTTCTATTGGGTATTGTATCCTAAAACTCTACACCTGTATATTTCAGCTAGCATACAAAGGAAAGCTGCAGAACACTAAGCCTTTGTGGGCCTCTACATTGAAACAATGCCACAAAATCTACTCAGGGCTTTTGTAACAGAGCACCATATTGATATTAGTGTGTTTCCTCAGCGTTGTTTTCAGTCGTACTCTACTGTTTCCATTGGTCCCTTTATGTAGAGATGGTTGAAGTAACAACTAGGCACAGCGGGTGTCAACAACAACACTTAATGTGGAGATCAAACTGGGTATTTCCAGTCTTCCAATGGACAGAGCCAGCTCATGTAGCAGTATTATAGATGCCCTACGACCTTAGGTCTTTGGGCAGAGTCTCCAAAAGTCTTCAGCTTGGAGCTCAAGTGCTTGTTTAGAAATGTATTGCCAGTTAAATTTTTGTTTAAATGGCTGCCACGGTGGTGCCAGTTTGGGCATCAGGGACTCCGCGTCCTCGTTTCCTGGTTTCACTTGGTGTCGGTGGACAGCTGCTCCAGCAGGGGGTTGGCCTCGCTCTCGGGTGTTTTGACGCTGTCCGTCCTCACAATGCAGGTGGGCCGGTGGAGATTGAGCATCACCATTAGCTGCTGCCTCTCCAGACGGAGCTCCTCGATCTGGGCCTTTAGGTCAGAGTTCACCATCTCCAGACGCTCTGATTCCTGGACAGAGATGTTGAATTATTAGATACTACTTTTTTATCACTTCTGAAACCCCTGACTTGTACAGTAATCGTCATTGTTTAACCCAGGCTTGTATTAGCCTGATCGTGTTAGCTCTGAGTTGGTATGCATGGCTTAAATCAGAGTTTCATGCTAACTTAAGTCAGGCTTTTTTTGGCTAGCTCTCTTAGCTGCTCTGCTGCTGCCCATCAGTATGCAGTGCTGTTTCATAAACTCACCCTTTGAAGGAAGTCAGTCCGTTCCTTCTTTTTGTTTCGGCATCGCGCTGCTGCTACCTTGTTTTTCTCTCGTCTCCGTTTCCTCCTTTCCTCATCTTCATCCATCTGCAAACACAATGTATTGTTAATATAAGAAACAGGCATTATATGACTATTTTATATGAAAATTACTTTCTAAATGATATAAACCAACAGTGGTGAACGCCTAAATGGGAGAACAAAAAAGTGTTCTTGTTGTGAGCACTAGAGGGGGCAAAATTCCACTTACAAAATGACCATACCAATTTATCATGCCCACATTCTGTAAATATGTCTACTTATCACTTTAATCTAGTTTAAGGTAAGCTAGTTTAAAACGGCAAAGCACCATAACCAATGCATCTACAACTACTGACAATAATATTTTATAGAATAGAGCTTTACTATTTGTTATATGCCAAGCCTGCTGTTGTGACATTTAAATTGTAATTCATTGTTAAAAACCCTTTTTATGAGCAACTAGCACCAGAGTATACAATCACTTCAGTCATTATAAACTGCTCTCTTTCTTTCATTTCTTTCCTTTCATCACTTCAGATTATGAACATAAATCAGAGCGGCTTGCATGTGACACTGAAATGAATCTTTTGGTTCTTTACTGAGAAATGTTAGCAGGAGACTGATGTCCTTTTTTAAAGAAAATGCCTTGATAGAAGGCTTTGAAACATCCTGGATCTAATACCATCCTTCTTCTCTCTACCCTCTGACTCAATGTAAATATCTCACACACCCTTATTCTAAACTATTGTCTTTTCTATTCAATTTAATTTATAGTATCAATTCATACCAAGAGTTATCTTGAAACACTTTATAGATCGAGGAGGTCTAGACCACACTCTATAATTTACAAGGACCCAACAGTTCTAGTAGTTCCCTCCAGAGCAAACAACAGTGTGACAGTGGTGAGGAAAAACTCCCTTTTAGGAAGAAACTCTTTTTTTTCTTTTCCTCTCCTCCTCACCTCTGTCTTGATGGCAAGCGGCCTTTTCCCCAGCCTTCCGAGGAAATGTAACGGGGACAGCATGGCGCCCAGTTGGCGGAAGTCCGCCAGCTTGAGCTGATCAGTGAGTGTGGTGGCCGAGATGCCCGCCAGCGGGCCCAGGCAGGGCAGGGAGCCCGCCGCCAGCGAAGGGTCAGGTATCTGTCCCGGCATCATGTCCGACCCGGCCACCACCGCCGCTATGGGGAGAGAGCAAGGAACAATTGGGACATGTCGGTATGTAAAAAGAACCGCTGACAAGGAAAAATGTTCAACTTTTTCAGTACATATAGTTTGTTGTACAGATTTGTAATTTCTTAGATTTTTTTTATACTTTTTTTTTTTAAAGCAATCATTTATTAGTTATTGCATGATTATATTGCAGACATCTGACAGTATCTTTTATCCCTATTGCGCACTTAAAGTGTTGGCATTCTACCCACAAATATTAATTTCTTCTTCTGTCGTTCATCAAACATGAAGGACATCAAACATCTCTCTAAAAACAGGTTGCTGTTTCCAAGAATGCATTCAAACATTGACAGCTTTGACAGCTGTGTTATCTTCTTAGTGAGCAGCCGGTGAAAAAACAAACTTCACACCGTCGGCAGATACACACTCATCTCTGTAGTTTCACATGCAAAGGGAAGCCATGAAACCATTGGGTGTGATCACATAAATCAAGGGCTATCTTCTACACTTCTAATAATTTACTGAGATTTTTGTCTGAAAATGTTAATTCAGTTTTTGTGAAGAGGATTCAAAGGGTGTCAAAAGCCCTTGTGTCAAAACAGAGCGGGGGTGCATTCCACCGCCACCCTCTTTCAACAATATTGGGTCGTTCAGCAGGGTTGACCACAGCACTTTTTAATGTAATCAGGGAGGAATGAGGGACACAGGGGAGAAAAAGGAGAACATGTGCAGGCCCAAAGGAAGTGGCTGGAGAATTAAGACGTCTCTCTAATTACTGTAAGGCAGAGAGTTGGAAAACTTCTGATGGCCAAATAAAAAACAAATGTTACAGATGGGAACAGTGAAACATGAGCCGACCATACCCTGCCCATCCCTGCAATCTCTGAGGAAAGGCAGGGAGAGACAGTGGATTTTATAAAAGACAAACAAGAAATTGTTTCTCTAGTATTTATGTAGAATAATACACACTTACAATACATGGAGTAAAGTTAAAAACAATACATCTAGTAGCTCAAAGATAGAGGCAAACATTCAACTGCAATTACACATTTTCTACTGATGAAATGTTACACTGAATAGAAACAGATTTAGTTTTTGACAAAATCCCTGCATGACTGACGCAACTGACCAACTGACACGTCAATAGCTCTGCTGACAGAACATCAGCTAGGATTACCCGCTAAACCCAAAGCTACGAAGAGTTTTTAAAAGATGGATGATATCAGTGTGACTTCTAAATAGCAGCATCTGCCTCCAGAGGATTGGGCCAAAGCTGAACCTCTAAAGGTTGAGCACAAGCCGAACAAAGCCCCTCTCATATGGAACCCACAAAGACAAGTATTGTGAGGTGCTGCGGAAAAAGCTGACTTTGCTGGTGGGTGACTAGCTGACAGGCCGACTGTATTGTAAGTTAAACCAAGTTATTCTTTCTTTGCTGCTTTTTATTTTATTTTTTTGGCAGGGCTGAAAGACTTGCTCTATTACAAAAGTCATAGAGGAGGTAATGAAAAAAACAAGGTTATGTAACTCTATTCTAATGTACTCCACCCTGGTTATGGGCTGGTCTCAAAGTGTTTTCACAGTTGGACTGGAGTTTACTGTCGAGCATGGTGGAAACCAAATCAGCCCATATTTAGCGAGAGGGGATCAATTCTGAAGCAAAATAGTGGTGCTTCAATGCAAAATGATTTAGACTCTTGCAATATATCTGTCACATCATGCTTCGATTTCATTTTTCCTACCGTCTTGTCTACATTATAACTCGTAGGTTTAACAATCAGTAGGCACAAAATGATGGGTACTTTTGGTGCGAGATTTCTGCATTTAGTGTCTAAAATTCCTTTATTAATTATCTAAAAAATAAAGTATTACAGACAGTACACTGACTGTCACATCTCCACACTACTTTTGACCTGTTCCTTACCACCTCCAGCCTACATGATTTATTCGCTTCAAGGACAAGTTAGTGTGTGGAGCCAGTGTCCAATGAGGCATTTTATTATTTAAATCCTGACAGCCCCCTCCCTCTTTCTCTCCCTCTCTCCCACTGTATGTATACTCCCATTTACACTGCACTTGGCAGCAGCCTGTTGTTTTTGCTGGAGAGGAAAAGAACAAGACAGCCCTGGTAAAAATCTCTCTCAGACAAAATTCCCTCGCTCAAACTCCCTGGTGAGGTGGAGGACTGAAAGGTGCCAAGGCCTTTTCTTTCTGCACAGAGGCTGTCTAAGAACACAGCAAACCCATATGGCAGCTAATCCTGGGGTGAATGAGAGAGGGCTCTTAAATAATAGCCAGACAATAGTATACATTGTTGTTCTGTGACTGAACCACTGCATTCACTAATAGTCTTTAGACCATTGAATTAAGGTCCAGATTTCACATCATATCTGTAACTTGTGACCTTAAAGAACAGCCACAGGAACTGAAACTGAAGGAATGAGGAATCGCTTTCAGAGCCAAAATGGACTCCAATATCCAAGTTGGCCAGACACTCGGAACTGGTTTACAGGCCCATTTGACTCCGTCCTTGACAAAAACATTTTCTCAATAGAAATTGACACTAAAAAAATTCAGCAATAATCCCATGTTATGTCTGAGGCTGGCTCATATGCAGTACATTGTAATGTAAGCCTGCTAAGTCAGACATATTGCAAGGAAAGCCCCCATTCAATGCTATGGCTTGTTGAAGCATGCAGCTGAGACCAGATCTCCACTCACACACGCAGAAATACTACAGTATATAAACATACAGTACATAAACCTCATATTTGTCTGCATGACATCAGATCACACAAATCAAAAATCCAGGTAGTGCCAGCGGCCTCCAAAACAAAGGTGAAATGCCGTCTGAAGCCAGACGCCTTCAATTATGAGACATAAAAGTGAGTTACACGCCATTGCAGACAATTTATAGTGCTGTTGTAAACTCAAACACTTAAAAGACTTTTGACGCGCCTCGCTTTTGAGTTGAACTTGACTTTTAAGTTGAGTAGAAAGTTTGTTTTATATTTGAACTGTTCCGTCTCTTTCAACCTGCCACACAAGTGTCTTGAAATCCCCCTTGCAAATTCAAGCCTCGAGACATGAAACCCTAAAGAACTCTCATCTGTACAAGACAGGGAAATTATGCTGATGCATGTCTTGCACTGCATAATTATACCCAAATGCATGAGTCAAAGTCATTTCTACATTTATCTAAAGAGGGGTATTTTTCTCCTTCATTTTCTGTCAACAGCAGCCTGCAGCTGAAGATTAGCGGTCAGCGTTTGATGATGCAACGCCATTTCTGTGCTTTTGCAGTCAAGCAGAAAAGCCAGTGCCACAGCATTTAGGCCCACACTAACCTCAAACAAAGACACCTACACAGCCCAGCATCGCTGCCTCTCAGGGCTAACTGAGGGGGGACTAGCTGAAGCCAAGGGCGGGGAGCGGAAATGTCACTTATTAGGTATGAAATATAGGACCAAACTCAATGCAGGTTCTGAATTCAGCCCAAAACTAATCTAACTGCATGTGAGCCGCAGTAGGGAGAACTCGGGAGTAGTTTGACTCCGGATAGGTGAGGAAAGCTCGGGAGACTTGGATGACTTGCATAGAAGCATTTAATGAATCTCGATCGAGTAAATTGAGGATTAAGCAGTACAGTTCAACCGCAATGTAGTGTCACGTCGTGCAGTCCCAACTCTGAAGTTTTTAAAGTCATGCTAGACAAGATTAGAGATTACCAAAATGAGTTCCTTATTCATTCATCTATGAATGTATGAAAATGCTATTGGATCATTTACAACTCTTCTTATCTACGTAACAAGTCACATTCTTGTAGATACCCCAGATCACATGCAGCACATTCATCTGTGACCATCTGGGTCAAAGAAAATCTTATCCAGGGTTTCTATGTGTGCGTCACTACTGCAGTTTGCGTGTGAGTGTTAAATGTGTGTATTTGTATGAATGCGAGTGAGTGAGTTTGTGTAAATATGTGTATGTAACTTTCTCCCCTGACCTTGATGGGGATGAGAGCGCTTGAGGTGGCACTGTCTTATCGTACAGCTGTTAGATCTCCTGTCATCTATGGAGACAGACTTGAACTACTACTCTGCCTGAGACAGGTTGTGACCTCCTGATGTCATGTTGGACACTGTCCTGAATAAGACCTGGGGTACCACTGTCTTAAACAGCATGAGTTTGTAAGCTGTACATTCTACCAAAAGCTGTACATAGCTGGACGTGTGTGTGAAGAGTGTGTGTGATCATGCAAGAGTTTCTAAATGTAATGTGCAGGCAGGCACTGTGTCTTAGTATATGTGTCCATTTCCTGAGAGCAATTAACAATGCTTAGGAATTCAGCCCCCTACCGATGCCAGCACGACTGGAGGCCCTATTATCCTCATCCCCTGTAGGTGAAGGAGAGGGGTGCAGCGGGGGTTACAGGGGGTTTTCGAAGGCTACACATTGCCTTTATATACTGTGGCTTTTTAAAAAGGAGCCCACCAACAGCAAAGCTCAACTATTTTGGTGACTGAAAGCAGGAGTTAAAAGTATTTTGCTTGCTAATTTATCTTTTCCTGGGACACAAAGTTAAATATTTGTGCTGCCAGACTACTCAACTTTAAATCACTTAATCGTGGCATTACGGGAAAGACATGCACACTTTCCAAGATTCTATTTGACCACTTTTTGTCAGCATACTTTATCAAAGTCTAATTTTGGACTAATAAGGTATTGCGCGGCCCACACAAGCTCAACTCTTTCAAACAGCTTCTACAGCTCTAACTCCACACAAACGATGAAAGTGAACAATGCGCGCAAAGGCTCTGGCCAAGGCATGCTCTCTCAATCTGTGGCCAAGGTCTCGGCGATCATCATTACCGTCTGCACTCAGTCAGGCTGTGTTGAGTTACAGCCTTTCGCAATCCTCTGAGGAAACCAGGGAATTTGGCACAGACTTTCCTTGAGGACGGGACAGTCCAAATATACAGTATCAACATTCCTCTTACCCCTCATTATATTTTCATTGGACGGACAAGACACAGGCATGAGAAGGGAAGAGACTGTAATAATGGCTGTTGTTCTGCGGTCAACTCCAGCCATTAAACTCAGGGTGATGGTGTGTGGGAGTGGAAGTGATTATCACAACAGAAAATAGGATCTCTTTTCATTTCAGCTTTCATTTCTCTTTTGGCTCTTCTTATAAGGTAAACAGCTGCCACGGATAGAAGGAACCTTTCAAAATTCCTCTTGTGAAGATGACTAAACCTTCCCAAAGCAATTTAATGCAATTATGAACATTTAACCTTGCAATATTGTCAATGATGATGAGACCCTCAGCTGCAAAGATAATGAGCTAGCTAAATTTCCCCTCACAATTACAGTTTGGATGTCTCAGCAGTGAGCGAGCTGGAGTACAGTGCATGCAGAGGGTATCAATGAAATTACACAAAAGAGCAGTTTAGTTTAACTATTGCATTTCATTGTAGACTTCAGCCTAAGAATTAAAAAAGGTTCAGGAAAATCGAAACACAAAGCACCTGCAGATATGCACAAGCATGAGGACTGTGGCTGCCTTCATTCAAACATTACTATGTGATCATTGGCTGGATTCCTGCTTGGCCTGCTTCATGCCATTCAAACAGTCAAACATCTATATTCTGCATCTGGGTGGTCCTGGTTGAATTATTATATTGTTACTATTTTTCTCCACATTGTAAATCAGGATTAGACTTTGCATGGCACTGAGCTTTGACTTAGCTCAGACATGGATTAAATGAATCAAAATACTAAATACAAACAAAAGCATTTCAAATGTATGGACTTCACACATATGACAAATCCAAGGCAAGTTATGTGCAATCCCTCACAGTAAGGTATTGGCCAACCAAGTCCAGAAAGTCTGATATATTGCCGCCTGTTGAAGCAATCACCGTTATTATGTAACATGCGGTTGTCACTTTAATGCTGTTTTATACTTTGTCCTCTGACATTTCCTCATCTGCCCCACGCCAAGCACACGCTTACTCTGACTAAACAAGCCCCAGTGTCTGTGTGTTCAATCCTTTTGTTCATCTTAAATGACTGCAGGCAAAACACCAATGTTTATGTTGACATTCACTGACAAGACCGTTATTTGTGCAAATAGAGAAAACTAGCTTTGAGTCCAAAAGGAATTCAGCTAATCTGGAAATCATAACTATGTAGAAGAGAGTTTTTACTGAGCTCTTTAAAAAAATAAAATACTGGCTTAATGTCTCTACTCTTGGTTATACCTTTGGACATTTGGGTGTTTGCTTCCACAGTGTGCATCTAGTGTGTCCTGACACACTGTTTTTACAAACCATGTGGAAAGGCTTATGGAGTCTACAATGTGATACTGATAATGTGACACACACAGCAGTGAATAGCTGCTCCCCCCAGCCTTAGTATCATTGAGCCTAGCTGTTGCATAGTTGGCTCGCTTGCCTGTAATGCGTCTGCAGTCTATTCAGTGTACTGGGGTGCAGCTTGGCAATTCCAGCTCTCCAGAGACGCACTGGAAGGCATTTCTACTTAAAATAAACTGCGTGCGCCCACGTCCAACCTCTCAGCCCTGTCGGCCCTGCGCTGCTTGTTGGCTCGCCAGCCCTTCCCCATTAATCCGCGGCAGCCTTCCATTTATGCAGAAACCATCCTATGGATGTGCCCTGGCAGGCGCTGGGACATTTAAACCCTCTGCAATACATGCTCGTTCATTTAGACACACGCAAACACAGATAAAGGCACAAAGGAAACACATAAAAAGAACACACAAATAGTTTCCTGTGAATGGCATGTAGTTGTACGGGCGAGCGTTGCACCAGCTGAAGAGCATGCACTCACTATACAGGAAAACGCTGAACCTATGAACCCCATGCACATGATCAACCCCTACCCATCATATTTCCCATTCCACGATTGGCCTTGAACCTTCAGGCCAACAAAAGGCATATAAATAAAGCTGGCCTAGATAAAGTTACTGTTACACAGTACAGTGTAAATCTTTTAAAAGACCCTGATGTGGGCAAAAGGATGATATTTCACAGCTCATCAGAACAGCACCAGGGAAACAAAGAATTGTTGTGGTGATCATGAAGAAATCTAATACTGGGGTCTTTTTATAGTATGCAAATTCCCATGTGAGGCCTGCACACACACAAACACACAAAGAGTTTCCTTTATCTAGTGCAGTTAAACATACAGAGCATGTGCACTATGATGGGCCAAAACAAAGATTAGCCTACAAATCTGAGCTCACATTCTTTGCTGTACTCACATGCTGTCAAACAAACTTTACACTTCATTTACATAACTTGTGTTTTTAAGGTAAACCAGCTATGCAACATTTTCGTGCAGCAGAAGGAAATACTCGAACATCCCTGATTAATTCAATCAATAAAAGGTTTTAAATGCACAATACTTACTCAGAGAAAACTTGTCAGTCGTCTTCTGTCAATGATGCAACAGTGTTTGGACGCTGTAGAGAGGTAATAGATGTATTATTATCATAGTATAAGTGTTATGAGAGCTCAAACAAACACTTGACGTTGACGTGTATTATGGAGCAAAAGTGACATTCTCTGGTTCCTGTTTACCAAATTTAAGGGTGTTCTTTTTTTCTGTCATGTCATTATAAATGTAATATCTCAAGGCATCGCCTTGGGCTCTGGAAAACTGTGATGGGTAGTTATTGGTTCACATTATAATGATTAATCAGCCCCAATTGCTATTTCTCGGTCTATACCAACAGAGACACATTGCTATCTTACAGTCATTTTGTAAATCTGGTATTATTAGCTCATCTATCTTGCAGCTGTATGCAAAGTGGACTCTAGTAAAGAGTTGGACAGAGGTAGATGAACTGGGCGAGCTAGTTGATTGTAATGTAACAATAGTCTAGATAAATTATATGATTGTACAGCAAAAACAAAGTAAAATTCCCATGTGTCTTGTACGTTAAAGTATAAAACCTCGCAGAGTCCGTGCAGATTGCTGCACCAGACTAGCTTAGCTTGTAGTTCCATAGAAACCCCACAGTGTGCGGCGTGTGTAGCGTTACATAATGTCTTCACCATGCTAACCGCCACTTCTGTTAGGAACACTGAAATTAAGACTCCCGAGATGAAAATACCTCCAGTCTGACACAAGCTGGTGTGTAATTTAATTTAGCTAACGGGTCTGTAAATAAGCTGGTAAGCGACAGTTGCTACAACAGCTGTAACAACAACGTATTTAACACAACAAAGCACGACAACTTGAAAACTATTAAACAGACTTTTTTTTACAGCAACTAAGTAAAAATAAGTTCTCATATATTAATATTAAATGATACAAAAACTCGTGTAACAAATAAAATCCAGCGTGTTGAGTCTCTTTACAGCGTGGTGAGAAAACTGCAAAAATGTGCAGGTATGACTGTACTAACATTTAGCTAAAAACAAAAGAGAGGAGAAAACCATAGCAACATGGCTCGACGGTGCATTCAGTCTTAACGTTACCTCTTGTGCGTCCAAATATCCGCAGTAATAATGTGACGGTGCGGGAGTTAAGAGTCGGATGTAGGTTTTGGGACTAACTGAAGCCGTTGCATCAGCCCGTTTAAGTCTTGTCTGTGAGAGCTCAGGAATGCGGAACTGCTGTCCCAGACGTAAGCATGGATGAAAATAATGTAAGAGGAGGGCTGAAGACACAGAGGTTTGTTTGCTCCACCCCTAGCAACCAAAAAATATACACAGACTGGATGAGAGGAAAGTTTCAGCTAGTTAGAGATATAGACATGGAGTAAATACACGCCTACAGCCATAAACGAGTCAATAAATACAGCTGGCTATAAACACACTGTCGTCTTAGCTGCTGGTGGTTTATTATTTGACTGTGACAGGTGGTAGTGAAAAAATTGAGCCTTTGCCAAGTAGCCTATATTATTAATAACATATATTTTCCAGATATTATTACTTCATCTTATAAGTTGCCAATTTTAAATACTTGAAAGGCAAAATCTTAATGTGAAAAGGAATTATTGCTGTCATATAAATGTAGTGGAGTAAAAGCACAATATCTCACTCTGGAATGCAGTGATAGAAGTATAATAAAATTGGGGGGGCTCTGGTGTGTGGTGTGGAGGATTGACACAGGGACACTTTACCCAGTAGCACATGTAGTGTGTATTAGAGTTAAATTACATTAAAATCCCTTAGAACATACTATGTGTGATTATTATAGCATGGATGTGGCTTTATTACTTTCAGAAGATGTTTAACTGCTTTGAAACTCCAGAATATGGAAATTAGCCATGGGCTCTTCCAGGGAATTAAGATTGTCGACAGCCCATTATGGTTCCTGACATGACAGTACTCAAATAACTCTTGCAGCCTACAAGTGACAAAAAACAACTAATTTAACACCTGCTATATAGTTCCAAATGAAATATTTAGGGTTTAAATCTTTACGACATGTTATGTTCTTATTTTCCAATAAAGAGAAGAGTACTCCCTTCCTGTTTGGTCCCTCTAGGTTAATCACCTTTCAACTACGACAAAAATCTAGGGCAAAAATGAAAGTACAGAACTGAAAAATCTCATTTTTACAACTGTTATGACACAATTTGATTGTTTTTCCTTGTACTTTCATTCTGTAAGTCATGTGTCCCTCAAAGTTGCATTCAGATGTCTGTGCAGATTTATTCCTTTTTATTCTGTCTATTACATATATGTATATGACTGACAGAGAAACACACCACTGCTTTTCACAGATGTATTGAGAGTGGACATCTTATTATTTCAGCTGGTAGAGGAAGTTAAATGCTTAAGTAAGTAATGCAGTAAATCTAGCAGGGTTCATACATGTAGCTTTAGCTGCTGTGGAATCTAATTTAATTTTCTCTACTTATTGCAACTGTTACTTGATTTATAATACATACTAATTAAAATAAACATGCACAAAACCCTGTTGAAGTATTTCTGATGGAGGTTCCAGAAAATTCCAGAGAAATCTGATTCTGAACATATCCTCGTGCTGCTTCCCTCTAGTGTGGCCAGTTGTAACTACATCCCACTGGTTTGCTCTAATAAAACTGAAATATGTCCGTTTAATAAAGCAAATTTAATGGAATGAAGTTATACCCTCAGAAATATAATGCTAAATTGCCTTTTCTCTCTCTCTCACACTCTCTCTCTCTCTCTCTCTCTCTCTTTAATTTTATTAATTTTAATGTTTTAAGTTGTGCATGAGTGTAATATATTGTTTCACATAGCCATATAATTGTTCCAAAATCTTTACTGAATGTATACCTGTATATTACTTCACAAATATCCATACCAAAGTCACAACTTAACTGCAGTATTATCCAGTAATAAATAAATGTGGGTAGTTATCATCAAATTGCACTAAAATATTGTGTTTTAGTAATTAATCAAGAACAACCCATTCATCCTGTGCACCTTTTTTTAATCATATCCAGGTTTTATCATTGCCATTATCTGAGGCTCACAAGGGTTTTACACAATGCCATCTCAACTGTTCCACCTAGAACAAGCAGCCAAGTTATTAGAGGCTCACCAAAATACCCTACTCTGTTCCTTTTTTTAGATTCTAATTTGGTTCCGCCGTGATTTATGTCTCGCATCTGAGGGGAGGTCGGGGGGACAGTGCGTCACAGTCGCTCTTAACATAGATGACAAATTTTAGGGGAGTTAATAAAGCAGAACTGAGCCAACAAGCAGACAGATTTCATCAAACTGGAGGGTCCTGGAAATTTGTAGCTGAGACAGTAAGAGGTTTTCCCTTTGCAGGTGTAGACTTTCAGCTGAATTCCTCTGTGCCTGCAGGAAGGCAGCCAGAAATGTCACTCAGTACATTAACACATATGGTGCAGGGCCATTTGGCACTGTAAGCCTTTTAGAGGGAAGTGTCCCTGCCAAGAACAATACACTTTGATAATGACACTGAAAAAATATACCAGTCTGGATCTGCTGACCAAGTATGCAGAGCATGTTCATTTGATCAACCAAAGTGTTTTAGGATTATCATGTAATGTGTAAGAATACGCAAACATGACTAGAAGCACTGCTGTTATGTCTATGAATAATAACAAGTGCAAGTGGTTCCTTTGTCCTGTTTAAGTGTTCAGAAACATATCTCAACATACGGATGAAGATCTTTATTTTTCTCTGTTCCAAGCTTCGAGAAAGTCTTTACATTAACGCTTAATCTTCATGTTCCATCAGCTGTCCAAATGATGACTGGAGACGGGGATCAGTTTGTGGTTTTGCAGCATTGCCACACTCAGGCAGAGTTCTTGCTGTGTGGGCATCAGAAGTCAAGGTAAAAACAATGAAACAGCTTTTTGCACCACCAAGCATGATGTTCTTGATGAGGCATGCAGGCATTTGCACACATGTTATAAAATGTGATGCTAAAACCTCAGCTTCTTCATACTTCACAAAGTACATTCCTGTTGACTATTCAACAAGATGTAAACACGTCAATCATATTTTCTATTGTCATTAGATTAGAATATATATTAGAATTATTTATTATATTTTCTTCAAACTGATTAAAATCTGTAGGCTGAGTTTAAGTGTTTTGTCGTAATAGTATCAAATATCTACATCTCTAGGAAATACCCACAAAACCAGACACCTCCAGACACAATCCTGACTCATCGTCCACCGCACTGCAGACAGTATAGACACACTTTATTTTTATGCATCGCTCAATTGAATTCTCTCCCTTCCTTCCTTTTTTTTAAATTTTTTTTAAATAATCTCCGGTAGTTGTAGAACATGTCAAAAATGTGTTTAGTAACGTGTAAAGATGAAAGCTATTTAAAACTGTATGACAGATGTCCTATGTTTTTTATTAATACAGAATGATATTTCCCCTTTTCTGACAAACAATTGTTTAAAAGCAAATCTGATTTTGTTTTAGTTTAAAAATCAAACTTTTATAAGAAAAAAAGGAATACAAACAGTCATATCATATGATGAATACAATCAGTGTCTCAACTGAAACATATATATTTTACTATAAAACATTCTCCTTACCAATCACACAACACGACATTCCTGAGTATCGAACACAAAATACATGCTCTTCTTGGTGAATTGAATCTTGATGCTCTTGTTTACTCCCATCAACTTCATTCAGATATCAAATCAATCACTTAATGCACCAATTGCTTGCGGCATTGACTTTAAACCCTCTTCATCTTCATCTCCCTCTCACAACAACAGGCTGTCGGCCTGCACCTGTTTCCATTTGAGTAAACAGCTCCCAGTGTTATTGGTGCTGTGATGTTCACCGGTAACATGTAATAGTTTCAAAGTCTTTAAAAAACAAACATTATTTTGTACAATGAAATGAAATCCTTGCAGTTTTATACATGTCAATAACTTAATGGCACAGACGGTAGTCCTGACAAATATATGAGTAATTTCAAAATAAAGTACCAAATATGCACAAGATCATTTTGAATGTGTTCATGTTCGGATCGACACCATCTTTGACACTGTGACAATGCTTTCTCACAGCGTTACTCATGTCAGGTGACCCAGTCTTCCCAAACCCGTATGACACTGATTTATTCCTGTAAATATAGCACTTCCTTGGGAATATCACAGCAAGCATAAAACTGAGTGGTCAGGAGGTGTATGAGGATGAGATAACAGAGGTGGAAACAGTGAACACACAACAAATAAGGGAAAGATAGAAATCTGTGGCAGTGTGAGACATATTACAGAGTGCTGATCATGCTGGGAGTTAACTCATCCTGAAACATAACTGCAATAAGCTAACTTTTCCATGTTTTGTATTTTATTAATTAGTCAGGGCAAGTCAATGTTTTACAATGCACAGTTCACATTTGTTCAAGGTGCTTTAAAAGCACATAACATACAACAATATAGGTGACATGTACACTATGGAAGTACACAAAACAAAAAGTATGGAGGCTAGACTAAGCTCTATCAAATAGAAACTAAGTGGTGACGTAAGTCCATATTCATAGGTGTGTGATCAGTGTAGATTTAGGTGTGTGTCATCATATTACTATCAATAAGTAACCATTATGGACAATTTCCTAATTCCAAAAGCAGTTCAGATCTAATTCAAAACCAGCAAAGGGTAAAGTGTAGCTAAAAGGGCTTTTCATGAAACACATTTTGACATGCCATAGTAGGAAAAGCACATGTTTAAATAATAAAATTGATGTTGGCTGAATTCCATTTAGCTGCTTCAAGTCAAATACTTTTTACACTACATTATTTGAAACCTTTACTAGACTATTACTTAATATATATAATTACTTTATGAAATACAATTGATTCTTCTTTACCCAACAGCATTTACATAAACTAAAATAGTTCAACTTCAACCAGCTACAATATTTAAATGTTGCTTACACATAAGATCTTACATAACACATTCAAAGAATATATTAGGCTATACAATAATCTAACCATTGGTGGAAGAAGTAGTCAGTCATAATTCTATAAAAGTAGCAATAGGCTATAGTGTAGCAATACTCTGTTACAAGTAACAGTTTTACTTCAGTAAATCTACAAAAGTAGCCTAATAGCATCAAGATATAGGCTAAATAACAAAAAGTAATAGGCCAGCCTAGTACTTAATACCGAAGGGCCAATTTCAGAATAATGTGTATTATATTATTACCTGCATTACTTTACTACATATGCTGATGGGGAGCTTGTGAATTTCACCATGGGATCAATAAAATGTGATATTTTACAACTTTGAATCAAGCCATGGAGGTCATCATTTCACTGGACATAGTCATATGGAACAAGTGGACAAAGACATAGAGTTGTTGACAGGCCCATCCATCATCACTCTAAAATAGCCGGGCACCAAGACATCACATCACGCACACATGCGGTTGATAAAATGAAGAGATCAGTTGTTTGATGCTTGACAGTGCTCGCGCTGTAGCTCCCCCTACTGATGAAACATGCATAGGCCAGCTAGGCAACAGCCTATAAGTGCCTCCACTAAGGTGCTATTGCTGCCGTGAGAACCAAAACCAAGCGGGCTGCGGTCATTAAATGGCCTTTATGCTGTTCCCAGAAAGGCTTCGGAGCGTTAACTACACCACTTATCATCATGCACGAGATGCCCGCTCTGTAACTGATGAGTCTGTTCGTCGCTTAACAGCTCTGCTGCTTCTCCTGCTGCTCGCTCCTGCATCGAGTTTTTCCGGTAACATTCTCCGGCCCCGAAATATGACACCCGTCACCATGGAAACAAAACAACTGCAATTACCCAAACATGGTCAACGGAAATGAAACGAACTAAGGTATGGCAATCGCGTGTTGACGTCACGCGTAGCGAGCACTGCGATGCTGCTGTAGAATCGGATTCCCTTGACCGTGACAACAGAGGAGCCGAGAACGAGCTGTGAATAAATAATTAACCCGTTTCTGCTGCTCCCACTTATTTTAAACACGGTCGAGTCCCCGGTGGTTGTGCTTTATGTAATCGTCAATCCAAAATAGGCTCACGGACATTTTTATGGACACAGCTGAAAATATTAATAGGCTATTCCTGAGTTCATTCTTCTTGACGCTACATTTTCTAAAGATATCTTACATCACGTAGTCTATTAGCAGATGGAGATTTGAACAGTTGTCATGAAATTGTAGATGTTAAGGTTTCTATTGTTGAGCTTTT
>CM049388.1:12172288-12304788 GCA_026937815.1 Etheostoma perlongum | reverse complement strand
ATGTACAAAAGTAAAATGTGCTGGGTGCTGCCCATCAGCCTGGCATCAGATTCATTTCTATCAAGCATTTTTCTGCTTTGCGTCACAAAAAATGTGACCAATTTAAACAAAGATGAATTTATGTAGTTGGTGATATGAAATGTCTTTGTTTGACACAAAGCGGAGTCAATCATCATAGACACCAAGTAGTTTCTAGCATGCTGATCATTTGCTAAACCCCTCCCCCAAACAGAAATTCTCCAATCAGGCCTGTCAAACTTTGGATTCAGAATCAGAATCAGAAATACTAAAATTCTGCACATGACGAGGCCCTGTGCATCGTTTTGTAGCAACACCATTATAGCATTTTTCCTTTCAAAAACCAAAACATGAGCAAAAGTGTTAGGAATGCAACAGTGTGTATTTGCTTTAATGTAAGTTACAATCATTAGAATGTCCAGTTGACTAGCTTACTATCAACATTATTAACCCAGTATTACTTTCTAGGCCAGGAAGCATATCATTAACTAACTAGCACATCCACTTTAGTATGTTATTACCTCAGTGTGGACGGCACTCCTGGGTGCTACTAAATCAGTTTAAGCCAGTGGTTGCCAAACTTTTTCTGCAGGGTCCCCCTTATTCATGTCATTTTCTCTTGTTTACTTGGCAGTCAAACAGGGTTATGTTATAATAAAGAACAATGTGGTTTCTAAAATTACCAGGGTCTCCTAATTGGGTCATGAGCTGAGGAGGATGCTGCATTTTTGCCTGGAACATTTAGCTTTAGCCTCAGTCTTTTAGCATCAGATCATGTATGTAGTCATTAAGTGGGTACTTTACAGGTTTTTCGTTTTAAAACGAAACATTAAAAGAGGCAACATTTTCAACCAATTCCCTGAGCTAACGTTAGCTAAATCAGCTAATCTAAGGTCAAACAGCTTGAATTGAGAATCCTGCTTTTGTCTACCTCTGCCTGAAATAAAATGACCCATTGACTCCAAAATTACAACGAATTTAGATTGGTTACTCTTCCGTTATTACCGTGTAAACTGGGTGCTGCGCAGTGCAGGAACAAAGAGTTTGAAAGGTGTAGCAACAGTGACTATAAGGAGCAGGGTTTAACAACCAGTCAGTCCTATGTGTCAACAGCTGACAAAAGACGATATAAAAACAGTAAAACACCAATGTTGACACAGGTCTCCCCCTTAGGGTGTGATGTTTTGCTGCCTGTCATCTCTCGACTCACTCAGGTGTGGATTCAGCACACGGCCACCTGAGAATTAAAACCAACAAAACAAACCACTACAGCCAGCCAATCAGCATTACATGACAAAACCACAACCATTTAGTTGCTTATCTGTAGATCAAACACAACAGAAAAAATCACCTATAATGTTTTGCTTTAATAATTACTTTTAATTTACTTTTGACACATAGACAAGATGTAAAAACAATTATTTCCACACATCTGAACAGTAATGGCATTTTTCCACCAAATGGTACCTCGCCTTTTTTTGGTTTTCCATTACAAAAAAAGGCTAACGGGTACTGTTTTTAGTACAGACTCAGTCGAGGTTCCATGGGAGCTGAGGCGATACCAAAAGGTGGCGTGAAAACCTACAGACTACTGACTGGTCAGAGAGAATCGTCACTATTCACTCATCATTGCTAGCAACAGACGGGGGTGGGGCACCACGGTCGAGTCAAGCAGGTACCATGTAATGAAAAAAAGCCATAACAGAGCTGGCGGTCTGGGTGCCTGAGTCTCTCTCAGGGCAGCCTGTCTGTCGCTTTGCTCCATTCACATCCACACAATAGCGGGAACAAAACAGCACTTTGTCGCCTACTGCTAAGACCATTAGACACAGGCCACCAAGAGCTGAGGACGCAAGTGTAGCGTGTGTAACTCAATCAATCTGATCTCTGTTGCTTGTCTCTGTCTGAAATACCAACACCACCCCCTTCCTCCTCCCCACCTGTTACACATGAGCGCTGTAGCAAAACAAAGGGGTTAAGTGCTTCACAGCTTGTAACTACTCTTCCTCCGGCACACTCTTTTTACAGTTTGGTCTACGAGCATAAACCAGGCCTGGATCACAAGGAAAATCAAGTAGTAATTGCAGCTAATAATGGTATTATAATTATATTCCCTTTTTATTTGCCAAGTACATTTACACATGCATCTAACCCATTGTTACTAATTAGGAGCAGTGGGCAGCCATAGTCTGGTGCCCGGGGACCAACTCCAGTTGTAATGCCATTACCCACGTCAAGGGCAATGACAGGAGTTACCTAGCACGCATGTCTTTATGTGTCCTAATGTGCTCAGGATACCTTTTCTGATCATAGATGCAATGTGATAAAGGTCCCCATCATAGGTTCCCTGAGCACAATATGTCTTCAATTTGCTTGTTTTATCTAACTAACAGTCCAAAAACAATATTTATTTGATAACCATTATATGCTTTCCAAATCAGTAAATATTGACATCTAACAGTCTGGAAGCAGTACATTATATTTGGCATTTATGCTTTAAACATTTTTTTTCCTTAAATACATTATCAAAAAAGATGTCATTCTAAATTAATCATTTAGTCGATAAAATGTTGAAAGACACTATGAAATTGCTCTTCATGTCCAACTAACAGTCCAAAGCTCAAACATTTACAATTCTATAAATCAGAGAAACAACAAAATTATTGTTGACTAATAGTATAGTCTCCTTTCATAGTCTGCAGTCACACAGAGAACTCCTAACTTGACTATATTTCTACTGTATAGGTCTAATAATTTTGTCACTTGCTGTATTGTCCTAACTGAAGATTTATTAATTAATAATAAATATTTAATAATTAAGGGGAAATTAAATTGTTTTGCTCTCTTGTTACACACAGGCCTTAAATACACACATGCATAGGACAAAATGAAGACATGTCAGAGTGAGAGAGTTGCAGCTGCCCATGCAGTTGGGGGTTCCGTGCCTTGCTCAAGGGCACCTTGGCAGTGCCCAGGAAGTGATCTGACAACTGTCCACCTACCAGTCAAACACTCCGTATGGGGACTTGAACCGGCGACACTCTGGTTCCCAAGCCAAGTCCCAATGGGATGAGCTACTGCCACTTGCAAAAAAAGCCACCCTTTTACTCCAAAAAGAGATAAAACTTAAAAAAAAACATCTTCTTCAAAACAGCCAGGTTTGGTCTGATGTTTATTTAAAAAAAAAAAACTAAAAAAAAAAACTTTCTTCTGATTTTTATCCTCTTTTTGCTCACTGGCTTACCATGGAGCTAAAACAAGCTCAGTAGTGAGATGTTTTTTGGGGCTCTGAAGTGTGGACACATACAGCCAAAGTAGGTCAAACATCAAATCTGGGAGCTGACCCCAGATCAGACTTGACTTGACTGAACCTTGCTGCCCATTTCACTGGGCAATAAAAAACAAACAAATATGACAAAAAAAAACCACATACAGTAAATGAACATGCATGCACACTACACAAGTGTTCTCCCTGCATGTCTAAGGGACAGTAGCAGTCTGTGATTTTGGTAGTGTGTCTGTGTGTGTGTGTGTGTGTGTGTGGCGCCAGAGAATAAAAAACAGTAGACCTTGCTTTATGTTTCCTCACCTAAAAGGAATGAACTTAAATATACGTTCTACAATATACGGTATGCTTTCTTCCACACAATCCTGCACACACACACACAAATTCTGTCTGTAACACACAAACATTAGCAGCTGCAAACAGATGGTGGAGCCAGGCGGCCAGACTGTGTGTTTCTAACAATCGCATCTGCTTTTTCACTTTCCAGCTCTCCCCCATCTCTGAGACAAAGACGCATATACTTGACACACACACACGTTCTTTCTACTACATGAGCGCACAGGGACAATCACAAACACTTAGCAGAGCATTTGCACAGAGGTGACATCCAGACAGTGAAGGAGCCTTGTCTGTAATCAATCAGTCAATCTATAATACACACACACACACACACACACACACACACACACACACACACACACACACACACACACACACACACACACACACACACACACACACACACACACACACACACACACACACACACACACAAACCTTTGAAATCGTTTGAGGACATTCTACTGTAAATAACTGCTACTGTTTGAAAATGGCAGGGATTTAGGGTCGCTCTGAAAAAAAGCCACTATATCGTCCAGGGTTGAGCGATATGACGGTATATACTTTATCGTCAAAACGTTATAATATCTATAATGTCTATTGTATCGCGATTTTGAAAACCAGCAGCCCAACTGCGTTACACAATATTTACATCATTTGGCCATGGTTCTACAATAACTTTGCGGCTCCACATTATGTCTGACAGCACACAACATACCCCTAAATATAGTATATTTAATAAAACACAAGCAATATGTGTTTATGGGCTGCAGCACTGTGCCGCAGTGATAAATAGGAAAGGCCCAGTGTTTCAGGCTGACATAGCCATCTAAACACTGTCACTACAACATGAAGACCGGGAGGATCAAAGAAGGATACAGCTTATCACTGGCCAGAGACTGTGTTTAACCAACAATGACGTAGCGCTGCCAACTCATCCCGTGGCTTTGACATCTGGGGATAGATGACATGGAGACAGAGAGAGTTTGAAGATATGATGGAGAGAAAGAGTGCAGTGTGCGTGTGTGTGTGAGTGTCCCAGCACCAAATTGAGAAAATAAAGGCTTAAGATAAGTAAGGATATGGAGAACAGGGCAGAAAGGGAAGAAGAGGTGGGACAACGATGTTTCAGGCTCTTATCATGTTGGTGCAGTTGCTCAGGATGAGTTGGGGGGGGGCGAGGTGAGACTGAGGGGAGGATGGAAGGAGGGAGTGACAGGCAGTGAGGCTGATAGCGGCGGCTTTTCACTCAACAACAGAAACATGGGACCATCATAAACCGTCGGCCACCACGTCTGCTCCAGCCAAACCACGGTGCTGTTCACATTTTCCATGACCCCCTCCTCCTGGGAACCACATCACACTCACACAACCATACATACAAACACAACTCCACACACACATGCTCAATCACAAAAAAGCCACAAAGTGTTTTCTCACAGCTGAACCCCAAGGCACTAACACTAACAGGGACCTCAATAGCACCGGGTTTACAGACCTATGAAAACAGCAACACTTTGGAGTTGCTGCTGCTTACATCCGGCTGTATCTAACATGCATAATGGCTGCGAGGAAAGGAATATTCACACATTTTAAACTTGAGATCAAATGGAAAATATCTCTATTAAGAAAAAAGTAAAATGGGATAATCACATACAGGGTTGCTCACAAAATATGTGTTCTACATGTACAGTTGAGGCCCGTATGTGGGCCGCATCATGGGAAAATTAACATTTGATCTGATCAGGAGGAGAGGGGTCTGACGTGATGTGTGTGTGTGTGGGGGGGCAGCGCCAGCAGTCAGTGATTGACAACTGGCCCACAGCACCTGGAGGGTGGAGTGTGGGAGAGTTGGGCAGGTCGCAGCACGCTCTCTGCTCTGTTGTTGTCTGCAGCCAGAGAGCACAGCACTTACACAACTCCGACAAATGCTTCTCTAATGCCCTTACCACACACACACACACACACACACACACACACACACACACACACGAGTTACTGATCAATCGCAGTTTCATTCATAAACCCAGCTCGAACAATATTGTATATTATACTATTTAATATTATTAGTATGACTTTATAATACAAATATTTATTATTATTGCTTTCCTAATACTCAGATTAATAATTTCTTTACATTGTTTTATGATTGGAAGTTGGGGTGACACAGCTAAAACTAATAGGACAATCATGGGGAATAATTGCATTTATGGCTGCAGCTATTGATATTAGCACTAAACTGTTTAATTTGTATTATAAAATGTCAAAAGAAATTAAAATGCCTACAAAAAGTCATCTTGATTTTATCATTAATTTAGACAGCCTTACTTTAAATCACAACAACTTGATATCTTTATTTCATCAGAACTTCCTTCAAATAGTAAGAAAGATGTCCCAGACTTTTCTCTGCAGCATTACAAGAGCACCACCAGTTGACTTTGAAGGAATTATGTACATTTCATGGCCTTCAGTTAAACTGCTACGACAATAACAATAACTTCTTCTCCCTCCCTCTCTTCCTGTGCTACAGCGTGAGCACTTGACCAAAATTACAGGTATGACTGCCCCACATAGCAATCAAATGGCCGTTAGACTCAAATGACCACTGGCAACCCAAACAATGGCCACTTTTCCTTTGCAGTAAACACCTACTATAATCTTACCATGCTGAACATAAACAAAACATGCCTTTGGGAGTTGGCATTAACATGTCAGGAGCACCTGAAACTTTCCTTTTGTTTTCAAATATGACAGAAGACCTGGACGGCAACAAATGGCGCTGCTTTTGTGGAAGTAATCGGAAACATATAATGAATATTTAACCCTTGGGTCTCGACTCTTTAAAAAGCCATGAGGTGATGAGAAGCATGGATGAAGGCGGAACCTACAACTCTGACTTTTGGTCCTTTAAATCCTCTACCAGCGTTTTAAAAGTGGTGCGTACTTCCAAGCCACTTGCTCTGGCACCATATAATTTACACAGCATGCCTTTGAGCTTATACAGACAGCCAGATGTGTGTGTGTGTGTGTGTGTGTGTGTGTGTGTGTGTGTGTGTGTAGCCCACGCCTCCTGCAGCTATGCTATATTTGCCTTTACAGAACTCTCCCCTTTTTTTTTTTTACAGTAATGGTGGTAGTCCAAGGTGCATGTCCAAACACATCTTTTACATACTCTTACACCAACATGTGTAGGGTGTGAGCAGGGCATACCAAAATGACAACGTCATCATCACCAGGCTCATCATTTAACCCATTAAGGAAAAACTGTAATCACCTTTGAGATGCAAGCATGTGCAGCTCTTAGTGTCTAGTTTTTACCTGGATGATTCTCTTCATTGTCCACTAACATCACAGTCAACAGGTCAACAAGCTTCTGTAATGTAGGTAGGTTTCAGTGTACAATTGTCATTTCTAGATGTAATACCAGAGGATGATCTAGATCATCCAGGTGGTGTAAACTCTGCCTGGCATGTGCCCATTTTCCTCTCCAAGAGATGTCCATACTGGAGGGGGGTCCTGCCCTGCAGAGGGCTTCCTTCAGTCCCTTTAGCCAAGTGTATTAATATAACTTAACTGGATGTTTTAGGCTGCTCTGATTGGAGGTGTAACACTTCACACTGTTTTGCAGTTATCTGCAGGTTGTATAGTTCCCTCACACCAAACAGTAGTCTACCTCTTATTAAGAGGAGAGGAGGACTGGGGGCTCTGTCTGTCTGTATTTTAATGTCTGTTTATCTGGTGGAGGACGGGGGTGGGGTCTTAGCATGAGAATATTTGGGATCGCATGCGTGCACATACGTGGCCAAGCCATTTGGCCTACATTTTAACACTGCTGAGTGAGACTTTAAAATAATTTCTCCCAACTTCAGACGTTTTGGAAACAAACAGGAGCATAACTAAACTCTCCTGTTTTTTTTTAAATAAGACAACTCACCCTTGATCCTGTGCTACAAGCCGTTCCTGCTACCCACTAGAGAAACTCCTCTTTGCTCGACGGCGTTGAACCTCACAGTAAACAGATAATCATCATGTCGTTTCTCCTTAGAAATACATTCCCATGTAGAAAAACAAATCTCGAGAGACTCTTGAATCATGCGAGCGCAACTTCCAGAACAAAAAAAGATTAAACACAGTCCTGTCGTTGTTTCAACTCTCAAGTTTTTTTTTTTAGTTGTTCGCGGAGCACACAAGTCATAAAAACAGTTAGGAAAAGTTCTCCACCTCGGCCGTGGATAACTACGACGTGGTCTGATTCTCGCTGTATGTTTATAGTAGTGGTACCTCTTGTCCAATGGTGGCGTTCAGGACAGGGGAAAAGAGCGAGAGGCTCATATGTTGCATTCAAAAGCAGCGGAAAATATTGGAATTTCGAACATTAGTTAAAGAAGGTGTAAAGTTCCGGTTCGGGACCCTGACAAAGGGTCGCAAGAGAAATCCGAGAGGTCACAAGATGATTAGAAGTATAGAAGGCAAGCTACATTAAATTATTGAATCAAATTTTCAGACTTTCTTTGCTTTCTTGACAATATGTGGATAATTGTATTATTGAAATAAAACAAGGAAAATTATATGTGCTACATATCTGGTAAATAGGGCTCACAAGAAGATATTTTGTTTTAAGACATCACAAGCAAGAAATATTGGAGACACTTGCGTAAAGAAAAAGGAGATTTGTTGTGTAGAAGAACAACTGATGGTGAAAGTCATTAATTGCATAGGAACTTACTTAAAGTAACATTTTGGGAAATATACTGTCATATCTTCAACTTACTTTCTTTTTTTACACTTAATAATGGTTAATAATGATACAATTAGCATGTAGTCTAGCTTTGCCAGACCCTCGTCCAAAGCGTTCCGAAGGAGGGTCTGGTACGCCACATTGCATTCTGGGATGATAAGAAAACGTGCTCTGGTTTAATGGCATTTCTTTAAACCAATAAAAATTGTCATGGGCATGCTAAACTCTGCACAGTCGCTGCAAAATAGTTGTGCGAGTGAAAACCCAGATTGGACAGATAGTCTAGCTAGCTGTCTCAATTTACCATGCAGAGATCTGAGGAGCAGTTAACAATAGTCTTCATAAATCCACTGAATTTAAAATACCAACACAAAGAAAGTGGAAGGAAAACCCGGCGGAATTTCCTGCAGAACCGAAGCAATCCCAGAAGTGGAGCTTCAAGGACAAATTAGAGGGCTTCCGTAAAGGTGGATTTTGTTTCTTTTAACAGAACTAAGCTGGCTGTTTGCCCTTGTTTCCAGTCTTTGTGCTAAGCTAGGCTAACTGGCTGTACCTTCATTTTTAACATAAAGATGTGATCGAGAGTGGTGTCAATGTTATCATCTTATTCTCAGCTAGCAAGTGAATTAGTGTTTCCCAAAACCCAAACTTAAAAAATCATTCTGCTTATTGAAAAAAAGTTAACAAAAAAGTCTAGTCAAATATATGTAGGCCTATCCATGTTAATTTTAGCCATTAAAAATAAAGGAAAGTGCGCAAATCACTACTGGAGCTCGGAGGTCGCAGCCATGTCGGGGACCGTGAAGGCAGCAGTGGGTACAGATGCCTCCTAAGCCCCGCCCTCTCCACTCTGACATCAGATTGGAGGAATCTGAGGAATGCCGGGCTCCTGGGAGAAGTCCTCCTCGTTTAATGGTTTTCCAGGGGCCATAGAGGTGACTAAACGGCGAACAAAGGAGGTCCCCTCACAAATTTATGCCCCCCCTTTTTTTGCCTTTTACCCAAGGATGAGTTACAGCCTCGGTGGGGCAATTTATTTGCATAACCTACATTTTTACAACATGAAGGCTTGAGTAGGCCTATGTATAGGCAAATCTTGACATGATTTCACAAAATATATAGTATATTTTGATATATTATTATATAATATTACATAAACACTTTATTTACCAAGTAGATTTTACACATATAAGGAAAATATCCTCTGCATTTAACCCATCCTAACTAATTAGGAGCAGTGTTTAGCAATAGTCCGGCACCTGGGAAATATATGAGCTTGCTCCTAAGTTAGTTAGTTAGTTAGTTAGTTAGTTAGAACATTTTGTATATATAGTTGTATATACTTTCATCATGTTGCCCCATGCTTCTGTTTTGTTTCATTCTGTTATAACCACACTTAACAAGTCCATATTTATCTCGTTTGATATGCTGCCTGCTGCAATAAATTGTCACCCACTTGCTGTCATGCTTTTATGAGCCCCTAGAGTCCATAGCGATCTCATTATATCTTTTTCAAGGCAAACTCCATAAAGAGCACAGCAAATGATTCATCCTTGTAGCACACAATAAGCTCACAGGAACATTTAAAGGTACCATAGGAGAGTGAAAAATAGAGGAAATAGCCCTAGAAGTGTGTTATACATGCATTAAAGCAATCTTCTGTTTAGGATGTATATGGGGTCCAATAAGAGAAAAAGTAAAGGGTTATAAAGAACTTATTGTGGTCCTCTAAAATTAGTCTTCAGCTCCTATTTAGTTAAAACAAGTGTATACATTGTGAACATTACACATACTCAATGGCCAATATAATTTCTGTATGTATTTTTGCTTAGTGATTACTGTAAAGGATCCAACAATAAATAGAAGAACAATTCAACTCAGCAGAATAAAGACAACCCTGCTTTTATTTGTGATCAAATTGCAGCCTCTTGTGGCTAAAATGCAACTTACAGCAGCGCCAATCAGCACAAGAAAACCAGCTGGCCGATAATATCACACAATAATTATTATTAGAAAGAGGCACTTCCAAACATGTGTTCACAAAGTTCTGAAAAAGAGTACAAAATACATCATCCGAGCAAATATTTGCAGAGACTTATAAACTTTGGGACAAATACATACAAACAAATATCTGATGATGCATGCGCTCCCTGCAAAAAATCTCACTCACTCTGACTCCAGAGAGAGCCTATATATAGATAGATAGATAGATATAGATAGATATAGAAAGATATTTGCTATATATATATATATATATATATATATATATATATATATATATATATATATATATATAGCGAATATCAGTATTCAGTATCACTTTGAAATCAGGCTGGCAAATGAAGCAGGCAGTCCCAAATCCAGATCTACATATAATAATACACCACCAGAGGTCTCAATCTTAATAGACCAGAATGTCATACACCCAAAAGAAACATTACATTTTCAAAAGTGGTTTACTTTTTTTTTTTTGAGCTTTTCTCCCAGGAGAAAACTATTTTGCCTCTGTGCTTCTGTCTAAATCTTACAAATGAATCCATTATATAAAGGGATGATACAAACGTGTAAGAATATCTAAGAGTTCCTTTAAAAAAAACAAAACAGTATTGCAGGGTGTGTCTCAACTACCAACTCTGACCGGGGATTGAGCATTGCAAACAATAGAAACAATGTGTTTTTTGTTTTCTATTGTTGGATTTTTGGGAATAGGAGAGTGTCCTTCCTTTTAAACCCGGTGTGCATCATGTTCTGCTTCAGTGAAGCAGATTCGTCCTTACTACATTAATAGTGAACAAATGTTTCTGACAATTGCATCACTGGCAGCAGCAGCAAGCAAGCAAATACTGGACAGGGTCTAGAGGGTGGAGAAGCCATTTATTGTGTTCTATTTTGCTTTCTATGTTAGCTCATTATTATTGGCAAAGGTATTAAACACTCTATTAGATTTTGCACACTGTGGGAAGCCTCTGATTTTGTGTTATTGATCTTTTTTAACTTTTCTAAATGTAACCCTGTCTGTACGATTGGTCTAAAGTTGGTACGACTCTAAGCTAGATAGCGTAGGTTTCACTGCTTTGAGACATACCTATTCTAGTCTTGCACTTTTTTACTCATTGCACTTTGCAAACTTGATATGTGCTGTTACCTCGTTATTAATTTATTACCATTGCACTGAATTGCCTTACACTATATTTATATTTAAATCTTAAATCTCAGACTTTACTGATATTGCCTGATCCATCCCTATCTATAATTGTTATTGTTTGTTTTTTTAAATTTGTGAATTCTATTGTTATATTGTATACTTAACAGTATTTTCATATTTCTTACTGTCTTTTCTGTTTTTATTTTTATTGCTCTTTGGGGAAAATAATGATTTATTGAATTGAATTGAACTGAATTGAATTGTGATTTAGAGCTGTGTAATTAAACCTGGCACTTAAGACCAAACCCCATGCAATTTTTCAGGAAAACGTTTTGAAAAGCAGCAGACTGTCACTCTAGGTTAAAATACCAGACTGTTTCAATTAAGGAAACTTTTTCTAAAAGGCTGTAAATCAAAGAATGATGAAGAAGAAAGTTAAGCTAGGGAAAAAGCTCTAAAAAATATATATGGAACCATAATTAAAAAATAAAATGCCATATTGGCACAGTTGCCATTACTGACTGATACAACAGATAAACTTCATAAATTAGATCAGATTAGATTAGATAAGATAATACTTTATTCATCCCACAGTGGGGAAATTCACTTGTTACTGCAGCAGCGGTTTCCTACAGTAAAAGCAAAAAAAACAAACAAGTAAACGCACAAACAGACAGGCAAACAACAGACAATGAGCAGAAGTTAGACGTGGAACATTGTGTGATAACATTCTGTTCTGAAAGGATTAAGGGAGTTTGTTGTTTTGTTTGGAGATCCAAGGGAACAGAGAGTTACTGCATGTCCTTCAGCATTTATTAACAATTTTTGCAATATTTGCAACCAAGACTTGGCCTGCATCTTGTTCCCTTAGTTTATTTATCAAAAGGATTTCATGTGGAGCAGCTATATTTTCAGGGGGGAAATCATATTTCAGGGGGGCGGTGCCACCCCGTGCCCCACTTCTAGGACTGCCCCTTCAGACATGATTGTGATTAATGGTTAATTGTACTTAATGTTCTTGACTCAACTTAAATCCCCCAAACTGCACTCTCTTTGATGCATCAATGCAACTATGAATGGAACACACGTGCCACTAATTGCTGTGTGTTACTTTTGTGATTTCACACCTCCTCTCACACATCAGTAGTTTAAGGGTTTTGCATGAATGGAAATGTAAAGACGCAGCTTTTAATGACATATTGTTGGACACCAAAGATATAAATCTTTATCCATGCTTCTAGTGCTAATTATTGGATGAATAATCCAGGGAGGTTTTCAAATTTTTTTGAAACTCTTCTGAGACTTCCAGGGACCCCAAAAGCTCCCAGGTTCACTGTGCGTCGACTGTTGAACATGTATTTTGATTAATTGCACATTTGTTTAGAATTTGCACAGTACCCACAATAAAGATGTGCCTTTTTTCATTATTACTTTATCTAATATTGTTTATCTAATACTTTTACTCAATGTCAACATCTAGTTTTTAAACTTTAGGGAGCCAGGGTTTTTGGTTTGGGACATTGGGAGATACTTGTGTCTTTAATTAATATAGATGGTATTGCTATTAGGCTAGTTTGTCTTCGACTTTGTGCAGCACCTCAGGATTTTGCAGTCTTTCAGATGTAAAGCCCATTCTGATCTGTTGGACATTGCGGTGTTTTGTCAAGCTCAGTTACTCACAGCTTGCTGTGACTGCGAATGCCCATTGTGTTTGCTCTCTATGTGGTGAAGCTAACTGTTAGCTGACATAATTTGGCATGTAACACTTAACTAATACCTTAGATACCTTAGGTATATTGACCCTGTACTTAAAATCATATAGCACTGTTGGAGGGTCAGGCTGATTAGCAGCATACACTGTACTCCAGGAAAGATTTTGAAATATCTCTTTGATTACAATTTTTTATGAATGCTTTACGGTTCCATTAACTACATCTACAACTCAGTGTTACCTGTAAAGTGTTTGCTTGGCGTGTGTGATGAAGCAGCGTCCATGAGTTTGCAGAGAAGCATCCTCATGTCTGGCTTAAAGCCAGAGCAGCTATTTTCTAAAGCTCATGTTTTGGGATTCGGCAGTGTGCGTAAATTCCATCCTGGGACTCAACAACATTTTGTTGAGCTTTGCTGATACAGTATAAGCCAGCTTGTCTCAGGGACCCTAACATTTATGGAGAGGCATCACTGTTTAAGTACTAAAGCCATGGCCACATCAAATGGATTCTTTTGAAACCCCACATCTCTCTTTTTGTTTTGTTCTTTCATCCACATAAGCCAGCATTCCCGCTTCTAAAAACTCACCTTTTCTAAAATGCTCTTCCAAGGTGAGAACTTTAGAAAACACTGCCTCACACTAAGGAGTGGTTGGAGTATGTAGCTTTGTCAGACTTTTGCATGTAAACATGCCCTCTCACTTACTTTCCCTTAAAGGAATAGCTTTCCCTAATAGCTTCTTTGAACCTTAGTATTTTTTCCCCTCCTACAATGTAAGGGAAGAATCAAGGCAACACACACTTTAAGGGACATTCCTCCTCACACTGGCAATATTTTCAAGTGACGTCAGGCTCTCATGACGCACAGTTGCATAGCCTGACACTGAGCATGTGATGGATTGCTCTGGATAATGACAAAAGCTAATACTTCATATGAAGTCTGTAATTGGTTACAAATGTAAAAGGTTACAGATACAGTAAGTCAAATATTTTCTTCATAGGTGGAACTAATAGCTTAAATAGTCAATGTAAATCTGGCTTTGCAGCTTTAGGGGGGAAAGTAGTGGAGTCATCCTTTTTCTACGACTGAGCTGAGATTTATTTGGAAAGAAACAGAGGACTTGGTATTTTTTTATGATTTGTCTATAATGTAAATAACAACACAACTAAAGGAACCAAAGACTGGGCTATTCTGGAGTCTAGTGTCCACCACCTCAAACCCTAGGCATTAACCATCATGACATTTAAAGAATATAATTTAAAGGTAATAATCAGTATTTTTCAATTCAATTCAATTCAATTTTATTTATAGTATCAATTCATAACAAGCATTATCTCGAGACACTTTACAGATAGAGCAGGTCTAGACCACACTCTAGAATTTACAAGGACCCAACAGTTCTAGTAGTTTCCTCCAGAGCAAGCAACAGTGCGACAGTGGCAAGGAAAAACTTCCTTTTAGGCAGAAACCTCGGTCAGACCCAGGCTCTTGGTAGGCGGTGTCTGACGACCGGTTGGGGTTAGAATGAAGAGTGGCAATTACAGTCACAAAAATTTTTAGTATGTAGTAGTTCTTTGTAGTAGTTCATGGCATAGCAGGGCACTGTGCGGCATTACAAGGCACAGCAGGACATAGCTGGGCACCGCAGGGCATAGCAGGATGTAGCAGGGCATTGCAGGACGTGTAGCGGGACCATGGCAACAGCTGCAACCATGATTTTGGGGCCTCCCTGATCCAAGGAAACATGCTGGGGGAAAAAGAACATAAGGACTCCGGGGAATGACTCCCCGGAGCTAGGTTAGTAACAAGCATTTCTGGGACATGGATGCACATAAATGGAAAGATAGAAAGATAGAGGAGAGAAGAACTCAGTGTGTCAAAGTAAGTCCCCCAGCAGTCTAAAACTATAGCAGCATAACTAAGAGATACAGGTTCCTGTTTTTAATAAATCCCATGAAAGACCAAAAACTGTGCAGCCAAAGTTGGAATATAGCTTACAATATTCCTCCGTGTCATAGACCTCACATATACAGTACATGGAAATTATTGTTAGTTCTTGGGTTGTGCAATGAGCTATATTGGAACAAAAGTAAACAGTGACAAAACCACCTAAACTCATGGTTGACATTCTCACTTGTTCTGAGGCTTTCAGTCGGTCTTCTTCAGACCAACTCCACCAGGACCTCTCAAAAAATGTATCTGTATGTAGTCACGGTTCTTTGCAATAGCGCACGTATGAATGCCGCTAGTCCAGAAAATTGTTTTTTGTTTGGTTATTAAAATAGTGTTAGCCATGTGATGCAAAAGACCACTTTCAGAAAAAGGTGATATTTTTTATTCTATGTTTATGTTCTTGACTGTTTCAGTACTTTCCTTTTATTTTTTTTACTTCCTCCTAATATGTTTATTGTATGCAGCAAACACCAAGACAATATCCTTCTTTCAGGGGTGATGAAGAGGCCAAGTGAGGTGTTAAAATCAATTTCATAGACTGGATCGTTTTTTAGCGGTTCTTGTTTACAAGGTGAGCATGTGACCCTGTGTGGAAACTTCATTAGGAAGGCCTGACTCACTTGTTTAGACTCCATGACTACACCTTAAATGGAGAAGACACACACACACACACACACACACACACACACACATACACACACACAGTGCTTTTAAAAAAAGGCTGTGCTGTTGAAAAGAAAATCACATTCAGCGTTCTATTTTCTACAGTATTGTTTTTTTTCAAGGAAACATACGCAAGGACAAACCACACAAAATAACTGAAGGTTGACTGGAGGAAAAAAGAAGAAACAACTTGCCTTTTTTAAGAGACAACAATTAATTAATTTCCTTTCAAAATACAAAATCTATTAACATTAGTGCCTTTCATTTGACAGTGTCCTCAAAATGTGTTTATTTATCCGTCCCTCACTGTGTCTTTCAAAGGCCAATGTCCCCCTAAGGCCGTAACTCCTGAACCCTCACAGATGTAACAGCTGACGTCACCTGGTTAGTGCTTGTGAGAGGCTGCGAGAGATTAAAATGGTATAAATACAAATGGGACAGCACTATGCAGCGACAACATGTTATGTACAATTGTGGGTTTGGGACTTTTTCATTTCAAATCAGGCTGACTGCCTGATTTTAACGTCTTTGAGGCTCTTGCCTTACAGAGTGGAAACAAATTAATTTTCAAATAATCAAATTACTTGTTTAAGTCAAATCCGCATCCTTAAGCAAAATTAAAAGAAATTGTTGATAAATAAACTAGGTGTGTACTATAGCCTATGCTTGCAATCCTCTAATTTCATGTTTTTTATGTATCATCATGTTTCTGGGTAAATTAAGCCATGTGCCAGTCGTTTAACCTTTTTCATTTTTATTGATTCCGGGCTCCGCCTTGTAACTGTCACAATGCTTGGAATTGTTGATAATTCCCTTAAGCAAAGGCTGCAGAGTTGCGGACATAAGGAAAGTGTGCATGAAGGGCTCCAAATGTCTGCAAGAGTCCTCAAACACTTGACAATTTGACAGTAGGGACAGTTTATTGGGAATGCACTTCAAAGTCTGTGAGTGTGGACATGATGGGGCCTGAGTCTTGAATAAAATTGACGGAAAATGTGTCTGTAAATGCTGGTAGGGTATCCCTGCTATTGCCTATATATATATATATATATATATATATATATATATATATATATATATATATATATATATATATATAGCTGCAAACTTGTAAACAAGTGCAAAGTAATCAAGCTAGTGTCTGATTAGAATGTTTGAATAGATTTTGAAAACTTACACTTGAATGTTAAGACATATTAAAATATTAAAAGTGTATGTAGGCCTGCAAGGGGGGGGGTCTTCCCCTGCTTGTAAATTTGTCATTACTGGATTTGAATGCTAAAACAAAAAGAACATGCACGCTAACCCACCTGTTTGATGAAAGGTTAAAACAAATGGAGATTATGTGTTCCAACAGCATACACAGGAGTGTAATTCATCTCCCTGTTGATGGTGTTTACTTCCAGCGCTTAATAATAATGCAAGCCCCAGCTGCATAAAGACTAATAATAAAGACTGCAGTCTGAGGTTTTAGACACTACTCATCCCCATAAGCTGATGACATGGCAGTCAGGTAATCTACTACATAAAAGGGTGTTGATGTAGGCTATTTCACACCTATGAACATCCTTCTATGTATTATTATTATTACCTCACCCTCATGTTCAGAGGAGCATTTGACCAGTGCTCAGAACAAAGACCTCTTCCTGAAGCGGCAGCCACAAACAAGTGGCAATAGCACTTGTTACTTGAAGGAATGACGTCTACTGAACCATCCTGAAAGGGGAGATTTGCTTTGATTGTTTTTCCAACCCACTTGAGATAAAAACCATTTCCACTTCCATATGACAAAATAACATTGGCGTTGTTGTGGTTACTATTTATCAGGCCAGAAATGAGACAAGAATTAGCCAGTGACTGCAACCCGCACTGCCGGCTGTTCTCCTCTGAGCGAAGTAGTCTTGTGGCAAGGAGTGCAGAGGAGGGACCGTTTGGCTCATTTTCTTTAAATAGATTAATCAAAATAGTCATTAGTCATTTTGCTTCTCATGCTCTTAACTTTCTAATCTGTCCCATGGCCGCAGTATTGTTTAGTTCACTAAGGCCATATTTCCACCCAAATGTGGATTTATCACTAGTAAGGGAATTAATGAAAAAATGTAAGATATTTTGTTTATGTTTTAACTAACCCTGTAGGTATCTCCACATTGTTCCTGTTAACAAAAACAGGGTATCCGGTTTTCTTCTTTTTGTTAGGTTTTATTACATATGATTAGATGAGATTAATCTTAATGGGGGCTGTTAATGAAAACTCACTTTTTCATTGCTTGTACAGTTGGGTATGTAGAGTACCTACCAACCCACAAACTGATAAATAAGACAACCCAGTCAGTCTTTTGTGGGCTGAGATCAGAAAACAGCGGTTTCAACTAACGGTGGGGGGATAAAACGATTCTTAGATACATCGCGATTTTCTCTAGAACATTTTGATGCTAGATTCCGATAAGTAATTTTTTTTTGTTTTTTTAACATTGCATCCAGGTCTTACATCCATGATCTCCACCTACTGCTTAAGAACAACCTTTGCATATGCATGCATCCATATTTTTCTCACAAGCCAATCAGAGCAGACTGGGCTTTTCGGCAAAGAGGTTTAAAGACACAAGTGCTAAAACAGCGTGTCGCACACAGGAAAATGGGTCCACAGATAACAGACTCAGGTACGTAAAATACAATAGTTTTATTAGAAAGCTAATAAACTCACAGGCAACAGTGTCCAAAAACGGCAGGCAAAGGGAAATCCAGAGAAACAGGCAATGGTCAAAAATCAAGGGAAAACTTGTTCTTTTTCCCCCAGCGTGTTTCCTTGGATCAGGGAGGCCCCAAAATCATGGTTGCAGCTGTTGCCATGGTCCCGCTATACGTCCTGCAATGCCCTGCTACATCCTGCTATGCCCTGCGGTGCCCTGCTACTTCCTGCTGTGCCCTGCTACTTCCTACTACATACTAAAAAATTTTGTGACTGTTATTGCCACTCTTCATTCTAACCCCAACCGGTCGTCAGACACCGCCTACCAAGAGCCTGGGTCTGACCAGTTTGCCCCTTGCCACTGTACTGTTGCCATGTAGGAAAATACTAGAACTAAATTCTAAAGACCTGCTCTATCTAAACGAGATAACTTGTTATGAAATGATACTATAAATAAAATTGAATTGAAATTGAATTGAATTGAACAAGAACTCAAAATACAGGACACAAGGAAAAAAACTTGCTGGCTGAACACAAGGAAGCAAATGATCTGGCACTGGGGTAAGGGGAAGACTGAACTTAAATACAAAAGACAGGAGACAATAAGACACAGGTGTAACACATTAGGGCGGGGACAGGTAATCACAAAGGCGGGAAAACCTACAACAGGACGTTCTAGCAGGATCCCAAGATACAAGTATAAACCTAAGTATACACCATATGTCTCCTTTTAACCCTTGTGTTGTCCTCCTGGGTTAAAAAAAACAGACAAAAAATTGACATTTTCGTCCCCTTTTTAAGACTTTTTTTAGTTTTCACTAACACCACCCTATTACCACTAGTTTTACACTACTTTTTGGAATTCATAGTCAATAACCCTCATTTATATAGAATTGTACATAATATTTGAGTTAAAAAGCAGGAATTACAAAATATTTTGACTAATAGTTAAGATCAGAGGATTGAAAGTGATCAATTGTATTTGCAAAGAGCGTTGTATGGAATCCAATCCATTTTGTTGTCGTAATTTGGTTAAAAAGAAACCCATATTTCAGATATAGACATTTTTTAAAGGGGTTAAATTTGACCCAAGGAGGGTTAAGGACCAGTATGTCGGATTATGGGGCATCCAGCAGCGAGGATGCTACCAACTAAATATCCCTTGTCACCCCTCCTTTTCCAAGCGTGTACAGTAGCAGAACCTATAGTGGCTTCAGGTAACGTAAAAATGCGTACCAGATGGTTATGGAGGAGGTGAGGATGGACTCAATGGCAGTGTAGAAGTGCACCATCATCGACTTTGGCAGGGTGAACTTCTTCAGCTGCTGCAGGAAGTACATCCCCTGTTGTGCTTTTTTGGTGAGTAAATTAATGTTCAGCTTCCACTTGAAGTCGAGAGAGATAATGGAGCCCAGGAAGCGAAAGGACTCCAAAATGTTGACTGTGGAGTCATCCAGGGTGATGGGGCGGGTAGTGCTGCATTCTTCCTAAAGTCCACATCCACCTCCACTGTCTTCAGAGCATAGTTAGTTACTTAGTCACAGAGGCAGCAGTAAAATCGGCTTGCTTTGTAGCCACAAACCTCATCCAGGCACGAATCAGCCATTTGTCCTTGCGGAACTTGTGGACCGTTTTCCCTGTTTTCGATGTATTCGTACATCCCGCACAAACACAATCGTTTTTTTTTTGCAATTGTAGTTGCTAGCCTACTAGCCGGCGGTAACCATAGACACTTAAAGAAAGGTGGTGACTCTAGTCTTGGAGTCCCGCTTATGACGTCACGCCCAACCTAGTGGAAGTTGTTAAAATTAACAACTTTTCATATTATATTCAGCATTTTCGTTTTAAATACCATACAAAACAATGGTGGGCAGTTCTAATCTTTATGTTTGATAAGCACATTGCATTAACTTCGTGAAAAATGTAACCTGCAATTTACACTTTAACTGTATAAGTTGTTTTGTTTGCACCAGGTCACCAGATGGTTAATCTCCCGCCTGTAGGCGGACTCATCCCCACCACAGATGAGTCCAATGAAAGTGGTGTCGTCCACAAACCTCAGGAGCTTGATGGGCCGGTGACTGGAGGTGAAGCTGTTGGTGTACAGGGAGAGGAGCAGAGGGGAAAGGACACAGCCTTTATGGAAATCAGTGCTGATGGTCCAAGAGCTGGATACGTGTAGCCCCAGCTTCATGTGATGCTTGCTGTCAGACAGGAAATCTGCAATTCACCTGCAGGTTCCCAAACAGGATCCTGGTGTGGGTTTCTGAGGATTGCAAACTGCACTGGGTCCAGGAGTGGGTTGTAAGGGTTTTGAGGTGAGCCAGAACAAGGAGCTCAAAAGACTTCATAACCATAGGTCAGGGCAACGGGTCTGTAGTCATTAAGTCATGTGAGCCTTGTTTTTTTGGGGAATAGTAATGATGGTGGAGGTCTCAAAGCAGGCTGGTATGTGGCATGTCTCCAGTCAGATGTTAAAAATCAGCTGATCAGCACAGTGCTTCAGGGTGAATGGAAAGACAGAGTCTGGTCCAGCTGTTTTGCAGGGGTTCTGTCTATTGAACAGCATGTTAACGTCTCATACCAGGGTGTGGAGAGTCGTCTTTGTGGTCGGGGAGGGCAGGGGCTCTGAGGGGGGAAGGCCCAGGACCCTGTTGAGGTGGAGCTGGAGGTCATGAGCTCGCGGATGAGTCACAGTGTATGGTATCATGACTGTCCCATTGTATTATATGTATCGAATCAACAATAAAACTCATTCAGTCTGTTTTGGTAGGCACTGCTCATTGATGAGGCTCAAGGTTTGAAGTTGGTGATCTGACTAAAAAACTGCTGTTGAAGTTTCTCATAGTACAGATGTTTAGCAACTCTTATCACCTTGCTCAGCTCGTACTTGGCTTCCTTAAACCTGTCCCTGTCCCCACTAACGCCTCTTACTTCAGCAACCTGAGCTGTCTGAGTTTAGCTGTGGAACAGGGTTTGTGAACCACCCTGGTGTGTGATGGTACACAGTTATCCTGAAAACATCCCAGTCTCTACAGTCCAAGCAAGCCCGATCATCCATAGCTTAACTAGTTCACTTCTTAGATGTCCTCACAACAGGTTTAAAAAAGTTAGAATTTCTGCCTGTATGAGGGAATCAGGTGGACGTGACATGGTCAAAGTGTCCCAGTGCAGCGCCAGGATGGGTGTGAGGTACTGCTGATTGTAGTGTAGCAGTGATCCAAAATATCCTCCTCTCTGGTTGGACATTTAATAAACTGTCTACGTAGTCAGTGTGAACATATCAGCAATTAGGAATGATTTTTGAGTTAATTCGACCTGGGATTGGCAGGAATCCACTAATGACCTGCAATTGCTCTTATTAGTGTATGATAATGTAAACATACACTCAAGAAATGTACCTGAGAGCGCTGAAACATCCTAATAATCACCCATTAAGGTTACTTGCAACCTAAACAGAAGAAGAAGCAGGAGGAGGGAGAGGGGGGCAGCAAGTTAACTAGATCACTAATGTCTTTATACCTACCACACACACCAATACACACTCCTCCCCATCCAGAAAGGGGCAGGAGGACCCTTACCTCAATCACACCCTGAGGCTTTGAGAGTCCGAGATCCACACTTCATGAGTCTATAAAAAGAGCTTTCCTCTTCTGAGGAAGCAACAGCAGAACCTCTCCTACTGAGCATTTCATTGCAGAGCAGAGAGGAAGCAGAAGAGGAGGAGAAGGATCACAGTTGAAAATCACCACTCTGGAAGATCTGTGGACAAACGGAGGGAGAAAAACAAAAAGAGAGGAAAAGAACACTTTTGGAAAAGGTAAAAAAAGAAATTGTTCTGGACTCTTGTTTTGACATGGATCAGAATTGTGTCTGGTTGTTATTAGCGGTTTGTTTTCTGTACAAATAAGCACTATTGCATTGATTAACCCTAATTTAGGATTTTCTAACATGTACTGCTGAATTTATTGTGTAAATTATAATAAGTGGATTTATACTTCATAGTTACGCCTCACCTATTTGAAGAATATGCATGTTTGTGTGATATTTGAATTGGTTTCCATTAACATGAACCTCCATTAACACTAATCTAATTTATAGACCTTTTAAATAACTCATATAAACTCATGTATTATTAACGCATAAGGTTTTATGATTACCGCTTTCTTTTATGATAGTATGTCTGTGGAGAGCAGAGCTCAGCTGAGTGAGTCACACTGGAAGAAGAGTGTAGAGTCTCTCTGCCAGAGTTACAAAGAGGATGGCCCACTAAGGAGTCACTGCTTAGAATTATAGAGAATGGAGGGAGAAACAACAACATGCAATTTCCCAAAAAGGATAGAAAACTCACCGCACCAAGATGAAACATGTAAAAAAAAAAAAAGAGTATAATCAAGTATCAATTGGTCAGTGCTTAATCTTAAAGTTTAATTTTTCTGTCATCTAGCTTCTACAAAATAAACCCCATAAAGACTATATTTCTAAATAAATGGTTTAACATGGAAATAGAGAGAGAATTGGAAGCAAAGAAGTGATAAGAAACAGCAGCAAACAGATTAGAAGAGGCGTTTGCCTGGTGGAGATGCGTCATAAGGGAGGCCATTCAGCGCAGTCATCTATTGAAATAATTTGTACATGTTTCTAATCGCTTAAGAAACATTATTGCTTGTGTGCGGTCCAAATGAATGCAGCCTCCTACAATATCTCTGTTTCCTTGCTGTATCCGTGTACGTCCATCACTCATTGTCACAAAATGTAACTTTTGCAGGCTATTAATCTCACAAAACACCTTTAATCCTTCTAATGTTTGGTTGCATATCCCCTTGTTAATGTCCATAAGGGCAGAATAGCTGAGGAAATGAAGCCTTTTTACTGAAGTAATGAATTACTAAATTACTACCACCATTATTGTTGTGTGTCCTTGAACAGCTATGAAGAGACTGTTGCATTACTTTTGTTATTTCTTTTAGCGGGGATACTACATGAATTTCAGAGTCAATATCAATACAATTTAGGGCCATTCATATTTGCTTAGGACTATTCCCTTGACCTCGAAAACAACATCCTTCACCATGATATCTCAACTCAGCCCCAATTGTTGGAGGTTTAATATGTTAATGGCACAATGATACCTTGTCCAAACTGCACATAAACAGTGAAAATATGAATTGCCAAAATTATGTAGACCATAAATGATGTGCATCCTGTTAATCAAACTGAATTAGCATGTTAGGTCAGAGTTATAATTCTTACAATCTCAGTCCTGGTTGAACTCCTTAAGCAGCTATAATGTCAGGAATGCAGCCAAACAAACTCAAGTTGCATTCCATTATAAACACAGATTTTATTTCTTCTGCTGACAGCACAATCAGTTGTCCACACAATAGCATTCCAACAAAACTAAAAAAATGTATTTTCTAACGCATGCTTGATGCCAAAACCACAGAATGATATTTAAAATTCCTGGCTTGAAAGAACAAGAAATTCCACTGGTGAACAGTGGAAACAGTTTCCCAGCTGGAAGTAAGAGTCGGTTGGGAGGTTATGAGGGCATCTGGTGGATGAATGGAGAATGGCTGAGCATGGAAGAGGCTTGAGACAGAGACCAAAAACTGAGATCAGATGAAGCTGGATTACATGCATGCCTCATTTCACGTGCCTATGAAGCCACCTATCCAGTGCAGCCAGGGATGGTGGTCCGCCACTAACAATGAAAACCATTTACAGTGGGGCTCGAAAGTCTGGGCACCCCAGGTAAAAATGTGTATTAATGTACATAACGAAGCCAAGAAAAGATGGAAAAATCTCCAAAAGACATAAAATGACAGATTAGACATTCATATAATATGTCACAAAAAGTTAGATTTTATTTCCATCACTTACACTTTCAAAATAACAGAAAACAAAAAAAAATGGCGTCTACAAAAGTTCGGGCACCCTGCAGAGTTTCTAGCATGCACCGCCCCCTTTGGAAAGCTGAGACCTGACAGTGTCATGGATTGTTCTCAATCATTATCTGGTAAGACCAGGTGATGTCAATCTTAAGGTTTTAAATGCTCAGACTCATCTGACCTTGACAGAACAATCAGCACCAAGGGTTCTTCTAAGCAGTTCTCTAAAAAACTGAAACTGAAAATAGTTGACGCTCACAAAGCAGGAGAAGGCTATAAGAAGATAGCAAAGCGTTTTCAGATGCCTATATCCTCTGTTTGGAATGTAATTAAGAAATGACCGTCATCAGGAACAGTGGAAGTTAAAGCAAGAGCTGGAAGAAAACCATAAAGCCCCTGCCCTGCTCTCCCAAACTAATTAGACAAACAGGCGTAATCCTCCTCCATTTCCCAACCGTACCTAACAATATTCATACATCTGCAAACCTAAATCAAGCCTCTTTTTGGGAACTGAATCACATTTCCTAGGGCTTTCATTAACAATCACTTTTAAATAGAATTAATGTGCAACAGAAAAACAAGGCCATCTGTTAGAATACATGTGATACTGGAAAAGGAATGTTGATGAACTGTAATTAAGCTGACTATTAGTCAGCCATAACACACTAAGCTGCAAATCCAACTAGTTTCTTAGTGTTGAAACACGCCAAGAGATGTAAAGAAGGAAGGGAGTGTCATGCAAGTGCAATTATCAAGAGAGCCCTATTTTTTCACAAAAGCAGCAATTTCTTCCTATTTAAGCTAGATTAAATGGCTATCTGAGCCTGTTAACTTGGGACAGTCCTGTTATTAACGCCTCTTCTTATTTTTAAAGAGAGTGGTTTGTTTTTTCAACTCATTTGTGTTTCTGTTCTCCACACCAGGTTGAAGATGATGTGTCAATGGTGGTTGCTAGTGGTGGTGATGGCGTATGTGTGCCACCCCGGGTTAGGGTCGGTGTGCTGGGACAGCTCCATCTGCAATGACCTGCACAACAAGGGAAGGATACTGGTAGGTCAAACTATAGTGTACATTGTTGTCTTCTTTTTATTTTCTTCACTGTTACTGCCATCACTAGACAAGGCAACTATATTTATGTAAAGGATTTCCCAAAGGGTTTTGTCATTCAAAGTGGCACAGAGAAAACAAACTGAAATAGCATATTAAAAGTCATTATTTTTAGCATTCTTGACTTTCAAAACAGCAGTCAACAAAACAATCTTTCCTCAAGGTCCTTTTAGTAGATGTTATGGAGCTTTCAATGACATCACACTTGGCCAACATGGCCGAGAAGCCCTTATCAAGCTCAGAAATATCGAAAATTAAATATCCATCAATTCAATGACAACAGTGTAAACTCTATCTGCTAGGGGAGAGCAGGAGATATAATTGAAAGCTCCAGAACAGCTACTAAACGGGCCTCGAGGGGAGGTTATTTTGTGACAAACTAAATGTATTGTGCGCATCTTAAAAGCAATGGCAAACATGTCTGTTTGTTTGCAAAGTGTGAAGATCTTTACAGACTTTGCTCCACAACTTTTCAACATACAGTAGTAGGTACACAACCAGCACCTCATTGTTTGGATTAATACCTGAGAACAAACATACAGTATGTTTAGTTAGTCATTTCATCTTAAATCAAGATTTCCTGCTAGTCTTCTGTGAGACTTAACAGAATATATAACTGAATATATTTGGAATTATTAGTCATACAAATTTTTTACATCTCAACATGGGTTTGGGATATTTTTATTGCCGTTTTTACAATTATCCAATTGAAATGTAATTAAGAAAAGAATGCAGCAATGAGAGAGTTTATTATTTCAGTTTTTACTTTAAGTTATTGTTTGAAATATTTTCACATTGATTTTCTCACTGCACATATTCAGAAAGTCTATGAGCCCACACTTCAGATAGGCCTATGTAAAATCATCATCGGCATAATTTTGATTAGAACTTTGTTGTTTGGCATAGTTTAAACTCATGGGAGCCTATACAATAACACAGTATTAAAGTAATAAAATAGAGTTAATTGCTCAATAGTGTGTCCTTCTCAACTCAACCATGTTGGTATTTCTGTAATTCCTTCCACAGGACTGCATTCAGCTGTGCATGTCTGTGATCCAGATGAAACTCCCACAGCTCACTGCATTAGCCCTGAAGGTTAATAATGATGATGACCTAATACTAAGAATCATTCTGGCCACCCTGGTGTCTGCAAACAAGATATCAGAGACCAATCTGAAAGCCCAAAGTGACGAGCGACGCTCCTATTCAATGGAGCATTTCCGCTGGGGTAAACCTTCAGGCCGGAAACGCCGGCCTGTGAAGGTTTTTGTCTCTTCTCTGGAAGAAGGAGGCTCGTCTGAGGGCAGTTTCCTCCCTCAGGCTCGCAGGCAGCTGAACAGCTATGAGGATGAAGTGAAGTTGAATGGAAAAAGTCCAAATCAGGCAGCGCCAAGGGCGAGGGTCAGCTCTCTGCAACATGTCCCTTTGAGCTCGCACGAGAAAACAGACGGGACCTATCAGATGAGTCACTTCAGATGGGGGAGCCCACCTGCCTCTAAACGTAATGGTAGCTCTATGAAACCGTGGGAGAAGAAACCTCAGGGGCAGCTGGCAAAGCTCTTCAGGAACAATATAGTAAAGGATGTGCAGAACATAGTGGGCTGAATGGGGGAGTAGTTGAAAGAATCTAAAAACCATTGCATGTTAGTAGCTACTTACAGGTCGTAATTTTAAATTACAGAAACTTGTCACTATCATTAGCATGTTGTTGAGTGTCTTTCCTGGACCGAAGGTTTATCTCCTTCACTAAAGACAAGAAACAAGGCAGTTTTATGTAAACAATAATGCATCCACAGACTACCTTGACCTTCTTGGTCTGAATTGAAAGCTTTCTTAGGAGTGTGTTTTTTTTCTTGTGTGCAGCGTTATTAATAGGCTATAGGCTATATGTTTTGAAAAGAGGTGGTGCAAGAGGTGGGTGTGAATGAAAGTGTTTAAAGTAATATATCCAGTTTATTTACAAAGTGGTATCTTTTTGTAAAGTAATATAATATTAAAGATCATACTGTTTGTGGCAAACACTACTGTTAATTGACTGATTTCATTAAATAAGCACAGACTTTGAACCTAGAACATGAACTATAAGAAGAATTATTAATGATGAAGGCCATGCAGCTGAGCTCTGGAAAGGACATTTTTTATTAAGTGTGTAGTGTGCTAAGAACTGACAGAAGACAAAGATGACTAAACATTTGTGTTAGAATTTTTCTGGTGACAAATGGGGGGAGGCTGATGACTAATATATAGGAGGCATATTTAGGCCTACTAGATTTAAAGCCAAGTGGTAACATTCAGTGAGGAAATATAGGCCTGGCAATCAGCTCTTTGACACAGTAGAGATGTCAAATCGACACACACAGCCTGTGTGTGTCGATTTGTGTGACACAGGAGTGAGGAAGAAACTGTGTAGGGCCTAAAGGAGCAACATAAATAAGTATAAATGTTTTAAAAAATAAATAAAAATCATTGCAGCAAACACCTTCAAAACCCTTTTAATATGCTAATTAGACATACAGCATTGCAGTCATGAGTTAAAACTATCAACAAGGAAATGATGGACAAGTCAAGTCAATTTAATATGTATCACATGTTTGCCTAAAAGGGCTTTACACTCTGTACAACCCCCTTCTATCCTAGACCCTTGATTTGGATACAAAAAAAAACAGTTTCAAGACTTAAAACGTTAGATTAGTGGTTCTGTATGGCCAGACTTTTGTAGATACATTTATTAAAGCCCTCCCAATGCTTTTTCTAGCAGTGTAGCAGAAACATGCATCATTTTGACTGGATAATAGCACTTAATGAAAAGTCAGGGAATCTAAGTTTTACACATTATCTTCTGGGGAACATAAACATGGGTACCAACTTTCATGAATATAGTTTTTTATATATTTCTTTTGGAATCAAAACGAGAGATTGACCTTCCTAGAGCCACGCCGTTAGTAAACCACTGCAACACAAACCTGCCCGAAGTTGTTGACTTCATTGTAAATATATATTTTCCTACCACTTTTTAAAATTTATTGTAAATTTTTAGGCTATTTAGTTCCCAACAGTCAAAATTGGGTGAGAGTTTTAGGGCTAAAGTAGTTAAGCTTTCCATTGTTTTTGGATATTATATTCTGTCACAGTAGGAGAAAAGGCACCACTAAAATACACCAATTTAATTCTGATAAATCACTCAATCAGATGGAATGCATGAGAATGGCAAATACACAGTACTGATGCAAATAGTCTAATGTAAACAAAACAGTCCATTACAGGCAAGCAAATGGATGACACTACAAGCACAGTTGAGGAAGCTGAACAATTGCTTAATACTGTGTGGAACACTGCAAATACCTGAGCACTCAAGGTTAAGATTATTTCCCATTTGCTGCATGATGATAATGATAATAAGGATGATGATGCTCCGCAGCTTCCTGTATCTCAGCCAGATCACACTAGAAAACATTCTTCTTTATCAGGCTTTCCCTATCGTCAATAACAAAATAAATCAAAAACAGATCAGACATTTTCTGGTTACAGACACATTTATTGTACATTACAGCAACACTAGCATGCAAGTCAGGTATGACACTCATAAGGCATTTTCTCCATGTAAAAGCTGCCTTTGTCACTAGGTAATCCAGTTTTTAAAGTGCAAAGTTCACAGAATGAATAGATTTGACCTACAGCACTACGTTGTAAACAGATCTATTAACCAGACATGTAATGACAAAAGAAAGATTGGATTACCGTCAGTTAATATTACAATACACTATGCAATGACAACAAGCACACTAGTAGATTTATAAATCCTAATTGCGAAGTTGCAAGACGCTGAAATGACAATTTTACAAAGTGTCACTGGAAGGTTTAGACAGCTGCACACTGCTCTGAAATAGCTTGTTCTTCGTTAACGTATTGGAAAGAGTCACTGGACAAAGACTGTAAACTGTGTTTGAAGAGTTTGGTTTTGGATAATGTCGACAAAGACACATCTGCATGAAACACACACACACACACACACACACATACACACACACACACACACACACACACACACGGGGGTGGGGGGGGTGTGAACAGATCTGATACAAGCATGTGTAAACATGAATAGACATACAAAGGACACAGTGTAAAAAATGATAAAACAAACAACCAACTGGACTGTGAGACGACAATCAGGGACAAACCATACACTGTCGTTTACATCAAACAAGATGGCTGCGGCGCGTTTCACGTCTAATGCAGTTAACTCACAGAAGCGGGAGGGTCAATCTCTTACAACATCACAAAAGTGACCATCACAGCACAACAACAGAGGGTACAATTTAAAAACACAAAAGGATCTGCTACCAACAGTCGGGCTGTTAGCCAGGCTAGTGGCAAATTATTGCCATTATACTTTGTTTTTATACCTATGTCTTATGTGCACACAAGCACACATAATGGCTTTAAGACTTATTCAATCTTGCTGAATGAGGTGCACTGCTTGTAGGCTGCAGCAGCAGCGGTATTGCGTAAAAACAGAGTGCAAACTTATTCCAGCAGGATTAAGAATGGAATGGCAACAATTCAGGTCATGATTCTAGTGCTGAAAACCTGTCTCAAAATCAGTGGTTAATAATGGAAGTTGATTATTTCAGGTTCATTAATTCTCTTTTTCTCACTGTCATACTTCACTAGTGTGATCTACTGGCCTCAAAATGATTTAGATTTATACTGTGGGCTGTTTAGACCCCTGTCAATTCACCTTTTTGATTTAATGTGTTGCTGGTTACTTATTTTTAATAAATACTAACTTATACCTTTCTCCCTTATCTACAGACACAATTAGTGCAGTGGGAGTCCATAATCAGAATCAATGTACAGTAAATATATACACAAACTTCCCTATTTTGTACATCAGCTTAATGATTTATATATTTCTCTGTATTTACAAATTCATATGGAAAGGAGAAAAATAAAGGATGCGTAGTTGTCTGTTAGTATTTGATCTGGTAAACATCACAGTAAACACTTCAGATCTTCAGAAGTTTAGTGTGGTCATGAATGTGGCGCAGCGTGTGTTTTTCTTTAGGTTTCAACTTGAGTCACCTGTAAGGCACACTCACTTTGGGAGGATAGCACACAGATCAACAGTTATCTGTCATTTAAACTACTTAAAACAAAATAATAATAATTAGAAGAAGAAAAAAACTATAGGTGCAGGAAATAAATGCATGTCATGAAAGAAAGAAAAAGCACTTCTGGCTATCTAACAAGGCAAAACAAAAAAAAGTACTATTAAACACAGATGTTCAAGAGCTGAGTAACGTGGGAGATGGGAAGGATTAGGTTTATATTTGTATCCATATTCAAATATACACAAAAATACAGTGTCAGGAAAATTAAAATGCATCTAATTCACTACACTCTTCCGGTCCATAAAATCAACAAACAAGACACAAATAAATATATAATAAAATATATTAAGATCAGTCAATCTAATTGTGTCATCAAGGGTAGTATGGCATCCTGTAAGGGACAAACGGGTCAAAAGAATGTCCAAGAATTGCAGTGCGATCAAAATGTCAAGTAACAGGGCATGCAACGAGTCAATTCATTTTAAAGCCAATAAAATAACTTTCATTCTGCCACTTTGGCAATTTCTAATTTCAAAATCCAACCGGTGGAGTTACTACAGACTAAGGAGAACTGAGGGGAATAAGTAAATTAAAGTTTGTTTTACGGCTGCATTTTTTGACATTAGCCAGCTTGTTTTGGCTGCGATCACAGGGCAAAAGAATTGTTATTTCAGACAACTAAGTTAATCAAGAAGTGGCTTGTTCTTGAGTTGGCTTCAGACAACTTTGGTTTCCTCCTCTTCCCCTGTGGTTTTATGATCAAGATGCCTTTACAGTGAGGACCGGTTGCCCCTCCCAAAATCCCTTTCATGTACTCAAATGTTAAATAGTTCTGTAACTTCACTTTCTGGTCTAGTACACACAGAGGTCAGGAAACTTCATCTCGTAGATGGGTATAGATCGACTCTGGCTTTGGCCGTAACCGGACGAAATGGTTCCAGATGGGCTGGGCGGGGGCCTGAATGGGAAGAGGAAACCATCAGCATGAGTCAATCATCTTCATCATCCACCTAGTCAGTATCGCTGCCATCAATGTCACTATTGCCCTTTTGGAAATTATTTTTTCAAAAACCATATCATTTGAAATATCCCAAAGCAACAACTCTTACCTGATTGTAATCTCAAAGATCTGATTTAGTTTGCTCTGCAGTAGTGTGGCCTAGACGGGACAAAAATATCACATAAGCCAATAGCACAAAGCTGAAACAAGAAAAAACAAGTTTTAAAAACAATACGGATAAAAGGAAAATGTTTTTGTTGTACCCTGGCACCACAGTGGGCAGCTATCTCCTCGAAGGGGGCCTTCTGAAACTTCTCCACCACTTGTCTCCTGCGCTCCCTCTCCTGCTCCTCCATACCCACGCTGTCCACTAGAGGGAGACACAAATGGCCTTCATGTTTCAATGCTGCAGTATATTTTATGTTGAAAGTGACAATGTAACATTTGTGCTTGAGTAATTCTTCCAACAGCTGTAAAGGATATTGCAATATTTCTCTGAATTACCTTTTTTTCGAATTACCTAAACTAACATGTTGTGTTTTTCTTTGGTTTCAACTACAACACTATCAACTACAACACTTCATCACTGAGTGGTAGATAAGACTCACAGACACCACAACTACACTAAGTGAAACTTATTAACAATATTTACATACAATATTTACATTATATACAGCTTCATGAATAATAGTTAAACAGTTGTACATTTTTATTTGTATTCCCAACTTCTATATATTTTAAATTATTTGTTCTTATGTTGTATCCTGTTATTTCATGTATATTCTGTATGTGTGCTGTGTGTCTGATATTTTGCTGCTGCAACACTGGAATTTCCCTTTTTTTATCTATCTATCTATCTGTCTATCTATAGATAGATAGATAGATAGATAGATAGATAGATAGATAGATAGGAGGACCCATCAATACAACATTTGACATGTGTTAAGTCATTTCATGAATACCTAAAAAAAAACAAAAAAAACACAGTGTGTGGACATACCAATGGCATTTTTCAGAGTTTCAAATGTGATCTCCTCTGCTGGAGTCCTCTGCAGAACAGAACAAGAAAAAAGTATTATGATGCAGTAATAAGTTATATAAACTTCCTTATAGTGGGTATATTTGAGTTTGAGACCATGATATTGGTGTAAATGCTTTTTGCCTTTACCTCCTCTTTCTCTGGACTGTTTCGGGACTCCACTTCCACCTGCAGTGAGATGGTCTCTCCAATGCTCTTTCTCTTGGACAGACGGTCCTCATCTGGAAAGAAAGTGCAGACATTTAATATATAAGGCCCAGACCTGGAAAAAGGTCTGCCCTGATGAAGTGTCCCTCAACCAAACAATAAATCCCTGCTAGTTCCAGGGGAGTAGTTCAGCTCTACGTTTCCATACAGGAATCAATAAAGCACCAACACAGAGTTGTAACACGCTGGCAAGTCGATAAACATCATTAGTTATCATGATTTACGTTAAGAGAGAAACACATTTATCACTTTGCCACAGATGAGGTTTGAATTTAATGTTACATTACAACACACAAGACACATATTGTTTGAGCTTCTTACCAGTATACTGGGGGACATAAGGTGTAGCCAGTCTATCTGTGTTATAACCGCTACCTCCGAGGACCTCAGTGATCTTTGACTGGAGGAACAAAACATCCCCCTCTACCTTCTCCAGTGAAGGCGGCGGCCTTGGAAGAAAGAGAGAGTCGGGATTTTTGTAGATATACAGTAAATAGGAAAAATTCCCTGCCATTATTGCAAATTTAAATATCAAATTTAACGGTTTGAGAGAAAAGAGACTCTAATGTGACTGGTACATACTTGGGATTATCAACGTAGACATCCTCAGGCAAAAGATAGGGACTTTCTTTCTGTCTCACCTCAATTACCTGAAGGGCAGATGGAAAAAAGTAGTTTGTTAAAAGAGGTTCTTCGCACACACAACACACAAAATGTATACACAAAGAAGCCCAATCCCTTACCTCGTGTATGTGCTGGCAGAAGGCTGGGACGGTGGTGAGCTGACAGATGAGGTTGAGGTAGGCGGCAGCAAGCGCATGAACAGCACAGCGGTTATAAATGGGCAGAGGTTCGTCAGTGGACAAAGCCAGGTCCTGTGCAGGAAACAAAGACACATCAGCATGACCCCTGGACTGTAAAACACCCTGTCTTAGGAAGTCAAGCACACACACCACTCATCTTTAAAAATGTTTTTTTTGGCAGATAATTAGGAGGATTTACGACAGCAAATACCACAATTATTCCTTGACTAAATAAATGAACAAGTAAATACAACACATTGTGTGACTGAATGCATGTGCATCAGTACCTGCAAGGCGAGTGCCAGGCGAATGAGGTCCACCACTACTTCTTCATTAGCCAGCTCCACGCTGAGGAGACCCAACAGAGCAAAGAGGGACTCGTAGTGCTGCCGACCGCTGCTCTGCTCCTTACAGCCCAAGTAGATGTGTCGGTATAGCTGCTGGCCGTGCTGTAAGTACGACGTACACGGAGAATGAAGAGAAGGAGAGGGTACTTCAGAGTTTAAGTGTTCTAGTTTTTCTGCAATTCTATCACAAGTGTACATATTAACATGGTTCAAGTTTAGAAACATATTAAATGTTTTGTTTCATTACACATATGATTTTTTTAAATAAGAGATTATGACAAATTCATCTGGACTTGTATTGACTTGAGTACACAGGACAGAAATTGTACCTTTTTCATGAATAAGTTGTCCTGTCTGGAACACTTGTCAACTTTGAGCTTGAGCACAGAGATGTCTGAGATGATGCTACATAGAGATAATGCACAATGATTGACACAAATTATCAATTGGCTCAACACACTACAAATGATGCTACAATAAACATGTTCCTGTGCACACCTTATGTTGGTGAACTTGGGCATGTTGTCGTGCCTATCGATCAGACTGAGAAGGATCTGGAGAACCAGCAACCGGATTTCTGGATCCTCTGTGAGAGAGAAGGACAGCAACGGCTCCAGGAAAGAGTTGGGCAGCGCCGTCAGCATGTTGGTGGTCTGGAAACCTGCCGTCACCTGAGATATTGATGATTGCAAGCCATTTAGGGTTTGCATGTACATGAAGAACATTCATGTTGAGAATAGTGGTGTTGTGCTTTTCACCTTTATAGCATGCAAGCTACAAATAGTTTTTAAACAAATAAGATTTTTGTTTACATGATACACAAATTACATGATGAGTAACAGGAATACTCTTTTGGATTGAAGTGAGCATTGGGTCAACCTCATGTCAGTCACACCTGGATGGTTGCTTTCAGGTAAATATGTAAAAAATGACCACCAGAAAAGTGGCCTTGCTGTGCAAACACTCCTTAGGTCATGGGAAGACAAATGTGAAGCCGTGCAGAGAAATGAAAGATGAGGACAAGAAAATTCTGACATCATGACTAAAGCCAAAACACACATGATTTATGTTAAATTATTTTCTCAAGAGCTGCATGCTGATAAAACGTTTGATGGATTACAGATTTTGACTTGTATAATAGCACTATTATATAAACTTTTTTTTTTTTTTTTTTAAATGCACTGGGAACACAGCGAGATATCTCCTGCTTCAAAGCTATGTAAAGAACCGCATTTTTTAAACATTTGAAAATAATAATAATGCAAGGCTGAAAACTTACCTGGACCAAGGATTTAAGTAACATAATCTGAATCATCCTGGTACCTTCAGGCCTGTCGATGAACACAAATTAGAACTTTTTTCATTTACCAACATTCAGATATACTCAGATTTGTTTAAAAAGTACAGTTGACTGAAGAATGGAATAAGGTAAGATAGAGAATTACATAAACATATTTTTAGATAAAATACAGCAATTAGTTTTGTGCCTGTGTGTTGTGTCCAGGGCATATGCTGCAAAAAGTTAACATGAAATGAAATGAAATGAAATGAACATGTGTTGGTGATTAACTTACCCAGAGCCTGCGGAGGGCAGAACTGGGTGAATCCCAGGGAACAGGGATCTTGCCCATTATGAAGAGCATGACCTCTGACCTCTGGTATGTCGGAAGAGTGTTGGCAAATGAACCTGAGAGAGACAGAAAGAGAGATAAATATGTGGATTGAGAGAAAACTATTATAACACTAGTATGTATGAAACTCACACATGTACACTCACACACAGGTATACCTACAGATACAAGTGAGGTTAACAATCACCACAGACAAACTGATCTAGTTTCTTGCAAAGCCACACACACACACCAATGGTCCTGATGACAGCCTCCTGCAGCTGCCTCTCCTCGTGAGCTTTGATGATCTTGGTGCCAATGTTGCCGTCGTAGGAGCCGGTCAACTCGTAGTCCACACTCAGACGGAGCTGCCGCAGCAGGGTGTTAAACACCTCCAACACTGTGGGACCTGCATACACAAATGACTCGTTCAACCCCAACATACAAATACCCCTTTCCCACTGACCAGAAAATCCACAAACACCTACTAACATCTGGCTTTTATCTTTATCTTCAGTAGTCACAAGCAGGACCTGAAATTAACCAACCACACATTCAATGTGGGTACATTTTGCCATTGGGGGGTGAAACTGTCTATCTACCTGCCACGTCAGCGGGTAGCCAATTGAGTGATTCATTAGTTGTATTTTGCCACGGTTGTTCTTTCTACCAAGCCTGCTATTTCCTTGCAACTTCAGGCCCTGGTTACAAGTATTTATCAGTTCTAGCTCTGACCCGCAGTGATTGAAACATGACACCCAGGTGGACGCCAAGGTGGCTAAAAAGAGGAAAAGTCCCCAGTTATGTCATTGGGGTACAACACATATGCAGTAAAATCTGGTTTCCACTGGCTGAAAAAGTCAATAGTCCATTGGCTGCTAAACATTCCAGGTATATTGTGCATGTGTTCTACCCCAATGATACTGTGTGATGTGATATGGCGCCATGGCTTCTTCCCTTTTTACAGTCCTTGGTGGACAAGCTAATTTTTGCCCCTTTTCCGGCATGATGCTACGACGCAAGTCACCTTTGTCTGTAACTTCTGTCATCTCGGCCACAGTAATGCTGGTGGAAAAAAGAGTAGTATGTGTGTGTGTGTGTGTATGTGTGTGTGTGTGTGTGTGTGTGTGTGTGTGTGTGTGCAGTGTGTCAGTCTTCTCACCTACAGAGCCGCTGGCTGCAATGGCGGCTGCCTCCAGTAAAACTTCCACTATCCCAGCACGCACTGTGGCTGAATTCTTGCTGTTAGCGTCCAGGTGACCAAGAAGCTGCTGGATTACCAAATGAGAGTGCTGGGACTAAGAGAGAAGGAATGAATGAATGAAACCAGACTGAAAAAGTAAAAACAACATAGGCAGTAACAGAGAAAAACATGTTCATGCATTTTTCATTCAGGTCCAAACTTAATCACAGCTATTAGGATGCCCAAAATGGACTCGTCAAACATCTCTCATTTCAACTCCATGAATACTGGAGCATGTTTCTACATTGCGCCCATAAATCATGTGATAAAAAGATTGAGATAAAAAATGATACTGTGTAAAATCAAACAAAATGATTCAGCATTCATTTATTCAACAAATTTTCATTTGGACCTGGATTTGAGTTCTCCAGGATGAAAGGGGTAAGGAAGAGGTCTTTGTGGATACGTAGGCACAGTATCACTCACCTGAATGGAGTACATGATGATTTTAAAGCAACGCACTGCAAAGGTCTTCCCCTCCCATAGAGAATGGTTATCTAAGTGCCTGGGGGAACACATACAAGAGGAAAGGGAAGGGATGGGGGGGGCAGAAGATAATAATAATAATAATACGGTGATTATAGTGAAGGAGAGCAGCAAGGAATAGAGCAAATTTAAAGTACCCAAAAAAAGCCCTGACATCAAGCCTCCATATGTATTCTTTTTATAATTGAGTGCAGGGGTGTTATGTGATGTTATCACTAATGTGATTAAAAAAAAAATGGATGCACAACCAAAGATGTATTATGATGTACTGCAATGTTTAAAGTCCACAAGAATTAAGAGACAAAGGGCCTTATCTTAAACCCTACACTAGTGTCTTTGCTAGTTTAAGACCGACGTAGTTGTCTATTTTCCATCCAGAGCCCACGTTGTTTAAATAACAAATGCGCCTGTGCCCATCTGTGCGCCCATGGGCGTGCTGGTCTTACAGGGAGGTGTGTTCAGGCATGCTCGGCGTATTGCTATCTTGAGTCAGCGGGAAGTGATCGCGCCATTGACCAACAAAAAACCTGAGTCAATAACGCAGCATGTCATTGGTATTTTCATAGCGCATTAGTAAAATGTGTCTAGGTTCGTGCACATTTTTTCATGCGTGAAGTGAAAGCGAGCGAGCAGATCATATCATAATTTCATATCATAATTTCTTCTCCTGAAACTCTCCTTCCTACTTAGCAAATCCAACCATCATAATAGCAATGGGCCAAGGTACAAACGTGCCTGGCTTTAAAGAGATGGGAGATGACACTGACTGGTTTATTGCATGTTACACCCAAAACACACCTATGGTTAATTATGACACTACAACTCTTTTTTCGCCATTAAACTAGTAAAGGTGGATTCGTACACGCCCTAAACGCACCTGCGCTAGGTGCATCATGCCATGTGCTTAGATTGTTAAAATAGGGCCCATAGTCATTTTGCTCCGTCTTTCACTGAGGAATGTAGTCAGGATGTTGATAATAAGATGCAAAAAGAAAAACCCAAATCACTGATCACAACAACCATCAAACACAATCAAGATCACTACTTGACAGTCGTGTACATAGAGACAGAGGGGCGGAGAGTAGAGTGAAATAAATAGCTCAAAGCTTGAAACAGGCAGAAACCAAGACCGTGATGGATGGACGAGAACTGGTCTCACACAGCACACGACGAGTGAGATTAAGTGAAGGAAAAATTGAGAGAGAACTGTAAATAGAGAGATTAAGAAAATAAAAATTTTAAATGTAATATATAACTGCACAAGAAAATGGTAACTCCAGTTGCAGTGTCCAAAACAAAATCAGTAAAGACATTGTCAAAGGCAAAAGTCCCTTTTTTTGTATGTTTTTGCTGGCTTTTTATGTTGTTATGCAGCTGTATTAGCTAGCTGTATTCCTGCAAGCGCATGATACATGTGTATAATTGTACATATATAAAGCAGACAGAACATTAAAAGGCAATGTTGTTAATGTCTAGGGCTCAAGAGATTCAGGGAACGGCTGAAACAGATAAAGTAACATTCCTGGAAGAACAGTAGACTTGAATTGATTCAAATAAGAGAGAGACTGAGGAAGCGTAAAATGGATAGAGAGATAGATAATTAAAAAGAAAGCACTAATCACAAAGGACCAACCTTGGAACCTGCAAATTATGCACTAGTCTGGAACAACTATGTAACCTTGCATTGACTTTGTTGCCGCACCATGAGCCAATCAGTGCACAGATAACAAATGCTGCAACATAGCATTAAGATGCATCCTTCCTTCAGGTTTAGTCAATGCATCACAAAACCACAAATGCATAAAGGAACAAATCAAAAAAAGAGGATAAAAGGGTTTGTGGGACTGTCTTACATCAGCACGGGTGTGACGGCGTTCTTGATGTTGCCGTAGGCGGCTCGTCCTAGCAGCTCCCTGAAACAGCGCTCTGTCAGCTCCACCGGGCTTTCCTTCTCTTTCTCCGACGCCTTTAGCGGAGAGGGGGAACGGCTTGTAGGGAGTGATGCAGGTGAGGAAGCAGAAAAGAGGGAGAGGAGGGGAAAGAGAAAGGGAGGGGAAGTCAAGTCGGGGGGGAAGGAGAGGTACAGCAAGCAAGAAAGAGAAAAGAAAGAGAGCGAGAGAAGAGAGAGAGAGAGAGAGAGAGAGAGAGAGAGAGACGAATTTCAAATCAATTTGATTCAATAACACTAACATTTCCAAGGCTCAATTCTTTCTCGTCACGGCAGCCTTCCCTCTGACTTTCCCTTTTCCAGTTTGTCTGCAGTGAAAATTGAGAGACTGTGTATGCACATTTGAGTATTGCACAACTGTTATCACTATGGGGGGACATGTTCTGATCCAAGTTTGTATATCTGTGAGCATTCACTCCGGGTCCAGCCTGACTTCTAATGCATAGTTAAAACCGTCAATATAACTCCATCTTAGTCATGACTAGCTTTGGGTGGTCCACCAATGATGACATTAATTATTACCAGCCTCACTCTTTCATCATGCCTGCTGCTGTTGTGGAGGAAATGTCGGTGTCTCTCAGTGGCCTTCAACTTAACTCCAGAAGAGACATTTGAGGGGCAATAAAAAATATACGATTCATTCTTAACTTTAAGAGAACAAACCAAAATCTTTTTTTTTTTTTTAGTGCTGCCAATATAATGAAAACTCAGGTGAGTTCTTCTAAGCTGTCTAATGATGTGGAAACTCACAAGCGCAAAACGTTAAGCATAAGGAGAAATCAGGATCACCGTCATATTGAAGCCTTCTTGGCTACGGCAATCTGACATCGTATCTGCTTTCCACAAACAATTCACAGAGGCTATTTTTGAGTCAGTCAGCATGCTAAAAGGCGGGGATCATTTCTGTTAACATTTTTTGCTGAGGCATTGACTAGATGAAAATGACTTGAGGAACAAAAAGCCTTTGGAGACACCTACACACACACACTACATTAAAACCAATCAATCATGCTGCTGGTAGAGCTCAGAGAAAGATTTGAGTATCTGCAGAGATGAACGCTCTCCAGGAATTAGTCTTAACTGTCAGAAAGCTTTGCTAGAACTGTACCAAGGTTGATCTTTAAATCAATTTGTACAGGTGCATGGGAATTAATGTAGAAACAAATGCACCATCTGAGTTTAATAAGACTGTACAGACTGCTGTGGATTTTATGGCTTGTAATGACTGAGATGCAGGGGGCAGGCTTCATAACACACCCAGGGAGATGGGAAGCTTTCTGTCCATCTGTCTTTCTCCTTCAATATTCTCCACATTTTCATCACTGCACTTTAATATCAACCCTCCACTCAATCTCCCAATGTTCTTCTCGCTGCCCCCCCCTTTGCTCCCCAAATAGATAGATCAGATCAGCATCGGCATTGACGTCAAAGTGAATTTCAGAATGTGGATTAATGCCAAGAGAGGGAGGCTCCAGGCTCTGCATCTATCTGTCTCTCACTGGCAACCTCTAGCTCTCAATGTAATTGTGATGCTTTTTATTCTACACACATTGCACTATTTCTGTTCTTGCTCTCCCCCTTTCTCCTTGAATTGTTCTCCCTATCTCTTCGTGTCTGTGTCCTTGGATGCTGCAGGTGGGCAAACAGATGCCCATAAGAGGAGCGGCGCTGTCAGTGGGTTCACTCAGTAATGACATTGATAATGAATGACACGGATGATGGCTAGACTGCCAGGAGAAATATGGTGTAACGCTGATACAAACAGCATTAGTTGGCTACAACACAATGGCTCGAGACGTTGCAACTGATGCATGGCGGGTCAACGCTGACTCATTCTGGGTCATTAGACTGGCCTGTTGTGTGAGGATTACGTGGTAACACTTGGGGCTGTATTTACCTGCCTTTAACTGCTGTCAAGATAGTGTGTTTGAGCACTTTATTTTATGTTTCTCACTTTAACTGAAAAACAAGTCTTTCAGTAGGTTAAAAAACAAAACAAAAAACCTAAACCTAATGTCACCATCATATCACATTCGATCATACATATGAAGGAAATCGTGAAGAAAAAACAATGCAGCCAAATGATGAAGTGACCTCAAAAACCACTGGGAAGGGGTCATGTGGCAGTATGGCTAAATTATCTGATTACATATCTGTGACAGGTCTGATGAACAGAAACATACAAAGCCTAATCAGTTCACATTTTCCAGAACATTTACCTCTCTGTGCGCACTCCACTCTGAAGGTTGAAAAGCAGAGAGGGGACGATCTTGTCCATGTGCTGAGGGTCCCAGATGTTGGCCTGCAGCTCATCATTCACAGTCTTCCTCACCACGCCCTGCAGGCCCTTGATACCTGCCATGCGGATCCTGGAGGTAACAGAAATAGAAGATCAGAAATCAGACATCGTTTCACTGGTAACTGAATCTACAAATAGAAGATTCTATTTAGGAAATCTTATTTTTGTCCAGTTCTTAGTCTGTATCCCTCCCTATTAGTTATCCTTTTTAATTCTGCAAAGCTATATTTAACTATTCAAAGATGTCACTTTGTCTATTTTCAGCAGATGACAACAAGATCTTTTTTTAAAGACATTATTTTTGACAAAGATCAAAACCAATGTCCAGAGACAGTGGTAGTCTAAAAAAAGAGACTTCCTGAAGTGGTCTAAAAACAGCAGTTACTTAATGATTCTGCCTCAAGCGCAATCAAACATCTGTCCACTCACTTAGTACGGATGTCAGGGTCCTCGTAGCTAGAGTGGCACATCTCACTGAAGCGCGACACAAAGAAGTCATAGCTGCGGTGGTACGATGGTGTATCCTCTTCTATGTTGGCAAACTTCACAAACTGAGAAGGGAAGCAGAGACGGGAACAAATAAAATGCGTTTTCATGTCAAACTGAATCTCTACAAATGAAGAGCTTTAATAAATAGTAATAAATCTGCTTCTCAAAAAAAAAAAAAAAGACTCAGAAATGGCACCTACTAAGGAAAAGCTCATTGTGGGACTGGCTCTAGTGGCTGTAATTCTGCACCAAGGCTGAATTTTGGGAAAGAGACTTCAGATACAGTATTAGGGGACCACTAAGGTCTATATTAAAGAATCCAAAAAACACCCATGTCATGGGACCTTTAAGAGTTTATTCCGGTTTGATTCAAAACTCTTTACTGAAATAACTCTAAATCCCCATGATGAATATCTTCTAAATTAAAGCCAAACCACGGCAACATAACATCTCATTAAGAAAAGCACAGGGCAGTGGGGGGCTCTGCCCACTGAGCCAGTAAATGTCACCATTTAAACACGCTGTCACTGACATTTAGCTTCACAACCCACTCCAATTAATAAATTATGAACTGGATATCTTTAGAATAAAGACAAAGTGGATACTACCTGAAGCCAGAATTATATAACAAATTAACAATGCAGCAGATGGTAATTAAAGTGTATCGATTCACAACAAAACAAAAATACAGGCTGGATTAGTCTAGTAACACAAACAGCAAGGATAAAAAGAAGCCCCTTGTGAATTTATTTCCTTTTTACAAAATGAGTGTTTGAATTTAAATGAAGGCCCCTTGAGCAAATTAAATGAAGTGAACCCAAAAATACTTCTGTGTAACTGCTTAACTGCTGCAGTAAATAGCTGCAGCAGTTGATACCCCAGTATTACCGGCAGTAACTGGGCAGCTTCCAGGTATCAACGTATCAACTCTGTGTCTCCTGAAATGGACTATCTATTTGATCGAAAGCTTTTAGAATAGCGTCTCATGGAGAGCTGATATTATAAGCATTTTTGTTTCAACCAAAGGCTACACCAGGAGGAGCTAACCACTTGCCCTTAGTTTTTTCTAGCACATCACAAATATAATAAATTTGACAAAAAAACACTGACTCAGATACTGAAGCGTTGGAGTGTTGGCTTGTATTTGAAAGGGCTCTGCAATACAAGGTATAGGTCAGAAAAACAGAGTGTGAGAAAACCCATGGGCTTGAGTCCTGTGGTGATAAACTCCACTAATCCGCATCTTTCAACTCTCTCTGACACTGGTCTGCTTTAGATGAGCCATATAGTGCACGCTAAGAAGGAAAGATGCTACAGCTGCACTGAAAAATAAAGTATGCTGTAGTTATGTGTCAGAAAGCTCAGGGTTGTGTATTTATGGATTGAGTATTAAAGCTAAACTAATCCCTATCACTATCTTTACAATGTTCAGAAACTCTGAATGCAAAGCTTTACATTAGCACATACTGCAAAATGTCCTCTACCATTGATTGTGGTAAATAGCACTGTGATGTACAATGGCTTTGCATTTGTCCTTAATGCACACCCACGAGCGTGTGCAAGGGAAATTTATAGTTTGAAGATTATGAGCAAAAGGCTGGCTTGTCACGTCAATCTGTGAAGATAACTGCAGAGCTTTGCCACTGTGGTCTGCAGCTAATCTGATTTCCTTTTCCTCTGCTGACCGGGCCGACAGTCGCTCGTCACATCAGAGGATGCTCATCACTGCCACTCCCTCTGCCCACCACTCTCTTGCTTAGCTCTGGTCCTCAACATATTTTACTTTGTGCCATCACATCAGCAGAGTAAATGGGCCTTGTCAACTTAAGATAAGATAATACCCCTAAATCCATTTAATGGGCAGAATTTGATAAACAGAAAAACTTAAAAGCTAAGGCACAATACTAAACAATAGTTTGAGGATGTGGGTATTTATTTATATGCATATTAGTAAAACAAGCTGCCTTAGGTTTTTTTGATTTTGTGACCAAGGATTTATAGCTAGGCAAATTGTTTCACTAATTAAATCATATCTATAGCATAGAATTGTCTGTTTGGTTTTTGCAGTAAATTTAAACTGAACAACTTTAAAAAAAAAAATCAAAAAAAAAAAAAATTTAATCATACAGTAGTTTTAAACAATGTTGAATAGAGAATCTGATGTATCCTGAATGCACAATAAACTTTCAAGACTTATAAAGTTAAATTCATCACTTAACTTATTTTAAAGTTTACCACAACTTTTAATGCAGTTTCAGGGTTTTACAGTGATGCATATTTGTTGTAGATACTTTTGACACTGTACTTTTCCCACAAGGAAGCCCTAGCTAAACAAAATGCTTGGAATATAACCCCATAAACTCACTGAGTTGGTTCCTAGGATCTGCAGGCTGGGTTTGTCAGACTCCAGCAGCTTGCGCACCATCTTGAGGAAACTCTCCACAAACAGGTTGATGCTCTGACAGTGGCAGGCCATCAGCAGCTGGTCCAGGGCTTCCATGGCTATGCACACATACCTGAAGAGGAGAGAAAAGAGACAGAAACATCTGGATGACACCATTAACCCTGTAGGCAATACAATCTGTGTCTAGATACATTATATGGATAATAAAATAGTGCATACATTCTAAACATCTAACTGCCCACAGCAGCAACAGGAATAAAAATGTGACAAGCTCTGCCAGACGAACTTTGGAGACTCGCATATTGAACAGATTTCAGCTGGACTCCGCCAAGTGTAAATGTAATCAGTACAGGCTGTTTACATCGGTGAGAATCATCACAGTGCGTTTTAGCCATGAGTCATTAAAGACAACAACTTCTGTCGCATATAAAGTAACTACAGAGTGCACAGAAAGATCACAGTTACAGCTACTTTATAAAATCATTTTTCATTACACAGACATATTTGTTATAAATCCAATGGTATAATTTTACAGGTCCTTATGCAGTTTGCATTTGAAAAACCTGATATGTATCATATTAGACAGGCCTGTAAATGGGATCTTTAAAGCCTCTTCAGCTCATTAATGGACTCAGTGTAAATTGATGGTCAGTGTGAATCTCTATAATATGTAATATCTATATAATATATATGACACATGCCTTTGTTGTGGGAGACCCAGGCAGTCAATGTGTCCCTGAACAAGGCACCTAACACCTAGTTGCTCCAGAGGTGTGCAACCTCTGACATATATAGCAATTGTAAGTCGCTCTGGATAAAAGCGTCAGCTAAATGACATGTAATGTTATGTAATGTAATGTATAATGAAAGGCTATTCCATGCACCACTTTTTCCCTATTACTTCAAAGCAAGACAACCTCAAATCTTTTACATTTTGAATGCATTAGCTTCAATTGTGCTGAATTCAAATCAGTCAAGTTAATGTGTGGCAGGGAATAAATAATGTGCAAACAGTATTTGCCAGGGCAGAGTTGGCTGAAAAACAGACTGTTTTGAATGTTGACTGACTGTTGATTCTCACCCATATCTGTGACGGGCCACATCCCTTGACAATCTCTCAGACAGGTAGGCTCCGATACGGTCGAGCTTCTCTGGAGCTGACAGGGCGTAGAATGTCAGCTTCTCTCCATGTTGGCCTTCACCAGCCCATCCTAGGAGGGTGACAGAGATAGAAAGAAATGGATTTTACATTGTTCAAAATCCTAAATGAGTAGTTCACCCAAAATGAGAGTTCAGTCACTCTCAGAGGAGATGTACATGAGGCTGGTATGTCCACTAAACATAGAGGCTGCTCTGTTTGCTTCCACTGAGAAAACACATCAGTAGTTTTTTGACTGACATCAGGGTTAAAATGTAATGACAAATGAATGTATTCCCCTACTATTCCATAAACATTTCTGAGCTAATGCAATAGTGTGGGTACTGAAGTGTGCACTTCTCTTCAAAACCAAAATTGTAAGAGTATAACTAGTTCAATAAGTTTCCCCCTTGACCTACTTCACTGCTCTTCAGTCAGGTCAGGGGGAGGAGAGAGCTAAAAACATCTATAGTCCACTGAGATCCCGTTTACATTCAGGCAAAAGCCAAAACCTGCAGGCAGTGAACTGTGATACATGGGCTGAAGCACATTGTTCATCATTCACAAAAGATCCTAGCTGTTTTTTAGGAGACAAACAGTCACAATCAGCCACACTGATCTGGGAATACGTAAGCAATAACTACATTTTGACTTGTCATACTTTAAAAAAAAAACATTATTGATAACTGATCTTTTAAAGTGTCCCTGTAATTCATGACAGTGTGACAGTGAGCTGGCATGCACAATACCAAGGACCAGGAAACTGAAGCAGCTAAATGGAATTTAGCCGTCATTAACTTTATTATTTCCGCCCGTACTTTTTCCACTACTGTATAATTCAATTCAATTCAATTTTATTTATAGAATCAATTCATAACAAGAGTTATCTCAAGACACTTTACAAGGACCCAACAGTTCTAGTAGTTTCCTCCAGAGCAAGCAACAGTGCGACAGTGGCAAGGAAAAACTCCCCTTTGGGAAGAAACCTCGGACAGACCCAGACTCTTGGTAGGCGGTGTCTGATGATCGGTTGGGGTTAGAATGAAGAGTGGCAATTAAAAAAATAGTAGTTTGTAGTAGTTCTTTGTAGTAGTTTGTGGCATAGCAGGGTACTGTGCAGCATTACAACGCACAGCAGGACGTAGCTGGGCACCGCAGATCGTAGCAAGGAAGGGAATGTGTAGCGGGACCATGGCGACAGCTGCAACCATGATTTTGGAGCCTCCTCATTCCAAGGAAACATGTACAGTATATGTTGCATTAATTCAATGATTATGTTTAAGGACAGCACAGGGCGCTAGCTCTGCTTCTGTTTGTTTCTCTAAAACATTCTGTGGCTGGAAATCAGTAGACTATACTATGGGGTTTTTGTTCACTAGAGTCAATCCTTTTGTAGTTCCGTAGACAAACATTGCAGGCTTCTGTAAATTGTTAACAGAGTAAATTGTAGTCTTTTCACCAATGATAAACTCAATCATAGCCATTGAAATTTAAACTATTGTACACTACTATGGGGATATTTTTGTTTACATGCAGGTGATACATGCAAAGAATACAACCTATATTAAAGAACCTTAACATCAATTATCTGAGAGAACCACTGAAATACAGTAAATGTGTACAAACACACCCACATGGTCACACAGATTGACATAATTTTGAGTAAATGTTATTAGACAGCTTCATAAACCGTTACAGGGATACAAATTAGTTATGGTCTTAGCCACAGCAGCATAGAGCCAAACTTAAACTCCCTCTCTAGGAGCACGTAGCAGGTGTACATGCACACAACAAAACAGGAAAATGAGGTCTGCGTGGACTACTGTCCCGTGTACTGCAGTTTTGTCCTCAGATCAGATTGCTAAAGTGGGTTACTGCGGTAGCAAAGAGGCACTTTTGAAAAGTTTCCTCTGCAACAAATCAGCCCCTTCTTCTCCACTCAAATTAATTCTCTTTGAGTCATATGTATCAGATCTCAAATAGTAGTAAAGCTGGGGTCTGTAGTTTGATATCAACAGCTTTGAAGAAGATGGGAAAAAAGGTCTGTGCTGCCATTTTTTCACATCTTACAATTCCTACATTTAAGATATTATTATAACTGCGTTTATATTTACCGGCCAGGGTTCCGATTCAAGGTGTTTTCATCCGTTTTTTTGATTTGTTTAACTGTTTTACAGTTTTTTTAAGTTCAATAAATGCAACATCTTTCTATCAGTAAGTCAATGAGTAATCATGTTAAATAAACATGATTTCAACACTGGTCAAAAATAATTGTGATTATAATTTTTCCCATAATCAAGCAGCCCCAACACAAAGTCACTTGAGCTTCTCACCTCTGGGTCTTCTGGGAAGATGTTGTCTACCAGTCTCTTGTACCGAGGCCTGAGGGCCCCGCAACAACCACAAACCCCTGAGGAAGACAAAAGAAAGAGCGAGATGGTCAATTAGACTTGTGCAGCATGGCACAAATGTAATAAAAACAAAAAGAAAGAAAAATAACAAGTAAACAAGTCTTTTTTCATCCAGTCTCTGTTGCAGCACCGTGTATCTGTGCTGTGTAAGCCTGTGTTAATGAAAGAACACAGTGCCGATGTAATAAGATAACTATCAGCCACTTGTTCCAAAGGTTAGACACCCTACATACGGTCGGTGTACAATAATAATAATTTGAATTTTATATTTTTTATAATTTTTTACAAACTCAAAGCCGCTTAGTCGCAGTAGGTAGTTATTGACACTAATTAGTGTCATACAGTCATTCTAAGTAAGCAACTAATTATGACTTCACATTAATAGCATACTGTATCACTACAGAGGTAATGATGGAAAAATGAGGTGATGAAAAACATGTCATAAAGATTAAAACAAAGAAAAAATGAGCATTTAACTTGTGTAGCTGTAACAGTAACAACTGCCAAATTGACTTGTCGGCAAGGAAACCAAAGCTGCAGCTAATAAAATAATAATGGGAAAGCAGGATCTAGAAAATGGGGTGGAAAAAGGTCTTCAGTTGGGGGAAGCGAATACCCTGCAAGAATGCCAAAATATGCCAAATGTTGAAGTGAAATCACCAGTGTCTATACTTGTGTGATGCTACAATTACAATGTGTACCACACACACACACACACACACACACACACACACACACACACACACACACACTTTTTGATGTTGCATCGAGAAAGGCAAGATAGGCAGCAAAGGGAGAGTTGGATTCTGATTGGTTGAAGGAATTCAGCAGTGGTGAGTCATAAAGAGACCCTGGGAGAAGAAAATGAAGAAGAAAAAAAGAGAGACATAACCTCCAAAAACTCTAAATGCATCATTTAACCCTTCATGAAGCTCTGCGTAACAATTATCCTCTTCTTGCTTACGCCAAACGAGGATATGAGTTTAGGAGTCACAAAAGAGAATGACAAAAAGTAGGTCAAGTTTAATGAATATTCTGACACTTCAAATAGAATAAAATGAAATGTAGTGTTAGAAAAAAAAAAACACTGCAAAGAAAAACCTTTTCTTCTATCCTTCCTCCCTCGCTAACGACATCAGTTCCCTTCCTTCTATTCTCCTAAAAGGAAAATTGTTCCATTATTCATTATTTTACTTTGCTGTTAGACCGATTGAAGCATTTGATTGCACTAAAACCCCTTCTGAGAGCATACTGACCAGACATTTACTAAATTGCCAGCTGCTTAGTTGCCTAACCAATACAAATGGATGAGCTGAGCTGTGCTGTAACACCACTTTGCAAGACACAGAACAAGTTTTCTGTGCAGTATTGATATCCATGTGATATGAATCCCCCAAAAATACAATACATAGAAAAATGGGGGAAAAAGATGTGGACCCAACACAAAATATAATAGTACTGAAACTAACATTACAGATTGATTTTGATTAATTGATGAATGGTTAAGACAAATAGTGAAAAATTCACTAATTCAGTTTTTACAGCTTCAAGTTGCATGTTTTTTTTGTCTGACCAACAGTCCAAAAACTACAGATGTTCAGTCGACTATAACATATAAAAAAAAAATAAAAAAATAAAAAAAATGCGGATCTTCACATTGGAGAAGCTGGAAGCAGCAATAACTTCAACGATTAATCAATTATCAAAACTGTCTCTGGTTCATTATCTGTCGATCCACTAAGCGTTTCAGCTCTATGTTATATTGCTTCCATGTCCATCCATTCATAGAGTTTGTGTGACTGTAACTCCATGAACTGAACTGAGATGATGATTTAAATATGAAATGAATTGCATACTTCAAACGTTTAATATTGTTGTTCATTACCAATTTTTAAAATCTAGAATGACGGATACAGCAACAACAATGATTAGCGTCAACATCGCAACGTCCTGCGATGTGACTATCGCACATGCGCACATCGCGATGTTGATGCTAAAACACAATATCGTTCAGCCCTAGCTGACAAGAGAAAGTCAATATAGTCCTGCAAGGAGAATATCACACACTTTGGATGTGGGTCTTAAAACAATATTGGTTAGCCCTATGGGTACTGTATGTGTGGAAACCATCTTTTACACCAAAGCAATGAGGCTCCGAAGGCAATAAAAGGGTGAATGGCTACATTAAATTAGAGCTTTTAGCCAAAATTCATTCATCTATTTACACACGATGGCAGCAAGCTACCATGCAAGGCACTGCAATCTGGGAGTGACTCGTGTATCGTGTATAGTGTATCGTTTGGATTTTTCCGATTTTCTAATGCCGAACCAGTACTTTTAAAACGATTTTGATTCCTAAACTAATTCTTGAAAAATAAAATATATAATCACTTAGTTTTTTTAATTGAAAATGATTTAAATTTACAATATATTAACATTTTAAAGTAATTAAATATAAAAAAGTAAACATAAGTCATCGAACACACAACTACAATGATTTAACAATAAATAACAGTTACACTATTAACAAGTAACAACAAAATATATGTTGAGTTGGTATGCTAACCTCTTCAATTCAATTCTATTCAAGAGTTATCTCGAGACACTTTACAGATAGAGCAGGCCTAGACCACACTCTATACTTTACAAGGGCCCAACAATTCTAGTAATTCCCCAAAGAGCAAGCATTTAATGTGACAGTGGCGAGGAAAAACTCGTTTAGGAGGAAATCTCGGACAGACACAGGCTCTTCGTAGGCGGTGTCTGAAGGTGCCGGTTGGGGGTGTGATGACCAGTGGCATTAACAGTCACAATAAAAGATAATGGAACAGTGACTAGAAATAGTAGTTGTAGTAGTTCATGGCATAGCAGGGCACTGAAGGGTGTTACAGGCCCTAGCAGGGCACAGCAGAACATAGCAGGATGCTGCAACTCCTCACTCCCTAACTATGAACTTTATCAAAGAGGAGAGTTTTAAGTTTACTCTTAAAGGTGGTGACAATGTCTGCCCCGAACCCAGACCGGAAGCTGATTCCACAGTAGAGGAGCCTGATAGCTGAAGGTCCTGGCTCCCAACCTACTTTTAGAGATTCTACACAAGTAACTCTGAATTCTGGCAGTGCAGTGCTCTTGTGGGACAATAAGGCACTTAGAGCTCTTCAAAATAAGATTTAAAAGGATTTTAAATTCAATCCTGGATTTTACAGGAAGCCAATGCAGAGAAGATAACACAGAAGAAATATGATCTCTTTTCTTAGTTCTTGTCAGAACACGCGCTGCAGTATTCTGGATCAGCTGTAGAGTCTTAAGGGTTTTATTAGCGCATCCTGATAATTATTATAATTATATAATTACAATAGTCCAGCCTGGAAGTAACAAATGCATGCTCTAGTTTTTCAGCATCGTTTTGAGACTGGATGTTCCTAATATTGGCAATGTTTCGAAGATGAAAAAGGCTGTTCTTGAGATTTGTTTTAGATGGGCGTTAAAAGATATATCCTGATCAAAAATAACTCAGATTTCTGACAGTAGTGCTAGAGGCCAGGGCAATACCATCCAGAGTAGTTATATATTTGGATAATGAGGGTCGGAGGTGTTTAGGACCCAGCATAATAACTTCAGTTTTATCTGAGTTTAACATCAGAAACTTGTAGGTCATCCATGATTTTATATATTTAATGCATGCTTGAAGTTTAGCTAACTGACTGGTTTCATCTGGCTTGGTTGATAGTTATAATTGAGTGTCATCCATGTATCACTGAAAGTTAATTGAGTGTTTCCTAATAATAATGCCTAGAGGAAGCATATATAAAAAGTGAATAGAATTGGTCCAAGCACTGAGCCTTGTGGAACTCTAACTTTACCGTACCTAGAGGATTTATCGTAAATATTAACAAATTTATATTGATCAGATAAATAGGACTTAAACCAGCTTAGTGCAATTCCTTTTATGCCAACTAAATGTTCCAGTCTCTGTAACAGGATGGTATGGTCAATAGTGTTAAATGCAGCACTATGATCTAGTAAAACAAAAATGGAGACAAGTCCTTTGTCAGAAGCAGTTAGAAGGTTGTTAGAAATTTTCACCAGTGCCGTCTTTGTGCTATAATGCTTTCTAAATCTTGACTGAAATTCCTCAAGTAAACTATTGCTATGTAGAAAATCACATAACTGATTAGCGACTACCTTCTCAAGGATCTTGGAGAGAAAGGGAAGATTAGATATAGGTCTATAGTTGGCTAAGACCTAGGATCGAGGGAGGGTTTGATAAAAGGTTTATCACAGCTACTTTAAATGATTGTGGTATATAACCTGTTAATAAAAGACATATTGATCATATCTAGCAATTAAGTGTTAACCATGGGTAACGCTTCTTAAGTAGCCTCGTTGGGATGGGGTCTAAGTGACAGGTAGCCATCTAGCTGAAGAGGCCTTTAACATTAATTGTTGAAGGTCTATTGGATAAAAGCAATCTAAGTATATGTCAGGTCTGGTATGGAGCACAGAGGGAAAATATGGCATTTTAAAAGTTAAAAAGTTTAAAAGCTACATTTACGATAGCTAGCTAACAGTAGACTACAGAGAATCGGCGCAACAGAGGGAAAATATTTGCGTTCTAATCCCGGTCCGATTCCTACGGGTTGCGTAGGAACTGGTTCTATAGTGGAACCGGGTTTCGGTACCCAACCCTAAGGATTGAATCCCTAACCCTGGACAACCAGCTCCATCTCCTGTGCCACAGTCACCCTAATAATGCTCCCTCTTCTGGGCTACTTTCCTGCATTCATTAGCCTTCTGGTATGTTATCGGGGACCTACAGCTGGGAGGAGGGCAGTCAGTACAGGCAGGATGTCCTTGAAAAGCCTTCTTAATAGAGTAAAATGCATATGTAGTGACTTAACTACTTAGAAGCCACTCTGGTTCAAGTCCTCTGTCTGCTCTCTAAAAGTTCTGCTGAACTCTGCAGCAGGAGCATTGCTGGCACTCAGGCTTATCTCTGAGAGTTATGTGTCTATTCATAGTGCTGCTCCTGTCTCCTCCGTTCCTTCAGATACTAATGAGGCCTCTGCAACCAACCCACCCCCTCTTCCGTCTACCATCCCTCCATCTCTTCCTCCCGCACCAACTCAACCTCCCTCTCTACCACCTTTGGTACATTGGCCCGGTGGCCAGAGTATAGGAGTCGCCAATAAAAAATTCAAGACGTCCCAAGAGTAGAGAGGAAGAGGTGGAGGACAAAGAGTGACACAGGCAGCTCAAGAGAAACAGAGATGCAAGTGTGATGGGGGGAGGTGGATTGTGATGCACTGAATGAGTCATAGATTAGTGCTACTTATTGCATCTTCTCTGTCCAGCACAAATCTGTCCTGTCCTCCCTGTCAGCAGTAGAGATAAGAGATTTTTGGGAGTAGAACGATATCATAGAAAAAAAAAATGTATACAGGGAAAACAGTATTTTTTTGTGCAAAAATCCACAATCCCCTGTGTGTAGCAATGAACGTGTTATTTCCACTACCGTGCTGCACTGCAAGCATCTGAGTTTTCCATACAATTAGGTCATTTCAATACAATTGGTTTTAAGCAAGTTCTATTCATGGGTACTTGTTGTGTGACTGTAAAGTGAGGTGAGGTAGAAGGTTAATTGCACGCAGTGTTAAAATAAATTTTAACTAACTAGAAAAGCAAGTCCTCAAATTTGAGAAGCTGAAACACATGATTTTTGTGTGCCTTTTTGATAAATTACTTAAACGATTAATCAATTATCAAAATTGTTGTCAATAAATTGACAAGTCATTGAATTGTTTCAACTCTAAAATGCAACTGCAATCATTTTAAACATAAACATAGTCTGCTCCTAACATACTTAGGACTTACAAATGTCCGGCAATACCATGTTTATGTTGGAAATGACTTCAACTTCCTCATTGCCATGCCAAGGGAATACTGTATAGCTTTAGCGTTTTGTTGAGTTTGTGTTAAAAACAAGAAAAAATAAGTTGGTGAGTGTTTCCAGTGTTAGTAATTGTGGGTTAGTGTGGAAAAAGCTAAGAGAGATCAGCAATGTGGGTGGACAAGAATTTGGACGACAGTGGTGAAAAGCGCACACACACAGGGGGTCTCACGACATCCACCCACTCTGCATGGCAAGCTGACAACACATTTAGGGGCTGGACACCAAGCGGCACCATACACACTCATACATACACCCACACACAAACACGCTCACATGGAACAATGAATTACTGGTTGTTGGTAGACAAAATTAGACAATAAGGAGAAGGCGGACATCTCTGCAGCCTGGTGCACCAGACTTGGGGAACTTTGGCCTGTGTGATGTCTCTTACTTGTTTCACTGATTGTATGCTAAGCTACACCCCCATGCAGAAATAATTTATGTGTGCATTATGTGTACACCTGTGCCGGGCTTTTCCACCCCTCAAATGACCGCAGCATGGAGCCAGCCAATCACAATGCTATTTTTATCCCTGTAACAATGGGCCGGTACATTAACAGATTATACTCTCCATTTCCTCCAGGATGTCAGCTTAACGTTTGCACATTAGGGTGAGAGAGATAGAGAGAGAGAAGGAAGAAAAAAAACTGCATGCTGAAGTGAGAAAAATGAGGGCAAACAAAAAATACATTGCTCTGAAAGACGTGGAGACACGGTCAAGTGTTAATAGGAGTAATGCACAAACCAAATAGTTTGTGCATGGAATATAATAGTCAAACTAATTTCACACACACACAAAACCTGGTGTCCCGAAGCAGCCCTGCTGTTCCCAAAGTCACATGGCTGACAATAAGCCTGCACGATATTGGAAAAAACTGACATTACAATATTTTTTTCCTCTGCAATATATATTTTGATATGAAAAAAGAAAAAGTAACTTTTAAAAGATGACAGAAATAGCTCTATTTGGAAATAATAAATCATTCTTGATTACGGCGGTGATTTTGTAGGGGAGTGCATCTACATAGAAGATGAACTATGATAAACTTTAATGCTTTACAAACACCAAAGCAAGTAAGCTCTGTGACTAGGCCTACTCTGCTGATGGGATTTTGGAGAGGGAAATTAGGTAAAAATAAGCTGGTTCACTAGCATGACATCACTATATTCATATAATACTATCAATCTAGGCTAAAGTGTATGGCAATGACTGCATGTTGCTTTCTCTAAATTTCAGGTTGTGGTCAACTAGTGGGGCCAGCTCGTTTGATAAATTGATCACATCTGCGCGTCACGCTCATTAGCAACAAACTCTGTGTATCCAAGAACAATTAAATCAGTGTAAATGACGTTATATCAGACACAGATTTCTGTTGTAGATTAGTGTTACGTTTCCAGTGTTGCAGCTCCAAACCGTGTTAGTTGAGACGGACGGACCCCTTGTTTCTTTAGGCTAACTACAGTATATTAGCTTTAGCCAGGCTGGTAGCAGCTTTCTGCTTGTTTTTTATAGGCTAACTATATTAGCTTTAGCCTGGCTGGTAGCAGCTTTCTGCTTGTTTTTTATAGGCTAACTATATTAGCTTTAGCCTGGCTGGAAGCAGCTTTCTGCAGGGGGAAATGGCCGGGAGAATTATGTTGCATTAATCAGGTGATTTAGTTTGTATTTGCAGCGAACATAAAACACTGACTACTGTAGCTTCACTGACTACCCATCAAAACTATGCGCATGACTGTGTCAGCGACAGCTGCTGCCTACGGTACTTTTCTACACACGGAGATCCTCACTTCCCATAACAATAACCCCCGTCGGACTAACGTCACATACACACGTTGCCCACATAGCTACCTGTCTTAAAGGGGAAGGGTTGGCCGGTACTTTTGTACTTTTCAACACTATCAAGCAGCAAAAAAGGATTAGCGTCAACATCGCAACGTCCTGCGATGTGACTATCGCACATGCGCACATCGCGATGTTGATGCTAAAACACAATATCGTTCAGCCCTAGCTGACAAGAGAAAGTCAATATAGTCCTGCAAGGAGAATATCACACACTTTGGATGTGTGTCTGTCTGCAAGAGAGACAGAACCGTCAATAAACATTTAGACCTCACCTTTACTTGGGGTCATGCAAAGCACTGGTTTTACAGGCCAGACTCACACCAGCACATATACAAATATACAGAAGCAAACACTCTGTAGCCACCTCCATTCTGTGTGTTCATACCTGTGCATAATACATGACACTTCTTATGACGGGTACAAAGCATGTTGTGTTTCAGGGGTGTTATTACATAAGAGGGAGTGGGGAGAGACAGACCAAGTCCTGCTATTTTTAAATCAGCAAACAAAGATGGACAAATCATCCTTAAACAGCAGATTGCACACAGTAAAATGCAATCGCACAACGAAATCTTCAAATACACAGAGAAAACAAGACAAGAAGCGAGTAGAATGTAAGCAAATAGGAGGAGAGGAGGTGAGTATAATAGAGAAGGGGCTGATAGCATTAGGGGAACCATGACAAAGAGTAAGAAAATGGGATTTTTTGTCACTAAGGCATGCATGGTATGACAGCTATTTAAATGTGTTGCATATATAACTACAACATCAGTCACGACAAGCCCTACCCCATTGAGAATGTATGTTCAGGCTATAGACACGCATGCATAGTTCACACACTTTGCAGAGGCATATGTACAATATATATATATATTTTTTTTTTTTTTCAGACATCAATCCATGTGTGCAAGTCAGATTCAACGTACACATTTGATCCAGCGTGGGTGGAAGCAAACGTGGCTGGTATAATGTGACCAACAGACTGATGTACAGATCCAGCTGCCAACAAATCCTCATAACACAAGGGCAATCCGACACACTATGAATCACAGTCAAACAGGCACTGAAACTGGGCTATGTGGGACTCAAGCGCAGAGAACTATTTCCATACAGTAGCTCACCAGTGCGCTACACAGTAAAGCCTACTGAGCTTGTTCTTCCAGTGTCTGTTTTGTTTTTCATTAGCCTACTTACCAAAGCCTTTTTCTATCAATAGTCTACCAACTCAAAGCAGACTACATTTTTTGATTAGTGCTGATCAATGAGCTATATATCATCATGTCCCCGAAACACCAGCGATTCAGCAAACGCAAACACCAAGAGCCTTTTCTCATTAACTCGCAAAAAAGTACCACACATTTTAACAGCACATATGCATTCTACGTTTCCTGTTTTAAAGGAAGCAGGATTTTATCATGTGCTACCCCTACTATTGAAGAATCATGAAAAACATTAAGGAATAACAAAAAAGTAAATGTTTAAAAGTAAACAGTTAGCTGAATATGTTATGTAGAGGACACGATGTTACTACCTTCACTATAACAGAAGCAAACTATTTAATTAAAAAGTGTTGAGACTAAGGTGTCTAGTACCAAAAATAAACATATCCAAATCGGTGTCTCCTCGGAAGCTGATGCTGTAATTTAATAGAGCAGTATCCTGTTCTAACCAGAGTCCAAGTTCCCATAATGCGCTTTAAGCAGACAAGACACTGTAGTTACAGCTGCAGTCAAGAAAGCAGAGGAACCGGGTTTTTAGAATGTCGGAAAACTGACAGAACGCTGGCTGCTTCACATTACTCGCATGCTTACAACGGAACACACACAGATACACAATGGAAGAGTGTTTGTTATTCTTACCGTACATCGATCGTGATGTTGGAGTCGCTCACTATAGACCCTTATGTTTTCTTAATGCAGCTTCAGTGACTTACACACACACACACACACACACACACAAACACACACACACTACTGTGCCAAGAGTCACTAAAAATCGCACACAGACACACACACACACACCGCTCACTCTGGTAAAAATGCCTGCACGTGTGCTTGTCGCTAAAATGCGCACCGTGATTGGTGCAGAGCCTGGCTGGATGCACTGAATTACACACTCTCCCTGCCGTGCCGACACACACGCACACAAAAGGGGGCTGAAAGACAACGTCAGAGAGAAGCATGCCGTGATGACCTTGGATTTTCCTGTTTCCCTTCTGCAACAGCACTCTTTCTGAAGAGGGTAGCTCAGATCTCACATGCAGGAGCAAATACAAACACACCCTCCTTACTTCTAATCATTTTTCTCAGTTGCAGAAAAAAAAAAACAGAAAGGGGGCGGTTGGGGGCCGAATAAGAAAGAAATATGCATCACAGGTATAGAAAGGGAGAAGACCCTCCTTTTCTCCCTCTCTCCACCCCCTGCTCTTTCCCTTCTCTCCATCATTAGCCTTCCCATGCCTCCTGCTTTACTTACTTTCAGTTTCCCCTTTTATACTTGAATGCAACTTTCCACCACATCTCCTTCCATTTTCAAGCCCAATACCAAAATATCTATGCAATTATATAACCTTTTTATTATATTTGCTTTTTTATGCGAAACTCTGAAATATTATCCTTTTCAAGATCTTACTATTGATTTATTCTCTTTCAGGTTTAATTTTCCAAAACCGTAGTGCATAAACACAAAGCTGTTCAGCAGCTGGCTCACTCATGACAGAGCTTCTCCCCTGCACATCAATGTACTGCTGCATGAGCAAACACGTATAAACCAATGCTTCTATCTACATTACAAAACAGCCGTAAAACTGTGACAAACAGGAAACCAAATATTATGTTCACATAATTGGCTCTAATGCACAAGATTGCGGTGAAACCATGAAGCTGACAACACTGCAGGTAAAAGCATGTAAATGAGTGCTTGAAATAATATGTATGCCTACTCAACCTTTTGATTCCCTTCCTTTATTTTTTCCAAAAAATAAAAAAAAAATACTTCCAAACATGTAATGAATTTTCAAGACCAACTATCAGCATTTAAAAAGTCATTTTGGAAACAATCTAAGATAGAACCAGCTTACAAGATGTAAGAAAGTAAAGATCAAGTGTAATGCTTGGTTTTGCAATTACCAAAAGTGCTCTGCTGATTGAACAAAGATAGAGTGGGCTCCATCAGAACCGGTTCAATGAATTAAAAGATGTTGGTCAATTGTTCTCAGTTGGGCAGCAAATAAAAAGAAAAAATATCCAGACATAGCTGTTCATCTGTAGGCTGCATCCTACTACTGCATGGAAATATCATCCATTGGCATTCACTGCAGCTTAGTATTAGTATGCAATAATTGTGATACTTTTAATAAACTCCTTCAGGATAAGTTCATCCCTATGCTTACTGTGAAATATGTTTTCCTTTTTTCTTGGGTTAAATAACAGGGGTCTTGTGCAATATTTGCTTGAATGATCATTATAGTTTACAATCAAGCTTTGTTTTCCTCACTCTCGAATGCCAGAAATTCTGGTTCCCGTCTGATCAGCAATATTCCCTGTGGAGCTGTAAGTATCTCTTCCTGATGGAAGAACAAACATTTTTCTTATCCAGCATAAAGCATTCACTAGCGTAAGACCCAGACTGAATATGAATGAAATTTCCCTTTAATCAGTCAACACTGTTTAACAGCAACCTGGGCCAAGCACCAATCACAGCCAGTGGTCATTTTGAGGTTGGCCTACTCAAGTGCTTAATGACCCTCTACAAACTACAAAATAATTCGATGAATTGATTCCCAAGACAGGAGGCAGCTGAGAGCTGCTCAGAATTTTCTTTTAGGCAACATGACATTTTTGTCGGGCATCATGGAACCATATGGAGAAAAGCGACATTTCAATAAAATAATTTCCTCTTCCTGCAACTTAGACCAAGAAGGAGCCAGAGAGAGAACAGAGGAGGTGGTGTTTTCACTTACCCTTGCCAATGCGATGGTCCAGAATGGTACGACAGTCCAGTGCCAGCCTCTGAGAGGCAGGGACATCAGGCTCAGGCAAGGGCATGGCAGGCAAACAAGCAAACAACAGCCCGAAAACACACACACACACACACACACTACTCCTTTTATAGACACAGAAAACCTCCTAACCAAAGCAAAAAACAAATGCAACACGACAAACAGCAGACTAAAAATCTCTTCTTTTCTGGTTATAATATTTCCAATAAACGTTTGAAAAGTAAGCCTACCAATAGTTACAAAAAAATGTAACCGCCATCAAATTCACAACTCTTTGATAGATAAGCTAAATTCTAAATTTACTCACTCCCATTCACTCCCCAGCTTGGCTGCAATAAACATTAGACACACGCAAACATACACATTCCCTTAGTCAAGCCTGAACAGAAACACCAATCCCAACTTCTGTGCAAAGTTTCACACCAACAAACATCCAAATTGACTTAGAGTCCCTGCTGAACACCAGCTTGTATGTCCCGGTCTTTAGCCTTCTTAGTAATTTATCTTGCATAGGAAGATTGGCTGTATTAACGAAGAGATTAGCGATTAGTCCTTATTCAATAGCAGCTCTGCGCTCTGTGTGCGCCTCTCTCATTAATAAACATCTCACTGACACAATGGACCTCACTATCCACCCAGGAGACACAGAGAGAGGGACACTGTGGGACAGCCATTCAGTCAGTGGGCTTGAGGTTTAAGGAATGAAGCCACAGCAGACGCCAACACATGGAACATGTCTGGTGAGGGATTTCTGTGCAAATTCACACATAACACATCACACACAAAAACATTGATGCACAGCTTCTCTCACAAAACATTTTCACAATCCGCAATGATTCATTGTGGATTTGGCAGCTCATACAACTAGTTTTATTTTTCTCAGCAGTTCACTTCTTCTGCAGTATACTACAGTAAACTTTTGGAGGGCTGTGATTATGTCTCCAAGGCGTAGTAAATGGGTTTAGTTTGATGTTGCCCACCTGTCATGTTGGATGCTAGTCACAAGGCGGCGTTGCTCTTCCAGGTTCACAGGGGAAGGGATATGTGTGGCACTTTAGTCCGGAACTGAGTCTCCACCGGCGCTTCGAAAATCAGGAAACCCGCTGGATTGTCTTTGGCCTGTGGTGGAAGTTAATATGACCGAATTAACCGATGCGCTAATAAATATTTGACACGTGAACATGTTTAAACCATAAAAATATGGGAAGTACCATGTGTTAAGATGAACGTGTACCTGACCCGTGACAAACATGTAACGGTAACTAACTTAGCTAATGTAACATCATATAACCTATTCGGACAGAAATCCCAAATCATGCCAGTAGCTAAATTAATGTAACTAACGTTAACGCTAACGTTAGCCATGTTAGCTATCGCAGGTTTTTATCTAACGTTAACTGTGTCCTCTCGTGGTATCTTGGTTACGTGTTTCGACACTTTTCCTCTGATGTCGATTATGTTTAGAGATAAACAATATCAAATCTAACAAGACTAACTCATTATTCGGAGCTTGCATTCGTCTACGCTATTAAGAAAGCAAGCTAACGTTAGCTAGCTAACTGCTTAACGAGAAGCCCCTGGCTGCAGAACAACGCTAATTTTAGTGTCGACGACCACATTACTTACCATGTAGGCTAGTGAGCAAAGTCAAAATCCTTAATGTGTGGCATAAGGACAGTTAACGTCAGCCACCTTGACTTAACTGTCCGACTTAACTAACCGTTGAAGTGACCGTCTCTAGTTTACTATGACAGGACACAGTACATTCAGTATCAGACAGCTGTTACTGGATAACCTAGATGTTTAAATGTGACGGACCCACCACTGGACAGCAGCTTCATGTTTTAGCATGTTGTACCCCTCAATATTTTTTACTGGATAAATATTGAAAAGATAAACACCATATTGTACAAACACCTGGTCAGATGTTTATGAGTGTATTAGGCATTTTTAAGTAGCCTATAATAATAAATGGATACTGTTACTGTTATTCTGCTCATAAGATAGATGGAGGGATTTAAATATGTCTGAAATTATTACTGATGTGTCAAATAAGCAACAGCCATATAGTTGTAAAAGTAATCCAAACATTGATAGTAATATGTAAATCGTGTTATATGTGTTATAAGCTACTTTAAATGTAGGCTATAAATCCATTGGTAATGTTGTTTCCACTGTTTATGTTTTGTTGTTATACATTGCTTTCATGGTTAGGCACTTTTATTTCAAAGTAAAGCTCCACTTGCCTTTTGGGTCAAAGACACCATTCTTAATTATTAATTAGTGAATGCTGAACCTATTTGAGTATGCAATCCTCTTTTCATTTACAGTCCAGATGATAGGCCTGTATCCTAATTTATGCACAACTTTTACAGAGTTCAGTTATCCAGACCTCTCCCATGTGAACAGTGATTGCAATAATTAATTTAAAAAGGCTATAATGCAATACATCAAATTATATTTTAAATCAATTTTCTGTAGCCTTTATTTGTGTATGGAACATTTTGCTTTTGTAAGTCTTTTTTTCTACCAGTTGGTGACAGCAGTGAGTCGGGATACAACCACAGACTGGATATGTGGGTGAATCTGATGGGAGATTAGGAGTGAAACAGTTTGCAATTTCTTGAGGTTATTATTGTGCATAAAAATTATTTAATTGCAATAACGTTACCTAAAGTATTCGTTAGGACAGTAGATCATTGATGGTGTACATGACATATCTGCCACCTTTATTGAAATCTGAATTTGGTGCTTCTCGGTGGGCCACTAAGGCATTTCACATTCCCAGTGTATACCTCACTAAACAACCTGATCTATGTGACAGTAGTTTTGTCCTCCCATTCTGCTGTCATCTCTTTTTCTGTTCAGCCTCCAGGCCATTGGTGCATAATCCTTTTTTGAACAGGTTACCATACCATTTTACTTATGTTGAGTTAATGGCTAAGCTAAAGCTCAAAACTAAGGGGTCTTGGGGGTTGTCATTTTAAGATATACTTGTTACTATAGTTTATTATTATTATTATCTACTTGAATAATGCTATTATTAGAGTAGACAATTGTTTGCAGAACTTAAGAAAATGTTAACCTCATAAAAAATGAATTAAAATGTTTCAGGATGGTTGCATGGCTGGACTACCAAACAGGCCTACTAGGGACATGTCCAAGAGTCTGGCTGTCCCTAAGCCGCAGGGCCTCTGTGTGATAGGATTTTTATTCAAATGTATTGTCGAAAAGCTAAGGGCTTGGTTAAAATTTTATTTGAGAAATATCCTTTACATTCACTATGAATAGAATAGAATGCCTTTATTTGTCATTATACACAAGTACACGGTACTTGTGCAACGAGATTAAAGCAATCCCTTTACAGCGTTGACACAAAAAATATAAGAATATAAGATAACAATATAAAATATCAAAAATCAAAAATATAAAGTCAGAGATATAAAGTGTAGGTAGTGCAGAGAGGGGGGGAGGGGGGGCTGTGGAGTGGAGTCAGTGCATATGTGAGTTCAGGGTGGTTATGGCCTTCGGGAAGAAACTGTTCTTGAGTCTGTTGGTCCATGCTCTGATGCACCTGTAGCGCCTTCCTGAGGGCAACAGGTCAAACAGATCAGAGCTGGGGTGGGATCTGTCCTTGATGATGTTCTCTGCTCTGCTGAGGCAGCGGGAGGTGTAGATGTCCATCAGGGAGGAGAGAGGGCAGCCGATGATCTTTTGTGCTGACCTTACAACCCTCTGCAGCCTCTCCCTGTCTGCCACGGTGCAGCTGCCGTACCAGACTGTGATGCAGTAGGTCAGCAGGCTCTCAATGGACGAGCGGTAGAAGGTCAGCAGCAGGTTGGAGTCATAACGTTAAAGCAAGCTTTACTATTACCATGCTAAGAGGAAAAGTCCATTGTTTCATAATTCATTCATGTGTGTTTGTTGAAAACATCAGTTTTGTGTGTGGTGGGGAAATGCCAAATTGTCAATTTGAAAGTGTTCTGGCACAATCTCTGCTCTGGTCAGCATCTGTTTCAGTTTGACCCTAACTGACCTGTAGATGTCTTCACTTTCAAGAGCTCTGTGATACTGCCAACAAAGGCTTACATGCATTTACCGTCTAACTCTAGTGTCACAACACCCATGCTTACTCAGAGCGTTTGTGATGTAGATCTCTGTGTCCAGTATAAGGGAAATGTTTGGCAAGCACATAGGCCAAAGGGTCAGTTCTGTTTCTGGTCTGGCTTGAGTGTGTGGGAGAATCAGCCGATCAGTGGGCAGTCAGAGTATCCTTAATACTAATTATTATTTGGGTTATCAACCTCACAGGCACTCCAAATAGAGTCACTACTGTAAATGAAATGACAGACATTCACAGTCTTTCACTTTGATTTCTCATAATGAACAAAAAGGCTGTGTTATATTATAATGATTTACAATTAATTAAAATGATTTCCCTTTTTCTAGTAACTAGTAAGCATGCTTACCATGTTTAAGAGAGCTATGCTGGTGTAGTAGCACTTGTAGAACTAATTGCCTTAGACCTGGCAGCTATTTTAGATGTACAGTAATCAGCAAGAAAGGCCTGAGCTACGCAGTCACGGTTGGACAGATGGGAACTCATTAGATCAGCCAGTGTCATAAACTTTAAACCAGCTTACAACCATTGGGACCACAGACCTGCTGATGCTATCAGCCCAGTAAGTGCTCTTCTTCATCCATACTAAGGGATGTTTGTGTGTTACAACACACACATTTAACCACAATTGCATGGGATACAATGCTCATAACATACAATACAAAAATATCCAAAAAATAACACAAATTTGTAAGAACATCTCTACATTGGTTACAGATTAGTCTTTGCTATGCATTACCATTAACCAGCCAAAAAAAGCAAAAACAACCAGATGACAATGAGCAGGAGAGTTTTGAAAATTTGTAATGAGACCCTATGGAGAAGTAATTCAATCAAGCGTATACAGTGTTCTAGAGTACAGCCTCGACACATTTCAAATCAAGCCAAGACAACATAGAGACATGTCTGACAATCCTGACATTGCTTTCTATCATCAAAAATCAGGTATAACACTTGTTTGAAATGCCCAAATGATGAAGTATACTGTATGTTAAGCCATATTCTTTTGTGATTAACAACTTTTTTATTTTTTAACAAAATACAAAACAAACAACTCTCAGCATCCGCATAAAGCATAGGTTTATGCACTATACCTTCTACCATAAAAACCTAGGAAGTTAGTCTTTAGGCACAAACCTGAATTTAAGGTTTTCAGGTAATGTTGTTGTCACCCTTGCCCATACTGACATAACCAAGAGCCCAAAGGCAATATGGACAATGACATCTGATTGGGAGTAGAGTAAATGAAAAAGAAAAGCAAGAGATAGTATATGAATAAGCACTCAGTTGTATTGACATTTAATTTTAATTGCCATGTCTGCTTTTAAAAGATTTGGTTGACTTGCCCAAAGGCTGAGAGCATTGCATTTATCTTGCCGTTGTCTTGTTGCCAATGATCTGCCAGCTTTGCAGGCAAGTAAGAGTGGCTTTCTGACTTATCAATCCTCTTTGCACTCCTCACTGCAGCTCTGCTTGATTTCATTTCAAAACAGTTCAGGTGTTGACCTACAATCCTGCCAGAACGGCACCACACATCTTGGCTGGATCTTTATCCGTTTTGGACGCTTCATCCCAGTGGGGACTATTTCAGTTTTCATTTTGTCTTTCATGGATTATGCCTTCATTTTCAGATCTGCATACAATTCCTGTGCCATGGAATCAGCAAAAGTGGATAATGACGGGCGGGACAAGTATATCCTATGGCAAATGTTGGACATGACGAGAAGATACACAATATGTAAAACAATACAGGTCAGTTGTGGCCACAAGCCAAAATGTGTTTGTCTGCCAATTAAGTTGTTTGTATACAGTTGCTAGATTAATGATGACTTTAGACTTATCCTCTTCTCCATTCACTTTAGAAGTAAGTGACATTGTGCCAGAAATCACTACTCTGATAGTCTTGTTTTCTCAGAAAAGGTGTGGACTATGTCATACAGGCTGCCTGAATTCAAATAATGTGTGTATTAAAATGTAATAAATAAGTCTGTATTTTATTTTAATATTAGAGTAACAAGAGTAACAAGTGATCCTTCAACAGCAGAGAAACTTGAATGCTTGCTGTGTAATCAACAAGTCCATAAAACATTGCTGCCATATTACAGTTTTCACTCACGTGTTGACTATTTTCAGTCGTAATGACAGCCTTAATTAAAAATGCAACTCTTCTAATAGGAAGTGTTTAATCATATCCAGTCTGTGACGATCCAACTCTTGAAAGTGGACTTTGAGCGTGTGGGACAGCAGCATCAGGAGCCAGAAGGAGCTGGAGGAGTTTAGCTCTGGGCATTAATCAGCTCAGGTCTAAATCTATTCTAAATTTGGCCAACAGGTAATTTGTGGGAAAGATGCCTGTCTTCTGGCACACACTGTGTCAACACATGGAGCCTACCAGGTGGCCCTTTCCAACATGCTGAATGTTTGCAGCATAACCAGTTCTGTCCACAATAAACAATAAAGATGGTTGGTAGATTATATCAGGAGCCACAAAGGCTATACGATCAATGGCGGTTTATTCACGCTCACAAAAAATCTTTTTCAAGATTCAGCATTCAAAATCAGTTTATACTGCAGTGGAAAGTAACAGTATGGAAGATGTAGAGATGATGCAGTGGTAAATCAGAAGGTGGATAAACTGTTAATTAAAACCAGCAATCCTAAAAAGGAAAGAAATAGCAATATGAACCAAATTATTTCAAAGCTTTTCCAATCAAATTATAAATCTTATAATATATATACAGTATACTGTATATATTTTTTATATATATAAAATGTTTAATTGTTGCTACACTGTAAAATTATTTTCATTGATTCAAGACTAACACTACACAACGCAACCTGCATTAGTTCATAATCAATAACAAATAACATGATTGACAAAATTCTTAATGATCTTTTACAGGGCCTACTTTACAAATGTGTTCTACCACAAATTATGATATTCAGCTCAATTTGTAACATGTCCTTGTGGTTGTACTCATTTTTTTTATTTTTTTATAGAAAAACGGTTTAAAAAATTCAAGAATTGGCCCAACACAGAAAGGAACAGCAATTTTATATTGCACTTCCATAAAGTTGGGCGACTTACAGGAGACAGAGTAAAAAAAAGAGTACAATGAAACTCTGATATCTCTCCTTTAGTCAAATGAGCAGAAGTTGAGATATGCGGAATTTGAGTCCAATTGAGTCAAGCTCCAGAAAATATCTATATCCTCCATTTCAAATAATGCAATTTGAAAGAACCCCTAACCCTATGCAAAACACCCACATCTTTTCAACTTCATCCCTCCATTTTGTAAGACTTTCTGTTAAAAAATAAGTTTTTTAACCCACAAAAATGTCAAACTCTTTACTCCAGGCTGCTGCCTCTACCTGATCTAAGACCAACAGATGAGGTTGGCTATCTTATCACCATGGTGACCTTCTCTGAGACAACACAGGTCTTCCCCATAGAGCTGCGTGAGCCGACCTTCCATTCCAGAACCCTGTCCCCTGGGCTGCGGCGGAAAAAGATGCTTTGGCAGAATGCTGTAAAACACATCATTAACCAGAAGGAGCTCAGCATCCAGGTGATGAAACCGTTGTTGTGCTGTTTTTTTTTTATTGTTTTGTACATATTCCCCTCTAATTAGACATATGTGGTATCCTCAGAACCACTGCTAACTAAACTGAAACTCATGCTTTGATGTCAGTGCCTGACCATGTCTGTATCAACATCATGAATACGAATTTTTGGGCCACTGCAGCTTGAATCCAGACCACCCATGCTGGAACGAAATGTTTAATTCAATTAATTTAGCTGAACAAATACTACAGGCCAGTTCAACAACAACAACAACAACAACAACAAAAACTTTCTCCCTTAGTCTAGCTATGCAAATAGTTTTGGTTTTACAGTATCTGCCCAGTCTTTTAATACAACAGAGATAAATAGAATTTAATTTGTGGTGCTCAAAAATATTTACATATAATATATACGTAAATAATTTTGGTGGCGGATAAGCAGATTGATATAGATATCCGAAAATCTGAGTGAATAAAATAAAAAACTACAGCAAATATAATGTAAAGCCAAGCCTACCATATAGGCTGGATAAAAGAGACAACTTTCTACATGGACATAAGAAGAAGAAGAGGGGGACTGGTAGCTGGAGAGATGCCAGTTCACCTCCTGGGCACGTCCAAGGTGCTCTTAAGCAAGGCATTGAACCTCCCCAAATGCTCAGGCCGCCTGTTTAGCAGTCGCAGCCCACTAACTCTAACATCTCTCCATTTGTGCATGTAAAGGACCTGAGCATGTGTGTGTATTTCATGCGCTGTGTGTAATAACAATAGAGTATAAATTGTAATTTCCCCATTGGGGATTAACGAAGAGTATAAATTAAATAATGTAAAATAAATAAAATTAATCAGTGTGCTTTCCAACATAAATCCATTTCTTTTTGGGAAAAGTGCTAGATCTTACAGTGTACACATCTGATTTTCTGTTGGGTTTGACAGGTGGGTGTGGAGCCAGCACGTAAAATCTTTGTGACTGATGCCTACATGGACGAGATCAACAAACAAATCCGTGACAAGGCCTCACGGGGGGTCACAAAACGTCGCTCCTCCACATGCAGAGTGCACCCTTCCCAGTCCCGTGGCTCCACCAGTACATACAACAGTAGCAGGGCTTCTTTTAATGAATATGCCAGTGATGCCGACTTCTTTGTGCACTGGGGCCACAGAATTCGTGGAGTCTGTATACCCACCCTGAGGCATACCTTCAAGTCTCGAGATCTGGAGAAACTGTACCAGCAACACTACTCCCACCAAAGACGTAACTCTCTAGCCATCACCAATGTAATCGATGTGGTGGCCAAATTACACATATTGGTCCTATACCTAGCACTGGCCCCTGAGGCGGTCACAGACACTCTGCGTGGCTGCCTGACAGGCATGTTCATGGTGTTAGCTGTAGTGCTGTGCATTGTGGTGTTAACCTACAGGGACTCCTTGTCCCCACAATGGCTTCACTGTGCTGGCCTAGTTTGCTGGTTCTCGCAGACCACCCAGGTGCTGGGAGGAATGGTGTATGGACTGGAAAAAGACCCATCGTGGTATGTTTTGTTCACATTGTTTGCCACATACACGCTGCTGCCGTTACCTCTGCTGTGGGCCATGTGTGCTGGCTCTCTCACCTCAGTACTTCACCTTCTGGTGGAGATAGTGTGCCACTACAATGATGCTATGTTTCTGAGAAAGGTGAGGACATTTTTTTTTCCAAGGCTATATTTGATATTCATTTATCCATTTATTTTAACATTTTCTTTATTTTCACAATTATTCCACCCATCTCCAGCCGCTGATAGTATCTACAAACCTTCTAAACACACAACATTTCCTCCTGATATCTCTCAATTTACCTGGAAAAAAGAAGAAAACTCCATTTCCTATTTCTTATCCTCTTCTTAGTTCACATGCATTGGGTTAAATTTTTTTTTACTTAAAATGAGTTGCATGAATTGCATGAATGCAAAATATCTCTCGGATGCAGGTGTTTGCCAAAGGCCTGCTGTACCTGGGTATGAACACAGCCGGCTTGTTCATCCACTACCTGACAGACCACGCCCAGAGACAGGTCTTCCTGGAGACGCGGCGCTGCATTGAGGGTCGCCTCAAACTAGAACAAGAAAACCAGAGACAGGTACAGTGACTGCCGCCATTGTGCTATAGGTTAAACCTGGAGAATTACCTTTGTTGACTGTTGACTTTTCTCAAACTTCACCAAAAAAAGACTCCTAAATTCCCTTCTGTTCTGTGTATAAACAAGCATTTTGCTGCTGATACCATGTCAAATAGAGTTTATCATCTTGCTATACAGGAGCGTCTGGTTCTGTCGATCCTGCCTCGCTTTGTTGCCTTGGAGATGATCACTGACATGAGCTCTCTGGAAAATGAACTTAATCCTCATGAGTTTCACAAGATTTATATCCACCAGTACAAAGATGTCAGGTACACTTACACACACACACACACAATGTGTGGAGGAATTTTTGTCATCCTTTTTGAATTGCAGACTCTTACATTACGGTCTTGCATGTGTTCACTTGAACCAAACACATTAACAGGAATCTCTTACAATTTAAATGTGTTTAAATGTTTTTAGCATATCACTTCTTATACTGTTACTGTTTCTCTCCTCTTTACAGCATCCTTTTTGCAGACATCAAGGGCTTCACTCTATTGTCCATGAATCTGTCGGCCCAGGATCTAGTTCGAATCCTCAACGAGCTCTTTGGACGCTTTGACCGACTGTCGGATGTGAGAATTTGAGCTCTTTTTTGTTGTTGAGATAACATATATTTATTTATTTTATTCAAATTGTTATTAGGAACACATTGGGGCACATAATACAGCACAACAAATATGCATCTTTTTCTGATTTAAATTAAAAATTAAAAAAAATAAAACAAAATATATATAGAAAAGAATGGAATCACATACTTAAACATAATTGGAAATTGGAAAAAAAAACTAAATTAAATTTAAAAAAAAGTATATGCAAGTGGTCACAATAACTAAAATAGTGAAATATTGATAATAATAATAATAATAATAATAATAATAATAATAATAATAATAATTATAATACAGTTAGTGTGAAAGAAAGACAAACTGCAAAATATGTACTCCTGGAGAAAAATGTAAGAGAAAGAACATTTGAGTAGCTTAATCAAAAAATTAGGGGGAGGCTTAAATGAGATCATCATAAATTAAAGGTGCCCTGCCACATGTATTTCATTACTTTGTGGTCACTTTGTGGTAATGTCTAAAGTTCTACAATGGAGTCTGTAACATTTTTTGTGGAAAATATGCCTTGGTTACTTTGATTTTCTAGTGTGGTATAGAAAACCTGCAGGAAAACTTAATTTGTGCCAGTTCTCATTAATATTCTACGAGCTAAGCTGCTTGACTCTAATTGGCTAACAGCTAGCCAATGAGAGCCTGGCTATCAGCATCCTTTACCCAGCACAACTGGGGCGATCTCAAGAATAGTAATGAGCTCAGGCGACATGGCGTCAGACTTCCAGCTTTTGTAATTGGCCTGATTTCTCCGCTTTTTTCTTGTCAGTGGCTAGAGCTGACAGAGGAGGTAGCAGTTCATTTTCACATTCACGACATAACAAAAACGGTTTCGTGTGGCTGGGCACCTTTTAAGTAAAGTCTGATCTAAGTGAGGATATTGAATCAACCTATGATGCAGATAAAATATTTATTGTTCTATCGATATTTATTTTCTCTTTTCACTGGTGTCTTGACGCTTTCTCATCACAGGAGCACCACTGCATGCGGATAAAGATACTGGGAGACTGTTACTACTGTGTGTCAGGGGTCCCTGAGCCACAGCGTGCCCATGCCCGTCATTGTGTTGAGTTGGGTCTGGACATGATCAACACCATACAGTCAGTCTTAAGTTAATAGTGTTTTTATGGGCTTGTCATGCTGTCTCCTGCAAAATGATGATATGATGATACATTTATTTTCACTACTTCACTATGTTATGTTATGTATGTTAATGTGCAGAAAGAGCAAAAAACGTCACTAATTAGTCTCACATCATCACTTTTTCTTTTTTAACAATGTTTTGTAATTACAATTGTAACTTTTAACAACTCCCGCCTCCATTTTCTTACAGATAAGTGCTATACTCTTTTTTGCCTGTAGTTCAGCAAAAGCAAGGAATATATATTCTTAGGGTTTCAGATTTAGATTTGTTGGATACAGGTGCAGCAATATTAGGGTCAAGCTGAATGTTCACAGACAAGATGAACATTTTTTTATTGATCACCTCCTTTTTTGTCACACCTACCAGACAAAGTGCATACATGTTCCTTTAGCCTCATTGCATTTAAAACAAAGGTCAGGTATATTACTGTTGTATGTATTTAATTTGACAGGAGTTGTGTATGTCTGCATCAGTCAATTATATTGGAGTAGCTTTAAATTAGTGTTTGCTATTTGTTTCTGGGATGCATCACAGGTCTTGAGGACAATGGTTTTCCGAAATGTCCTCTTTTAAGTCCATCCTCCATTTCTGAAGTCTGGTTGTCAATGTTTCTTTAGAGACAGATGCAAGCCAGTTATATATGGATGAGATCAAGCCCCTCTCATTGCAATTTAATTGCAAGATATAACGGTATAAAAATTTAACCTTACGGTTATAGTGACCAGTATTATCACGGTTTTTGATCATCCATCTTCGTCTTCGTCTTATTTGGTGTTAGGTCGCAGGGGCAACAGCTCCAGTAGGGGACCCCAAACTTCCGTTTCCCAAGCCACATTAACCAGCTCCGACTGGGGGATCCCGAGGCATTCCCAGGCCAGGTTGGAGATCTGATCTCTCCACCTAGTCCTGGGTCTTCCCCAAGGCCTCCTCCCACCTGGACGTGCCTGGAACGTCCAGCTGGGAGTATTGTTTCACCGCTTCAATAGCTTGATCATTAACGAGGGTAGAAGAGAGGGTGGGGGGATTCTTTCTAAAATTGATCAGCATTTCTTTAGTTTTGCCACGTTAATGTTCATAAAAGACGACTTGCACCACTCATGTAAAAAAATCATGTAAAGTAGCACCATGCTCAGAGTCGTTGTGCATCAGCAGCGACAATATTACCGAGTCTTCAGCAAACTTAATGATATGACGTCTGGTGTGCTGGCTTTGGCATGCATTTGTAAATAAAATAAATAGGATCACAGAGATGACGCAGGGGATCCAGTGGAGTAAAAGAGGACATCAGATAAGAGGCTATTCACTCTCACGCGTTGATACCTCCTAGTTAAAAAGTTCAACAGATGAGACTAGGATCGATATTAAAAGTACTCTTTAAGATCCTTGCTAAAATATGTGGTCGGATGCAATTAAAAGCTGAAGAAAAGTCAATGAAAAGCAGCTGAACAAAGCTCTTTGCGCCCTCAAGATGGGTAGCCTATAGATCAAGTTAAAAAGAGCAGGCCCACATGCAGCCTCTTCCACTCCCGTTTTGGTCTGTAGGCGAATTGAAACAGGTCCAGTAGATCCTGTATAGAGTTCAAAAGTTCATCCTTTCGATGTGAAGGAGCAGCGGCTCTACTCTGAGCTCCTCAAGGATGACTGTGCTTCTCACCCTATCTCTAAGGAAAATGCCTCCCATTTTGGCTGCTTGTACCCTAGATCTCGTTCTTTTGGTCATGACCCAGCCTTCATTACAATAGGTGAGGGTAGGAACAAACACTGACCGGTAGATGGAGAGCTTTGCCTTCTGGCTCAGCTTTCTTTTTTCGTCACAACATTCTCTGACCAATCTCCCGCTCTATTGTCCCCTTACTCGCAAACAAGTCCCCAAGGTATTTAAACTCCTTCACTTGGGGTAAGGACTCATTCCCAACCTGGAGAAAACACTCCATCCGTTTCCTGTTGAGAACCATTGTGGTATTATCGTGGTATTTTAATGTGTTCAGAAAGCACTGATAGGCCTACACAAGATGAGTCAGGAGGTTTGACATATTGCCGCCTTTAGCAGCAACTTTTTTTTCTGCACTTTCTGCAGACAGGATAACTATCTTCAATCAACTGTCCTTTGGCATTCTTACTGTATAATAACACAAATATGCCCATGCTTAGACTTAGTCCTCTTAGAGGGTTGATAAATGTCCTGAGCACTCCTCCTTCATGTCCTCCTTCCGCCATGATTCCATGATTGAAGGCTATGCAGTGCGCCGACACGGCTACTTAAGGAGACTCGGATGAAGCTGGGAAGGATTAAACACAAGGTTTCCCCACCGTGGTAATCTACCGTGATAATACTGATATTTTAAATGAAAATGGTAATTGTTATTGTCAACATTTTGATCATGGTTTACCGTTGTACCGGTAATCGTTACATCCCTATGATAATTTATTCTAAGGATGAGTGCAGAAATCCCAACTGATTGGTTTTGCATAGAAGAAATAAAGTTCCTTACAGATATTTTTTTTTTAAAAGTGTTTCTTTGGGATATCATACGTTAGAGAGATTTCTTCAAAAGTGAGGGGGATATTTTGAAAAAATACATGAATTTAGGCAATATGTTCATTTTTATTAATTTATTTATTCTCCCTATCATAGATATGTGATATATCTACTTAACCCTACTGAGGCCTTTTCTGCGTGAACCAAGAGAAGACCTGCGTCTTTTTCTTCTTTTTGGTAGTACTGTACATTGAAAACGCGACTTTCATTATGGAATCCTTGCCTTTCCTTTACAAATCCATTTTGGTCATCCCCTACAATACTTGAAAGCACACCCTCTATCCTTTTCGTCAAATTTTACTGAGGATTTTTTTAGCAGTGTTTATTAAACTTATAGGTTGCATATTCTCACACCTAGTTTTAGGTTTACCTGGTTTTGGAAGCAGGATGATCAAGGCCTCCGTCATTGAGGCAGAGAGGTAGCCATTATTACTACATAGCGTAGTTGCCCTCACATGGTCACTTTACGTCCCACCAACACCAGGCATGTGCGGAAGCAGCTGAACTTTCACATGGACATGAGGATTGGAATCCACTCGGGCTCTGTCCTGTGTGGGGTGCTGGGCCTGCAGAAATGGCAGTTTGACGTCTGGTCGTGGGATGTGGGCATTGCTAACATGCTGGAGGCTGGTGGCATACCAGGGTGAGTGGATGGCTAGTACCAGCAACCAGCAGTAGTGTCTCTTTGATGCAACACATTTTATCTCTGCCCTGCCTACCCCATATTTTCACACATATACCCACTTTAGTCCCACTGAAATCATTCAAACTATTCATTTCTTCTTATGATATAGAAATGTCTTTGTACATTCTATTCTCTCTCATCCAGCCGCATCCACATCTCAAGGGCAACTCTGGACTGCCTAGAAGGCACGTACAAGACAGAAGCTGGTCATGGTCGTGACAGGAGCGAATTTTTGCTCAAACACAACATCGACACTTTCCTCATCTGTCCTCAAGAGGAAAGGAAAGAAGTTGGTCGTGTTAACCCCCCTAAAGTCCAGAAAACTATTAGAACCTGGAACCCAGAGCTGCCCTTTGGGAACGTCATTGACATGAACAGTGTAGGTGTTTCCAAACAGCTTTTCTAATGTGCAATACGTGCTTGATTGATCTCACACCATTGTATACTTTTCTTGCAGATCCTGGCCTCCTTTACGAACGGCTCAATGCCCAACATACGTCAATCCACCTCCAAGGAAATCAACAAACGCATCAAACACGCTATTGAGGTTCGAAGCAGTGAGCGTATGCACAGGGAGCATATCACTCCACTGACCCTGAAGTTCAAAGACACACACATCGAGGACAAGGTAAGCAGATATAGATGCTTGTGGGGACAGTGTTTGGTAGGAGGAAAAAAGTTCATGCCACAAAGTAAATAATGCTGATGGTTGGCTTGGTTTGTCTAGTTCTCCCAGATGAGAGATGAAATGTTCAACTCCAACCTGGTCTGCTCCTTCATCATGCTCCTCTTTCTCATGGCTGCCCAGGCCCTCATTCCTGTGCCCAGGTAGGGAGACATAGACAGGTTAACAGCAGATGAGTTATGGATTGAAGCTTTAAATTAAATTCTTCATTAAAAAATCCTAAAGAATCTGTATTTATAGATACTAAACAATATCAAATTGAACTTTTTCTGACTGAAAATATAAATTGTAATGTTGGTTTAACACCACTAAAGATGTACTGCACTGTTTGTCTGATTTGAACGCCACTATACACTACCGGTCAAAAGTTTGGGATCACTTAGACATTTCCATTGCACTCCATTATAGACAGAACACCAACTGAGATCAGTTGCATTGTTTTGTTAACCATGGCAGAAGTTTCAGATTACATTACAGTGCCTATAGAAAATCATCATACCCCTTTGAAATAGTCACTTTTTTGTCTGACATCCTTAAATCAAAACCAAGTAAAAATTAAAATAAATGTTCCAGCTTTATTTACACATTCTGCATAACAACATTCAAGTAACATAAACATGCAATAGTTCTGAAACATAATAAGAAAATAAAATTAGAATAACAGAGTTGGAAAAGTCATCAGTCCCATGATTTAATACTTGGTTGAGCTTCCTTTTGCTTTAATTAACACCATCAGTCTGTTTGGATACATCTCTATTAGCCTTGCACACATAGATTGGGGAATATTTGCCCATTCTTCCTTGCAGAATTGTTTGAGTTCAAGGAAATTTCATGGTGACCGGCAATTGACTCCTGTCTTTAAGTCCATCCACAGATTTTCAATTGGATTTAGGTCAAGGCTCTGACTTGGTCACTCGAGGACATTCACCTTCTTATCCTTAAGCCGCTGCATAGTGTTTTTGGCAGTGTGTTTTGGTTGCTGTCGTGCTGGAAGGTGAACCATCTGCCCATGTTCAGCTGTCTAGCAGAGGGACCGCCGCAGGTTTTCCTCAAGAATTTCAGTGTACTTGGCAGCATCCATTTTCCCATCAATCCTGACCAATTGCCCACTCCCTGAAGAGAAACACCCCCACAACATAATGTTGCCACCACCATGCTTAACAGTAGGTATGGTGTGTTTTGGGTGGTGTGCTGTATTTGGTTTTTGCCAAACATAATGCTTGCAGTTCAGTCCAAAAAGTTAAATCTTGGTCTCATCTGACCATAAAACCTTTTTCCACATGGCATTAGAACCTTCCATATGTTTCATTGCATAGCGCAAACGAGCCTCTGTGTGGCCCTTTTTCAGAAGAGGTTTCGTTCTTGCCACCCAGCCATACAGGCCAGCTTTGTGTAAAGCTTGTGAGATTGTTGTCACTTGCACAGACCGATCAATCTCAGCCATAAAAACTGTAAGTTGTCCTAAAGTTGCCATTGGCCTCCTGGTAGCTTCCATGATAAATGTCCTCCTGGCTCGGTCATCAAGTTTGGAGGGATGGCTCAATCTAGGCAAGGTGTTGGTGGTGCCATAAGCTTTCCACTTCTTAATAATGCTCTAAATGGTACTCAGAGGGATTGTTAAAGCCTTTGAAATCATTTTGTATCCTTCTTCTAACTTTCCACAACTTTATGCCAGAGCCCTTTTGAAAGCACCTTTCCAACCATGGTGTATTCTTTGCGTTGCCTTGCATTACTAGTAATGGAATCATCATGGAACAGCCAGTTTTATTAGGAAGTAATCAAAATCACTACAAATGATGTCAGGTGGGCGGCAATTAGCATGGTGTGTGATCTGGAAATGAACTGGTTGTACCCGAGTACATTTATAATGATTAATCTAAGGGGCTGATCACTTATCCAAACCAGGTATTTTACTAATTACATTTGAATAATTGTTCAGAATGTTTTAAAATGTTATTTTCACTTTGATGTTGAGCGTTTTAATGTGTAAATACATCTGGAAATAGTTAGATTTAATGTATTTTTATTTCCAGAGTGTAATGTGACAAAAAATTAGAAATTGATTTTCTATAGGCACTGTATGTGTTTACATAATTGCAAAAGGGTTGTCCATTGTTTTTCTAGTTAGTTTTTGAAAATGATGTCAGATTAGTAAACAGAAAATATATTTGGAACATTGATGGATGAATGGTTGCTGATAATGGGCAATGTAGATGTAGTCATATGTCACACTCCTTTCATACAGTGGAGTAACAATTTCACTCACTTTCTTTCTCTTCTACATACATTCCTCCCTTGTCCTTCTTCTGCAGGCTGTTCCCAGCCGTACTCCAGTTTTCAGTCTTTCTGCTCATCTACATGCTGCTGCTGCTGTTGGCCCTGGCTGAAGAGTTCAGGTGCACTCCTGCATGGCTGCAGCACTTCGGCTGCTGGATCCATGAGAACAACAGCGCCCGCAACCTCCTCACCCTAACCGCCATCGGCATCAACTTCGGATTGGTCTCTACTGACATGGTGAGAGTCTAAACCGGATAGAGCCAGACTTCTATACATTGGTTGATGAATGAAGTTTATTTTCCCTGTTACAACTTTCCTTTTTATACTGCTGTACTGTTTTGCCTGCTCTTTAAAAGAGGTGGAGAGATTTCCACATAAAATTGTACTGTGCAAATTACATGAAGGAATTAAGTCCCCCCCACCCCACCCCATACCACACCACCACCTCAATGTTTATGCATAAAGGAGAAAGGTGTGTCTCCCCGCTGACATGTACAATGTATTTTAGATGACAAGCAAACTACGCCTCCAACTAAAAAGCCAACTCAATTTTTATGTCTAAATAAGAATGGTGTATCCGTTTCATTCTGATACTCCTTCTTTCTTTTTTATTTAAGGTCAAAGGTTTTAAGTGACTTGTATACAGTAACGTGTGCTGTTTACCTGTGTCCAGGTGTGGTGCATTCTCACAGACACACAGGAGGCTGAGGGGATGGACAGAACCAACGCAGCCTCATATCCCTTTACCATCTGCACTTACCCTGAGGTAAAGACAGCAGCAGTTTATGTTGTACACTTAACAACATATAACAACACTATCTGGCAACATTTGGAGTTATGTTAAATCCCATTTTCTTGACTAAAGGTTTTCTCACCCAATTGTTGTTTTTTAACTTCCAGAAAATCATCATTACATTCTCCTTCTTCGTTGCCTTTTCTTCACTCCCTCCGTCTCCTTAGGTCTTTGTATTGAGTGGTGTGATCGCCATGGTGACTTGTGCCGTGTTCCTGCATCTTAACTCTCTGCTTAAGCTGGCAGTGTTACTGCTGGCAGTGGCCATCTACACCTACCTCATCCACCTGGCCTTCCTCACACTCACACGCCATGATATGCTGCACAGGTCGGTGAAAAATATACATTGGCCAGCTCAGGCTGTCACACAATGACTTTTTAGAGTTTTTTTTTCTTTAAATTTAATGAAATGTGTGTAATTGTTTTGCTTAGTTATTAACGTTTTCAGTATTTCAGCCGTTGCAACTGTACTACTATTGCACGGGACACCTTTTACATAATTTACATCTCTATATTCCATCTCTCTTAATTCATTTCTGCACAGGTCTCATTATGTCAGGAGAAAGGGAATCTCCATCCTTCTCATGGCCATGTTCATTATTGCTGTCTTCTACAATGGGCGACAGGTACTGTGAAACTCAGAGACGTTTTCCCTGTGTTGATTATGCAGCGGTTTACAGTAGTTTAGTCATCCTTGCATTGTTTTTTTTGTATTATTAAAATCAAATCTGTCAACTGCCAAACTGAGCAAATGTGTAAAGGTAAAAGTCACTTACAGGCATCTGTGCTTTACTTTCCAGTGGGAGGCCACTGCCAGACTTGACTTCCTATGGCGTCTGCAGGCCCAACAGGAAGTGGAGGACATGAGGGAATTGCGGGAACACAACGAGTGTCTATTATACAACATCCTGCCTGTGCATGTGGCGCACCATTTTTTGGACCGGAGCAAGAATGATGAGGTGCAAAAAACATTTTCTTCTCATATTATTTGGCTTTCGTTACTTTTTTTCAAAGGAGCACAACAATACAGGGAGAATAATACAAGTTTATTTGAAAATCCTTTTATTTTAAATGCTGATTGGACTATTTTAAATGTCTGAATATATTTGCTGTTTCTCTGATGAAGACCATGTAGTTGATATATAATATTTTACATACAGTATATTAACATGATATATGGAAGGTTTTATCTGACTTAAATGTTATTTATTTGGATGCCTTCACACATTTGCACAGTTTATTGTAATTTATTGAAGTGCTTAACAACAGCCAAGGACTTGCATTGATAACTAAAATTCCGTACTGAATAAATCAATTTACTGTATGTATAAAGAGATTTTTAGGATTAAAATGATACTATTTCCATTTCAGGAGCTTTACTCCCAGTCCTATGATGAAGTCGGTGTCATGTTTGCCTCCATCGCTGGGTTCAATGAGTACTTTGAGCAGAAAGAGATCAGACATGAAGGAGTGGACTGCCTCCGACTTCTAAATGAGATCATTGCTGGCTTTGATGAAGTGAGTATTCCAATGTTTTGTTTACTCATTATATACAAATCTTTAGTATGGTATTCATTTTAAAGGGTAAAAGGTAATTTATCCAAAGTAGTATTGTATAAAAATGCAGTATATATCTGGGTACTGTAAATAACAGCAATAAAAACATGTATCATATTTCATCTTTCAAATATGTATAGATTTATCTGTGGTATGTATGTATTAGAAGAATTCTGTCTTCAGTCCTAATTCTGTCCTTTTAGGTGATAAGAATAAATAAGAATAAAACACATAGTAGGCTTTATTCAAGGACATGCTTTGGACAAATGCTGGCATAACTCTCTATATGAGATTGATGGCTCATTTGATAATTTTATCTCTAAATATTTCACAAGTTGTTGGAGGAGTCGTACTTTCACTATGTGGAGAAGATCAAGACCATTGGGAGCTGCTACATGGCAGCCTCTGGCTTAGCTCCAGACAGACAGGTGGGACATCCTTATTATATATATATATATATATATATATATATATATATATATATATATATATATATTATTGCACCCCCTCTCTCTCTCATGTCTTTCTCTCTCTGTAACTATCCATCTCTGTCTGTCTCTCTCAGGCATCTGTGGATGAATGGAATCACTTGAGTGAGCTGGTTTTGTTTGCGTTGGCAATGCAAGAGACCTTGAAAGAGATTAACAAGCTCTCTGCCAAAAACTTTCAGCTGCGTGTGGGTAAGTGGATAAATGGATTGCCTCCTAAATGCTTTAAACAATTGATGGTTGATATAAACTGCTCTTAGCAGTGGTTTCCAGTGGCATAGATTTAATACTAATTCCTTATTTGCCTAAAGTAAAGTGTCTGTGTTGCACTGAAACAGGCATTGCCCACGGGCCGTTGGTCGCAGGCGTGATTGGTGCCACCAAGCCGCAGTATGACATCTGGGGGTCAACCGTGAACCTGGCCAGCCGCATGGACAGCACAGGTGTGAGCGGACGCATCCAGGTACCTGAGGCCACACGCAGGGTCCTGGCAGAATGGGGTTTTGTCTTGGAGCTACGTGGAGAAATCTTTGTGAAGGGGGTGAGTAGCTGTTAATGTTAGTGGTTATTCTACTGTCTGTTGTCCCTAAGTATAGTGAAATCTGATTTTGCTGGGTAGCTACATAGTTAAGTTCAGGAAAGTCTTGCAATGGCAGACCTTCCTCCAAAGCGCTGCCTAGGAGGTTCTGGTGAGTCCACATAGCATTCTGGGATGGGAGAAAAACGTGCTCGGGTTTATTGGCATTTCTTTAAACTAATAACATTTGTCTTGGGTGGAGCTTAGCGTCGCACGGAGCTACGGTGCCGCTGCAAAATAGCCTCAGAAAGGACAGATAGTTTAGCTAGCTTTCTCAATTTACCCAGCAGAGATCTGAAGAGCAGTTAACCACAGTCCTCATAAATCAACCGGCGTTCAAAATGCCAACACAAAGAAAGCGGAAGGTACCGGACATCTGGCCAAAAGTTCAGGTTAATGTTCAGTGAAGTTCTTCTTCACGGTAATGCAGAGAAGACATTATATGACATTATAACAGCTAATGTTCAGGCTCACAGGCTCAGAAAACTACAACAGGATAAACAACAGGACAAATAAAACAAGAGGGACATCTACTGATTAAAAGAAACAACAGACCGATGAATGAGCTCAGGAAGGGGACATTAATGCATGAAATGTGTAGCTGTAAAAGCAGGTTAACTATATTTTTAAAGAGGTGTTGATAATAAAAAGCCGTGAGGGTGACTAAGAAAGGATTACCACACTTTGTGACTGCTGTTGTCATTGCAGGTGAGCGAGAGGCAGGGAAAAGTCCGCACCTATTTCGTCAGCACCATGCGCAGCAAGAAGGCCAATGTTGGTCGCATGGGGGGACATGGGGGGACATGGACAGGTGGACGCATGACTCTCGCAGGAGTGGTGTTTGGTCTCGTCCAGGCCAAACAAAAGGAAAAGATGAGAGAGACTAATGGGGGGTTCGGTCTGACTCCGCTCACTCATCAATGCTGAGGGGACTTTTGGGGTCAGATGGTGGAGGACACAGCACAGCCATATTGTTTCTACTGGTTTACAGTTTTGTTGTGTGTGTTTCATACTTTCATGCCATAATAACCAGATTAGCTTCACAAACAGAAGAGTGTGCAGCTGTTAGATACAGGACCTAAATCCTGCAAGAGCCTTTGTTCCTGTGTCCTCATCTGCTTTCCTGTCAAATACGTGGGCTGTATTCTACTTGATGGACATTTAGGGAAACTAATACATGGGCAGGCTGTCTTCTATGATTCAAGATGGCATTCAGTAAGTCTGAATGCCATCCTGAGGGCACTGCTTTCTATTTTTGTTGCCATATTTACGCATTATAAGCAGTTGTAAACATGTTATGTTCATTTTGTACAAAACTAACAAAATCCAACGTCTTTTTTTTTTGCTGTTATTCCAGCAATTTCTCAGACCTCTAAAACAAAATACCTCAAAACAACCAGCTCAACCTCTCATAGACTTTTTATTGGCCTATATAATGCTGACTAGTACTGTAATGTTCATTATTCATCAAAAGGAAAGGACACAGAAGGTTGTGTTTTACGTGTAATAATGATGTGACAATATATTGTGTCAATGTCATTTAAAAACACATTGCCACTGCAATTTTGTTTTTTTATGTTTTAACTGAAGGATCACAAGCGCATCTATGGGACCAAAACAAACAAACACAGAAACTCATATAGTATATAATACATATGAATGAATAATGATCATGATCAAAATGTTTATACCTCAGTCAGTCTGGGCTGGACTTTTAAAAGGAGGCTGTGTTTTCCAAAAGTTTGGTATTCTGGAAGTGAACTTCATTTTTCCAAGGTATAGTATGTTTGCTTTTTCATCATTTTTACAAAATCATTTATTAGTCTACATTTTCTGCTAATAAAACCAGCAATTACAACAAGTCTAAGTGGTGTTATTTCATTTTAATTGTGTATATGATTCATTCTGATAATTAATTCCCCAAAGATGTGCTATTAAAAATAAGTCTTTAGTTTGTCGGGTGTCAGATATGTTTAAGTTACTTTATGTAAATGTTAATGGATTGTTGTTATATAGCACTTTTCTAGTCTCAACGACTACTCAAAGCGCTTTTACATATTACAGGATATACATATTATATATTTGCCCTCCAATGGCACAGCATCGAGGGCAACTCGGGGTTCAGTGTCATATCCAAGGACACTTCAAACCACCAACCTTACAATTGGCAGGCGACCGCTCTAGCACTGAGCCACAATATCAGAGTGAGGAATGCATATAATGCATATAAATGTCAAAAGCGGTGTCCTCCAGTAGAAGATGTGAAAGATAACATGTCAGCAGCAGCAGAACCACAAAGAAGATCCTTTCTGCTCCAGTCGAGATGATCACATCAGAAGTCTGTATGGCTGGCTTCACATTGCAGCTGAATGAAGAAACAAAAGCACAACACGCTTGGGTATGCTGCTCTAACATATCCAGCCACTACCACAGGAAATATAGACTTTAAAAAAGAAAAGAAAAAAAAAGCAAAGTGTGAAAATATTTTCTTGTAATTTAAAGGGATAGACCGGCATACTAAATTTTATATTATGGAGTTTTTTCTATTTTGATTGGACTAAAAACCGATTAATATATCATAGCCTACAATTTAACATGTGTCGATCTTTAATGTGTTGTCTCAGCCTGCCCCACCCACGGTCTGCACAGCTGCCGCTGACCCTGCCGGACGATTTCTCTTGACTCGATTAGTTCTGGCTGCAACTCGCGCGGGTATTCTATGGCCGGCTCCAAGATCGTCTATTTTAAATGATGTTTCACACGGTAGTTGGAAAAATAGATTCATGATTTTCTAAACTGTGATTTTCTATTTTCTTTAACTGTTCAGTTATATTTTCTGTGAATGTGGTTCTGTGAATAGTGTCTCACTACCAACAGGTAAGGGGAGAAATATGAAATCCACTTGCTATGTTTTAATAAAAGCATATTTATTGTCTAAAAACAATAAAATAACAGATGATTTTAAAGTTGTGTTATATTGTTAGTGCTTTTTACATAACAGAGACCATCAATACATAGGCCCTAAAATTAAATATGTTTGTGTTTATGCAATGTCTGCAGTCTAATTTAGGTGTTCTTTTTGTTAAGTGTTTTTCAAGGTCCAACTTAAGTTTTTCCTTTTTAAATCTCATGTCAAGTCATGTTTGGAGTCTCAAGTTTTAATTCTAGCAAGTCTACATTTTTTGTGACTCAAGTCCAAGTTCTAAGTTTACAACTTGTGTAGTTAATGGATGGATAGGATAGGATGTGCAGGGTACAAATCCACATCTGGGACTGAATCCATAGGACCTACTGCCCAAATGTAGGCCTACACCTTTGTAGATATGCTGCTCCATCCTCCATGTTGTAAATCATCCATCTGGATGATTTACAACAGAGCTTTAGATACTCGGGTTTCAGAAAACTCATTAAAGCCATGGTTAATTGAAATTGTTTAGATGTATCTAATTTAGAGAGCTGCTGGTGCTCATGTGTTGATGTTAGAGATGGTCCGATACCTTTTGCTTCCCGATACCGATTCTGATACCTGAACTTGCGAAATTGGCCGATACCGAGTACTGATCCAATACCAGTATGTCATGTATTTTATTTTTTAAGTTTTAACAACTCTATACTACTATCCCTGTATGGATGTGATCTATGATTTTGTTCTTTGTTGTCGGTCTTGCTAGATTAATCTCTCAAACAATGAATGCCACAGAACTTTCCTTTATTATACAGTTTGACCGTCCGTTATAATGGAAAAAGAACATTAACAATTTTCTTTAGGGCTTTATTACATGGTATTGGATCGGTGCATAAACTCCAGTAGGCCTACTATCTTCCTGATACCGAGGCAGTATCGGAGGCGATACCGGTATCGGAGGCGATACCGGTATCGGAATATCTCTAGTTTTGGTATCAGGAAACAGAGATAGAGTGAGAGCTCTTCGCTCATGTCTTCTCTTTACAGGCACGCGGGCTTTGCTTCTCTGTGCGTGGTTGTTGTGGCTCCTCGACAGCCGAAGAAAGTTCGAGTCACAGTTTGTTCATTTTATTTTGCTGTCATATTAAATAAGCATGGCGGACTCTCAAGACGACAAGCTGTACAAAGCGGAATATGCCAAAAGCGGTCGTGCATCGTGCAAGAAATGCAAAGAAAACATAGCGAAGGACTCGCTGAGAATGGCCATCATGGTGCAGGTAATGTAACGTTGGCGACGTCTGGAGGTAGTTCCTCTGAAGAAACCTGCTCTGTTAGGTAGCTTACTACCAGCGTGCTAGCTGTTGGTTCAAGTTTGGTGGTTTATTCGGAGAATGAAGTGATTATTAATAACCTGACGGGAATAAAAAAAAATACGTAGTTTATAGTGTGGTTTTTCATTTGTGTTCGGTTAGGCCTTCGTTAGCATTTTAATGGCTGACAGTCTTGTTCACAAAGAGCCGCTGAGCCCTTCTTTATATCGGGACTCTCTTAATATTACAATTACGCATCATGCCATTCATGAAAGCAATATTCACAGATACATCAGCTTCAGGTTGTGCTGAAGGACTACAACTAAACAATGTCGAGAGAGCATGTTCGCCAGAAGGCAAAATCACAACATTATTACCACAATGCAGTCTGCCCGCAGAGATTGAATAAACTAAGAGGCTCAGAACCTTCTTCACGGCCTGTGGAGCAGCTCCAGACTTTCAATCACTTAACGTTTCACTTTAAAGGCCAGTCAAGTAAGCAGGGGCCCAGGTTAATCACTTTATTTCTCATGACTTTTATATAAATTGTCATATTTATTGTGAAAAACAATTCAGAGGGAGTACTAACTTCTTATTACGTTATATATTCGAACAAATAATTGTGTATCCTTCCCAAACTCTACAAAGAAAATTTGCCACAAAAATGGAATTAACTAGAACAACTTTATCCAACCAGAATAAGTCATTAGACAATAAAATATAGCCAGAACATTATAACCAATAAAACGGACTCCCCACTTCATGGAGACCATTTTTCTTTGTGACTATGCACACAAAGATCTTTTGACTTTTGGTAAATTCTTTCTCACGTAAGGTTTGACTCTAAAGTTTGTTTGCTTTTATGAGAAAATGTGTTCGTTATTTAGGACTATCATACCATATACAAAATAAAGAATTTACCTCAAAAGTCCAGGAATGTCCATGCAAAATGTTCCAATTAAAGATTTACATATTCAGGTCTTTTCCACAGCTGAATCATCTCACATTTATGGCTGACGTTCGGATGCTCCCATCCCATATCACCACTGGGTTTCTTTAAACACACTGTGTTTGTTATTTGTCCGGCAGTCCCCTATGTTTGATGGGAAAGTCCCCCACTGGCACCACTTCTCTTGTTTCTGGCTGCGAGCAGCAGCTCAGTCCACGGCTGATATTGCTGGATATTCTGACCTCCGCTGGGATGACCAGGAGAAGGTGAAAAAGGCCATTGAAACTGGTGGTGTAACAGGAGGTCAGTATCCAACAGGTACCTCAATTGGTGTACGTGGTAATGGCTTGTTGAAACGTCACAGTTCCGCACACAACATGTACAAACTGTACACTCCCAGTGTGGCTGCATAAAGTTAATTTCATGTAATCTCAGTTCTCTGGCTCCACATGAGCAGCTCACTTCATCTTTTCTTTTCAGGTTGGCAAACCGTGTATTACATTTATACATAGAGGAACTATGTTTTATTCAATGTACTGTCAGTACATGACAAGCAGCAACTCAGCAATTGTTTTTGCCTTTATTGCTGAAAAAATAGACTCAAAGAAAATAAATGAAACATCTCTGTATACTGTAGTATCTCCCAGAGGTTTGACATATATTTGCTTCCTGGTCTACACATTTGATGCTTCTGCAATATCTATACATTTACTGCCTTTGATGTGATTTATTACTTGATTACTTTTCGTTGGCTTGGAAATAAAAACTGGATGACTTGTTCTTGTAGGAAAAGGGGACCAGAAGAGCGGAGCTAAAGGAGAGAAGACGCTAAATGACTTTGCGGTTGAATATGCCAAATCGAACCGCAGCACATGCAAAGGCTGTGATCAGAAAATAGAAAAGGTTAGCACCCACATTTATTTGCACACATAACAGTTTAAAAGGAACAAATGCTATCATTTTAATATGACATAAATATTAGATATCATGCATGAGTTGTTCCTTTTGTGTTATCGAGTCTGTGATCCTCTCCTTCAGGATCAGATCCGTGTATCCAAGAAAACTGTGGACCCAGAGAAGCCCCAGCTGGGTCTTATCGACCGCTGGTACCACACTGCGTGTTTTGTGAGCCGTAGGGAGGAACTGGTTTTCAAGCCTGAATACAACGCCGGCCAGCTAAAGGGTTTCAACGCACTACGGACAGAAGACAAGGAGGAACTTAAGAAGAGGCTCCCTGCTGTCAAAGCTGAAGGGTGAGACAAACAAGAGCTATTATTTTATGCAGGTTGTACTTTTAGGAGTTTGGAACATACAGTGTTCAGTATTTGGGGATCTTAGCTCTGGTGTGCGTTTCGAACAGCCGCTCCCTCTCTATCATCCCCACTGGCTGCATTTGAAGCCTCTCTGTCTCCCAGCGTCCTGCAGCACATGAAAATTGCCTTAAAGGTGTCCCTGAAAGCTGTCATCGTGTATGCATACAGGAAGGGGTTGACAGCAGAGTTGGCATGTGACAGGATGATGGCAGTGAGCAGCAGCTCCAGCGGCACAGGGCAGTGTGGGCAGAGCAGCAGGAAGCAGTTGATGATGTGGAGCGGGATCCAGCAGATTGTGAAGAGGAACAGAACCAGAAAAAGTGAAGTGGCCGTCTTCATCTCTCTGCGCATGCTCGCTGCAGCTCTCATCTGTCGCTCCCCTCTGCCACTTTGCTCGGATGCGATGCGCCTTACCTGCCGCTTGACCGTGACAAAAATTTGGGCATAGATGAGAAACATGATCACTAAGGGTGTCAGCACACAGACAAAGAAGTTGAAATAGACCATGTAGGTCATGTCCACCACCAAGACAAAGAAACAGTTTCCTGATTCAGGTGGTGTCTTATGCCAGCCCATCAGAGGCACAAGCCCGATGATGAAGGCCAGCAGCCACGTGGTCAGGATCACGAGCACGGCGTTGCGAGGCGTCATCAGGACCTGGTAGCGGAATGGCATGAAGATAGCCACGTATCGCTCCACAGCCACTGCCAGCAGGCTGAAGATGGAGCTCTGGGTGAACATTATTAAAACACTCAGCATGAGCAGACACAGGTAGAGGTTGTGACGTGGTAAACCAATGTCGGTCAGGATGGCACAGGGGATGGCAATCACGCCCACACAGATGTCAGCGACTGCGAGCGAGACCAGGAAGTAGTTGGTGACCGTATGTAATTTGCGGTTGAGGCCCACGGCAGCACAGACCAGGATATTGCCGATTGTCGAGAGAAAGGCAATGACGAGCTCGGCTGCCATGTACGCCACATTAGGGGAAATCACCAGGCTAGCAGGCGGGGGTGAAGGAAGAGAGGATGTGGTATTGGAGGAGGAAGAAGTCAAGGAGTCTTGTAAAGGCTGCAGGAAAGGAGAAGTGTAGAGGGTCAACAGTGCAGTCGTGTCCTCCATGGGTCTCCCTAAAGAAGGAAATGAGATCGAAGTTTGAAGTCAATCTTAATTGCTCAGTGATTCGTTGGAGTACAAGAAAGCAGTAAAATTACTCACCAATCTACATCCGTATAGTCCTTTTTAAAACAGTGTTATTACTCAAGAAGGGTATAACTCCCTCATCGTTATTCTGACAGCAGCCAACACATTAAAGAGCATGCACATTTCTGTTTGAACAAATCTGGAGGGCGCTAATATATAGACCTCCCTTCTCCTGGCTTGATTTCTGTAGTTGACTAATAAGGAATGTTTGTCCTGTTTTATTTTTATTTTTTTAATTTATTTTTTTGCCCTCCAAAGGATCAGACAGAAACTGCTACTGGATGGTCATTAACTGAAATGCTGTGTTTTTGGTCTCATGGGGAGGCTAATGAATATGTCTTGTCAGGGCAGGATAGATGATATCAGCGTTGACTCCTGGGATTGTGGAGACATGTACCTGCGTGTGTGTGTGTGTGTGCCCATTAACTGATGGGGCCCTAATGCATTTGCCTAATGAATAAAGGTGTCAGACTCGGACTTGTTTTTTCCAAATCTCAGTTTTGTTCCAGTATCCCCTTTGGCCTAATTTAGGAAGTTAATTTGGATGTTTTTTTCATTCTCTTTTTTTTTTTTTTTTTTTTTTTGGTCCATGCTGAATTATTACAAAAACAAAACAACAAAGTTTGTAAGAAAACTATTTTGAATTTGTCTTTGCTCTCACAGGAAGCGAAAGGTTGATGAGGTGGATGGACCATCAAAGAAACAGAAGAAGGAGGAAGAGGCGGATCAGAAGAAGCTGGAGGAGCATTTGAAGGTACCTTTTTTATCATTGAATTTACCATTTTGGAGTAAACATAACATTTACTTTGGTGGCCATGTTTTTCCTGTGTGCTATGTTTTATTCGTTCATCTGCAGAACCAAAGCCAGCTGATTTGGGGAGTCAAAGACAAGCTGAAGAAATTTTGTTCAATCAACGATATGAAGGAGCTGCTGATTGCAAATGGCCAGGATGTTCCCTCTGGAGAATCAAATGTAAGAGGGCCTCATCTTACTGAACTCCCATTGTATTCAAAATGAAGTGGCATTGAAAGAAATCCATGCTGTTGAAGGTACTGTTCCACGACCAACATGTATGCGTTCTTTAATTGACAGGTGGTGGACTGCCTGGCCGACGGCATGGCTTTTGGTGCTCTTGAGGCCTGCAAGGAGTGCACGGGTCAGCTGGTGTTTAAGGGCGATGCTTATTACTGTACGGGGGACATCTCAGCCTGGACAAAGTGTGTGTTCAAAACCACAACACCCATACGCAAAGACTGGGTCATACCCAAGGTATTTCACCTCATTTCAGGGCTCCTTTTGGTTCTTTTATAGGGTGGCAATTTCCATGCTAAATGGCCACCTGTAGCCTTGAGCAGTATTCATGTCATTGTAATGCAATTTAAAAATTGCATATAGCAGCGGAGATATGGTTGGATATATAGGTCTTGTTGATTATGTCCAGTCAACCATATGAAGAGTGTCCTTAAAGAGTGCTGTAGATAACATTGAAGTTGGTAAAATATGAATACCGTCCATTCAAAGACCAAGAAAATGCCACATATTCTTATCTCTCATAATTTACTATTTGGAATATTCTGGCTTTATCATTTTAGGAATTCCATGAAGTTCCCTTCTTGAAAAAATTCAAGTTTAAGCGACAGGACAGGGTTTACCCGAAGGAGGCTCCCACCCAAACCCTCACCGCAGCCAAAGCACCGCCCATGGCGAGTGCATCCAGTGCCCCGACTGAGCAACTGCTAGAGGGAGCACCGGCAGGTTAGTCAAGGCGGTGACATGCTGCAAATATTTCCTATCTTCTCTGTATGCCGAGCTTGTGATTTAATTCAAGTCATGCATTTAGATCTAAATAAACAGAAAACAAATTAAGACGCCATGGCCGATGTTCAAATACTTCCATACAATGATATTGTTTTAATGTTATAATTTTGTGATATCTGGGTTATTGTCCCATAGACAAACCTCTTACTGGTATGAAACTCTTGACTGTGGGGAAGCTGACTAAGAACAAGGATGATGTGAAGGCGGCTGTAGAGGAGCTGGGTGGAAAGATTACCAGCACAGCCAATAAGGCCTCTCTGTGCCTCAGCACCAAGAGTGAGTAACCCTTCAAACAAATGTAGGATTGGCCATTATGTGGGCCAGTGAGTGCCCTCAATGTGACATATCCAACTGGCTTCATCACACCTGCTTCCTCCTTGTGCTCTCACAGAGGAGGTGGAGAAGATGAGTAAGAAAATGGAAGAGGCAAGGGACGCTGGCGTGCGCGTGGTCTCCGAGGATTTCCTCACAGACATCAAGTCGTCGGGTAAAGCCCTCCAGGAACTGGTTTCCCTGCATGCCATTTCACCCTGGGGAGCAGAAGTCAAAGTCGAGGCTCCAGCTCCGTCTGCGGCCTCCAAATCTGGAGCGCTGGCTACCAAAAGCACAGGCAGGGTGAAGGAGGAAGGTAAAGGATAAATGTTGCTGTTATTAATGCATGTGCTTATAGATGTTTATCTAAGTGTTAGTTAATGTGAGTTTTTTTTCTTTTGTGGGGGGGGCTAGACTTGTGTAATTGCATTGGAGTCTTCTGGCGTATATTTAGAACTAATTGCATCTACACTATTACAGGTGGTAGCAAATCTAAGAAGATGAAACTCACAGTCAAAGGAGGAGCTGCTGTGGATCCAGATTCAGGTAGTCATGAGCGCCATGCATTGAAAACAATGTTCTTTCTGTTTTTTTGTCTGTGTAGCTTGACTGATGATTTTGATTTCTAAGGTCTAGAGAACAGCGCTCATGTCCTGGAGCAGAGCGGGAAGATGTACAGTGCTACGCTGGGTCTCGTGGACATTGTCAGAGGAACTAACTCCTACTATAAATTACAGCTGCTGGAGGATGATGTACAGAAACGGTCGGTGTTGCAGAAAATCATTTCACTTAGTGGTGCAGAGGTTATTAAAATACATTCAGGTCAGTTGTTGAGGCATTAGACAAACTTTAACTGTAACAACCCATACATTTCACTTTATGGGGTGTCTTATGTGTGCCAGCTGCAGTGCAGTGGTACTGTGTTTGTTTCCACCATTATTGCAGTGAGTGTTAAAATAGTTTGATGTCTCTTTCAGGTACTGGGTGTTCAGGTCATGGGGCAGAGTGGGTACCACCATTGGTGGCAATAAGCTGGACAAGTTTCATGACAAGAACTCTGCCCTGGACAACTTCCTGGGTGTCTACAAAGAGAAGACGGGCAATGCCTGGAGCTCCTCCAACTTCACCAAATATCCCAATAAGTTCTACCCCCTGGAGATTGACTATGGACAGGTACACACATTAACACACACAACTAGAATGGAGATCTCCAACAGTGTGTTAGTTTCTGTATCTGACTGGATTTAGTTTTGCTCTGTGGTGTTCATGTTTCTTGTCAGGATGAGGAAGCGGTGAAGAGGCTGACAGCAACCGCGGCACCAAGTCCAAGCTAGCCAAACCCGTCCAGGAGCTGATCAAGATGATCTTTGATGTAGAGAGCATGAAGAAGGCTATGGTGGAATTTGAGGTGAGACCCATTTCTTCGCTTTTTGCTAGCAGGTTTCTCGATAGAGCTCCCCCTACACCTTTGGAATAGATATTTGGCAGCTCCTATGTTTACTTGTGTCTGACTCCTCCCTCGGTCAATCTTCCGTTTTCTCTTTCTCTGTTCCTCCGACAATGCTTTCCTAGCTTTCTGCTTCTTTTTTGCTGGCTCAGCAATGACAATAGTGTGAAAAACTACATTGCTACCTTGTTCTTATAGCTAGTCGGTTCCTGAATGGGGGAGTGTAGGCCTATGTGTGCAGTGCCGTGAAGCAATTCGTTACATCGCGAGACCTGATATCACGCAATACCTCCTGACGCTGAGGCCAGCGGCTTGCCGGCCCAAAGTTGCAAGGGTGGTTTTTCCACTCACAGGCACTAGGGGGGGAGCGAGACAACCACCATTCAACCCGAAAAAATCATATAACCATTCCAATGACTCTGAAGCTGTTTATCCATCCATCTTCATCCATTTATCCGGTATTGGGTCGCGGGGCAGCAGCTCCAGTAGGGGACCCCAAACTTCCCTTTACCGAGCCACATCAACCAGCTCCGACTGGGGGATCCTGAGGCGTTCCCAGGCCAGGTTGGAGATATAATCTCTCCACCTAGTCCTGGGTCTTCCCCGAGGCCCCCTCCCAGCTGAACATGCCTGGAACACCTCCCTAGGGAGGCGCCCAGGAGGCATCCTTACCAGATGCCCGAACCACCTCAACTGGCTCCTTTCGACGCGAAGGAGCAGCGGCTCTACTCCGAGCTCCTCACGGATGACTGAGCTTCTCACCCTATCTCTAAGGAAGACGCCAGCCACCCTCCTGAGGAAACCCATTTTAGCCGCTTGTACCCTGGATCTCGTTCTTTCGGACATGACCCAGCCTTCATGACCATAGGTGAGGGTAGGAACAAACACTGACCGGTAGATCGAGAGCTTTGCCTTCTGGCTCAGCTCTCTTTTTGTTAATGGTGCGATAAATGGAATGTAATATTGCACCCGCTGCTCCGATTCTCCGACCAATCTCACGCTCCATGGTCCCCTCACTCGCAAACAAGACCCCAAGGTATTTAAACTCCTTCACTTGGGGTAAGGACTCAATCCCTACCTGGAGAAGGCACTCCATCGGTTTCCTGTTGAGAACCATGTCCTCAGATTAGAGGTGCTGATCCTCATCCCAGCCGCTTCACTCTCGGCTGAGAACCGATCCAGTGAGTGCTGAAGGTCATAGACCGATGATGCCATCAGGACCACATCATCTGCAAAAAGCAGCGATGAGATCCTGAGCCCACCGAACTGCAACCCCTCCCCACCTCAACTACGCCTCGATATCCTGTCCATAAATATTACAAAGGAAAAAAAAGGATTGGTGAGAGAGCGCAGCCCTGGCGGAGGCCAACCCTCACCTGGAACGAGTCCGACTTACTGCCGAGAACCCAGACATAGCTCTTGCTTTGGTCATACGGAGATTGGATGGCCCTGAGAAGGGACCCCATACTCCCACAGCACCTCCCACAGTGTCTCCCGGGGGACCCAGTCATACACATTTTTCAGATCCACAAAACACATGTAGACTGGTTGGGCATACTCCCAGGATCCCTGCGAGAGTGGAGATCTGATTAGATCTGAAGCTGTACAGTTATGGTAAATTAAACTAAAACAAAACTGCATAGTTCCCCTTTTTATAGAGCATCATTTGTTGTTTTTTTGTAAAAAAAAAAAAAAAAAAAAAAAAAAATCATTGTGCATACAACTTTATAGTGTTATTGAACATCAGTGTGTGCATTATTTTTTAGTGTCCTATATAATGTTTTTCTCCTTTCCTGTCTTCAGATTGACCTCCAGAAGATGCCCCTCGGAAAGCTGAGTAAGAGGCAGATCCAGAGCGCCTATGCTCTCCTCACTGAAGTCCAGCAGGTCAGCTACCAGCAACCCCCTCCAAAAGGCTTGTCTCAGTATTCCCCCTTTCTATTGGGATTTCTCTTCGTAGTACTGTGTGGTGCATTGCAATCCACTTTAACACATTCAGTTTCTTTGGCAGCTTCCGTTCAATTCAGTTAATGTCTTGTGATGATTTTGTGATATAATTAGTAGTGCTTCTCTGCCAGTGGTTGGACCAGATATCTGTGGTACACGTTCTCCCCTGACCATGCAATGATTTATTAATAATTTTGACTGGTCATTTTCTTTTATCAAAGGCTGTGTCAGAAAGTGCGTCTGAGGCCCACATCTTGGATCTCTCCAATCGCTTCTACACCCTGATACCTCATGACTTTGGTATGAAGAAACCCCCGCTGCTCAGCAGCCTGGACTACGTTCAAGTAAGGACACACTGTATCCTAATGTACAATTCTCTCTTGCTTTATGAATACTGTAGATGGAATATTAATGGATCTCATAATTCATAACCACATGAATCACCATTCAGGCTAAAGTTCAGATGTTGGACAACCTGTTGGACATTGAAGTGGCATACAGCCTGTTGAGAGGAGGGGCCCAGGACGATGAGAGTGATCCCATCGACATTAACTATGAGAAACTTAAAACCAAGATTGAGGTGAGGAGTGTAACTCCAATTTTCACTCTTTCATAGTTATGGACAGTGTGCGAGATTATTTATTAAGAACAATGTATAACATGGTCATTGTATGGAAAGATTACAGTATGCTATATATTTGTTATTTTACAGGTTGTTGACAAGACTACAGATGAGGCTAAGATCATTTTGGAATATGTTAAGAACACCCATGCTGCTACACACAACACTTACACACTGGAAGTGCAAGAGGCAAGTCATCTTTGGGAACAACGGTGTTAACAAGACAACCGTTTATTTAAATACTTTGTTGCAAATTCTTAGATTGGATAAACCTGTGTGTATAATTGTCACAAACTGTCAATTCTCCCATGTAACTTTGTTTAGCATGAATTGCCAGCTCACCCTGTTTCCGCGCTTTTTCCTATCTTCTAGATCTTTAAAATTGCTCGAGAGGGAGAGCGCCAACGGTACCGTCCCTTCGAGGAGCTACATAATCGCCAGCTACTGTGGCACGGTTCACGCACCACCAACTATGCTGGTATCATGTCTCAGGGTCTTCGCATTGCCCCTCCAGAAGCCCCAGTGGTGCGTTTTTTGTTTGTGGTTAGGCTGAGTTCAAGTTTGTGGGGAACCATAAGCTTCTCCTCTTTGTTCTTAACCAACAGTGTAATACTTTCATAAATATCTGTCATGTTTTCAGTGGATTTTTCTCTTCTACGGTCCTGTGTTACATTGACGTTTTTACTTCCTTTTTTCTAGACTGGTTACATGTTCGGCAAAGGAGTGTATTTTGCTGACATGGTGTCAAAGAGTGCAAACTACTGTCACACCTCCCAGTCAGACCCTGTAGGCCTCCTGCTGCTGGCCGAGGTTGCCCTCGGCAATGTGTACGTGACCGTCTCTGAATTCTTAAAAATAATAATAAATAAACCTAAAAATCAACCTTTTCTTCTGCTTTAGAGATATATGATGAATATATAAATGAATGTTGTTGTTTTTTTTTTTTTTAATGCAGACATGAATTGAAGAAGGCGTCCCACATAACAAAAGTACCTAAGGGCAAGCACAGTGTTAAAGGTGAGAAAACTTTATGGGATGCTGCTCATTTGATCTTGATTGTCCTGAATGTGCTGTTTGAGGGATATTTTGGAATGGACATAAATGCATAACTTGTTTTGTTGAACACTGTAATTATTATGGTTGGACATATGCCAACTCAACTGCCTCTTGTTAATAATACATAGAGGTTTGGATTGTGTACTGCTTCACTTTTTTACATTTATTAACTTTAATTTTCTTGCAGGTTTGGGTCGAACTGCTCCTGATCCAAGTGCATCTGTCACTCTAGACGGTGTGCAAGTGCCTCTGGGAAAAGGAGTCAACACTAACATTGATGACACAAGTCTCCTGTACAACGAGTATCCTTTAACACTGACCACCTGGTTTTTGAATTTAATAATAGTTTTGCCCCCAAATGACTCCACATGTTTCCTGCTTTGCCATATAATTTATTATTCAATAGTCTGTAGAAAAGTGTCAAAGAACATATTTTTCTTGACATTCAATAAACTGACTGATTTAGAATCACTAATTTATAAACGGGATTAATCTTGGATGGCTGTTTACGTATGGAAAACTCTGTGGTATATCGCAGCATAATTTATCTTTTAATTTCTAACCTCCTAATCATGGAGTAGATCACTTTGAGGTGCCAATGGATTGTCATATCTTGATGAAATAAGCTATTCTAAATAAATGGACAGAGATCCTTGACTTACTGAATCTTTAAAGACAGTACACTAAAAACAGGACTTGAAACCTCTCTGTTTGGTGTTCAGAATTAAGATTTACTCTACAGGGTCGTTAATTTTTACCTTGGATCATCTATTTCTCTTCACTTCATGTCTGTACTTTGTGTGAAATGTCCTCCTCGTTTATTATCTGTATAGTCTGTTTTCCTTAACCGCTGTTCCCCCAGGTACATTGTGTATGATGTGGCGCAGATAAACATGAAGTATCTCCTGAATGTCAAGTTTAACTACCAGACGTCCCTGTGGTGAGAGGGGCTGTGTCAGTGAAAACAAAGACCACTGTTGCCTCCAAACGCTGGGCTTCATTCAACATTTGGCAAAGGAGTGATGCTTTCCACAATTTACAGTGGTCATTGGAACTCTCTAGTCACTTTATTTCTTTTTTATCTGGTTTACTAGCTGGCAGCCTTTCATCTTCTTAGTAATGCATTAGGTACTTAAATACCTACTTCAGAATTACTCATAGATACTCAGACACAGAAATCAAAGTTCAATATAGTGGTTGAAGCGCGGTGCATACCATAGAAAGGTTTTGGTTTAGAACATCAGAAAATGGTTTTAGTTTTCTGTCTCACATGGTTATCTTGAATTTATAAATAATCTTATTTCTTCATTCCTTAATAAACCCGTAGTTGATAAGGCTTAGCACTGCACACTTAAAAGGAGTGAGTTGTGAACAACCAATCTGCAGACATACACAAACCAGGAGCTACTCAGATGAAGATTTTGTGGACTGGTTTAAAATACTGTTCAAGGTTTGACGTGTATATATTTGTTTTGTTTGTCTCTCAAGCTGTCTTCCTTGCCGAAAAGGAAAAATATATAAACGTGGTTTGTGTTTATGCAAAGTATTATGTAAGAGAAACAACTGACCGGTATGTGGCATCCCTTTTTCTTTTTCACGCTTACCTCAAATACAATAAAATGTTGAGTCCTCAAAATATCATGCCTGCGTTTCTGAGTAAATTACTTTCAATCACTGCATGTGCATCAATTTTGGATTAGATTTTAGTGTGGAAATAAATGTAAATTTGAATGTCAAGTTTTTCAAAGTGATGAAATACTTGATTTATTTCCTTTTTAAGGGCTTTCTCTTTTCTCCCATCAGCCCTTGGGCAGGTCACAGGTCAGATATTGATCAATTTTCCAGGAGCTAGATGGAATCAGCAGGATGGAGCTTGAAGCTGGATCTTGTAGGACCTATTAGAAACCTTTCTGCATGTACGCAGAAATAGTATTTACTAACAATTTCCCATTGGAAAGAGGCTGGTGTTTTTTTATCAAGGAGGTATTAAGAGGTCATTTATACTGGATGATGTTTTCTGGTGGTTTAACTCAATGTATAACAATTTTCACCTGAAGAAAAATATTCGACCCCTATCCCAACAATGAATGAGAGACAAAAATAAAATCTGTGGCATTAACTGAAGTGCTGGGTGAAACAATTGAGGGATGCTGAGTGCCTATCCTGACTACCAATTTTGCATATGATTCGGTTTTCCAGTAACATTTTGTAGAGAAAATTGAATTTATATTAAGTGAATATGCATATATAATACAAAGTGATTCTCCAGCCATCGGTTTGATCAATTATAGGATTTTTATTTCTCAAATCGCCCTCCACATACAGTCCCGACCCAGAATGCATTTTGACAAGGTCTTTGAAAAAGCGGCGCGGCTAATTCAAGATGGCGGAGATGGACCAGCTGTTAGACGAGAGTGAGTAACAACTCAAATTCATGGAGTTTTTCATTGTAAACACACAGCGGTCCTGTAGTGATATAATACATATTTGGCAATAGACTGCCATCGTTTTCCATGTAATGAATGCCGTAAGTTTAGGGCAGAGTTTATAAAGTCATCTTTAGACGCAAAGAAATACCGGTCTGTCCAAGTCAGCTAACGCCTGTTAGCATTAGAGGCTAACCATAGCTAATGATGCAGTTGAGCAAGTTACTTTAGCCTAACTGGGTAAACAAATAACGTTAGCTTAGCTAAGAGCTAACGTCTGCTAGCATTAGATCGTAAGCAGCAACAACAAAAGGACTACCATAACGCATCTATTACCAAAGTACACACGCTAGCTACTAGCTATCTGGTTTGGCTGTCATAGTTTTGTCAGTCCTTCCTTATAACGTTATTTAATTTAACGTTCGTTAGCGCTGGTTAACGTTACGTGGTAACGCGTTGTGTATCGGTTTAACAAGCTGGTGAAGGGAATATACAACCCGTTATTTGGCTAATAACAGCTGAAACTGTAATTCCAGTCGATGTGAATGTAGTGCATGTAATGTTGACTAAATATAATCTACTGGTTGTAACATAGTGTAACGTTAGCCTGTTTAACGTTAGCTTATTTCGTTGATCTGGTCTGTCCAGCTGATGTTATGCCCGTCGCTTGACAGCTCATATTGGGGTTAAGGCCTAACTGACTGCGCTAGCTATAACGTTGTTATATAACTTCAGTTACCCTGCCGTACACTGTTTAAAGGACAATCTCATAGACAATTTGCAGACGTTTTCTTTGATAGCTAAAATAAATGTATCATTAACTTTAATACTAAAGAACATGGCCTAGCTACCGTTTTCATCGCAGTGACTTGTTTAGTAAAAATATTTACAGTATTTAATAGTGAATTGATGTAGACCAATGTTTCTTCTTTTTCAGGCTCCTCAGCAGAGGCACTAGTCAGTCTCAAAGGTATGTTGGCAGTATCTTTATTTGTTTTTCTGTTCTTGGCACTGTGTAAGTGTATTGAGAGCTACTGAAAGCTGAATCCAAATTCCTTCTATGCCTAAACATACTTGGTCAATGAAGATTGTTTGAATTCTGATTGGATATAGTCTGCATGTGTATTAGCTGACACATGCCAAAGGTTTCATGACTTCAGGAATCGTATGCCCTGGATTAGACTTCTTGATGATTTGCCATAATGACAAGCTTTCAGTGACAACCTACACTGTCTTTGATTTGTGGCTGATGCAGTCTAGGATACAGTGGAGTAAAGTGTCCTATACCTGCTTCCACTGCAGTTTTATCCCCACATTGGCAAATATAAAAATGTGTTAAGACCTGTAAGACAATTATCTATTCCAGTATTGCTTGTAAGTGGAAGCGTCATTTACAACTTCTGTAATTTTAAAATCATTTTCCAGTATGACATCTGATAATGAGAAAGTCTCACTGGGGTCTTTTATCTGGTGTCCTTACGCTATTTTTAATACAGGCATTAGTTTTCATTTTTGTTTTGTTTTTGTTTATAGAAGGCAGTTTGTCCAACACTCTGAATGAAAAGAACAGCTTCCCAAGAGCTCACAACACCAGGGGACGACATTCCTCCCTCACAATGGACACAGTAAGAGACGTGGTGTTAGTTTGTCAATTCTAAAACTTGTGAAGAGGAGGCAATACAGGAGCTTCTGTTATACACAATATTAGGAGTGCTAAGCATCACATAAAGTTAGTTAATACAATGTCATAAATTGCAATGCAAAATGACCATACTGGAATCAACACCATTTCAGACATAGTTTAAATTTAAATTGCAGGAGAAAATTACTAACGGCACTAAGTAGTATTTGCAGGGTTAATGTATTGAATTGCATCATATTGTAAATTTAAATCTTTTACAAGAGAGACCTGTCAAAATGGCGCATTGGCACAAAAACATAGGACCTGAGACACATGATTGTCAGTGTGACTGTTTGAAAGAGGTTTAGTCTTCAGATATGAAAAGTTGAATAACATTGTCTCTTACTCAGTAATTAAGGGGTTGTTTAATATGAAAGTATTGTAGATTTTGATGGACGCAGTTAAGGGTTTTCTGAATAGTTATTGCTTTATAAGTCTAGTCACACTGGTGTGATGTGGAAATACGAGATTTGAAGACATATGCATTCCACATCTAACTGGTCTGTATGTCTAGTTCAAATCTGTGGTAGTTGGCAGTATTTCTGAATGGCGGTGGCAGTTTGGGACCCCTCTGGAAACACTTGTCCCAGCCTTCAGGAGAAGTTATAGAAAATACTGTGGATAATTTCATCTCACCAGAAAACAACAGATTTTCTTTTTGTCCTACTGCACATTAAATCACTTTATTGAAAGTTACACACAACTAATGCACACAAATATTTAAGCCTGAAATGAAAAGGCTTTTATTCACTGAGCATGATTGGCACTATTACTAACACCTGTTCATATTTGTCCTTCCAGCCCACACGGAGCTCAAAGAGGAGCCGTTTGTTTCGGGAGGAGGACGAGTCGCCACAGCAGCGTCTCCCATCCAGATCCCCTCGGAGGAGCCAGAGGGTCAGCACCACACCACAGGTAAAGACTACACACCATGAAAGTGATTCATTGTGAGTAGAAGCCCTTCCTTCTGTCTTCGCTTGTCTGTAAGCCTACATGTGCTGCAGCATTTATTTTACTATTGCATGTGTATACCTCAGTTCATTCTAGCACACACAATAGTAATGTCTAGTTATTTTAGCCTACATTAGCAAAAGAAGAAAGAGCCCATGACTGGTCCAAATTAGGCTATTCAATTACATTCTTGATTCTTCATTTACCTGTCAACTTTTTCTTTTCAAAGAAGATGCCAGTTGTGAACGTAGCCTTAAGAGTTCATTTTATTGTTTGTGGAATGACTGTTTTAATGTTTTGCTCTACAGAAATGTTCTAATGTGGTGACACCAGATAAGAAGGCATCCCAGAAAATAGGCCTGAGATTAAGAAACCTCCTCAAGCTACCCAAAGCTCACAAATGGTGCATCTATGAATGGTTCTATTCCAATATTGACAGGTAAATTCTCACTTTCACCTTCAGAAAACGACAACAAAAAAATTCTGATTAATTGTAATCAATTCAGAGATGATTTAACAGGGTTTGAACTTTTTGATCATGTGTAATTACATTTATTTACAAAAACAATACTGAGGATCAGAAAAGAACGTGGATGTAGATAATTACTTATTAATGGGTGTGTGGGAATGTCTAGCATGCAAAACCAAAATGACAGCTGCGGTGAGGGAAGAGAGACAGAAGGGGAAGGGTAGTGGGGCGGAAGGTGAGGTGAGGAGCTTTTCTATCCAGAACCACAGCGGCCCAGGTATGGCTCATGAAGATAACAACAACCTTCTGCCTTGACCCTGATCCTGTAAGGCAAATGAGAGCCAGCAATGCAAAAGACACAGGGACACCAAGTGGAGCAGAGGGGTTGTCACAAAGGTTAACGGAAACTTTATTGACAGGACAGCTGAAGAAATAAAAGAGGAGAGAGGGGAGGGGGAATGACATGCAGCAAAGGGCCGCAGGTCAGAGTGCGTCAAGGAGTAAACCTCCTATATATGAGCGCCCACTCTAACAACTGAGCTATCCCGGTGCCCTTGTAAGGACAATGTTGTGTTAACTATGTTATTTTACTTTACAGACCTCTCTTTGAGGGTGACAATGAATTCTGCCTGTGTCTCAAGGAGTCTTTCCCCAACCTAAAAACAAGAAAGTTGACAAGGGTTGAGTGGGGAACAATCAGGAGACTGATGGGAAAACCAAGACGGTATGCTGCAGTCTTTAAGCTTTGTGCCACTACACACCATTTTCATTCAACTTCATTTCTGTGAGAATTTGACACGGATCTGAAATTGTTTTCGCGTTGAAATTCTGATAACACTGTTCCCTCAAAGTACTTGAAATAACTGTTAGAGCGCTATGCTTTGTTGTCCCATCTAGGTGTTCATCTGCATTCTTTGCTGAGGAGCGGACGGCGCTGAGGCAGAAGAGGCAGAAGATGCGCCTGCTGCAGCAAAGAAAACTGTCTGACGTGTCAAACTGCAAAGACCTCCCAGATGAAATCCCTCTGCCGCTCATCATAGGAACCAAAGTCACTGGTTAGAGGATAGAAATGAACACACACCACTGTCAGCAGTTACAATAGCCAGACAGCTCTCGTTAAATGTTCTGTTGTTGTTATTATTATTGCAATGAAATGACTAAACTAAAAATAACTTGTCAAATCCAAAATAAGGGTACTTTTGACCCTGCAGTGAAAAACAAGTAAATAGAGTAAGTGTACTAGTAAGGACAGCATTACCAGTACATATTTGGATTTTGTTAGTTTATTTTCTTTTTGTGCCACAGCTCGACTCCGAGGCGTCCATGATGGGTTGTTCACAGGGCAGATCGATGCAGTGGACACCAGTGCTGCCACCTATCGTGTCACCTTTGACCGCACTGGCCTGGGAACACACACTGTGCCTGACTATGAAGTTCTGGTAAGAATGACCTTTTGGCTTTCAGCTCCACTCTAGGTGTGTTTGAGGTTGGACAAGCAACACCGTAAGTGTGTCTTCATTTTATTTTCATTTAAACAGTGTCATTAAAAAATGTAAATACTAAAATGAACAATAGCTAAAGGATACTTGACTAGATACTAAAGGAATTTGCTAACCTGTCTTCCAGAGCAATGAGCCCAATGAGACCATGCCCATTTCAGCCTTTGCCCAGAAGCATCGGATATCACGCTACATGCAGAACCTCGTGACTCCGCCTAGAGGGCCGTACCCGTCCGCTACCACTCCTGTCCTCATGGTACCGTAAATCTACATGTAATGACAGTTAAACATGTGCTGCGTCATCACCCTAGTGTCTCAGTTAATGTCAACGATATGTGCTAAGCTGGTTTAAATCTGCTGTGGCTGTGAGTATGTTAATCTACTGCAACAGATACTTTGGCAGCCAGCCAATACGTCTGAGATGGTTTTGGTCAACATATCTTGTACAAGCAGGCTTTAAATGTATATTTAGAAATGCTAGTCAGTGTTGGGATTCACTGTATAAGGACAGTTCAAGCATTGTCACGCTGAGTCAAGTCAGTTTTATCAACAATAATGTTTAGAAACTTAAATCTATTGTTATCTTTTGTGTATCAGTTTGACCTTTCATTCTTAAGAAAACAAATCATCATACTGCAACTCTTCTTGAATCTTCTTTTTAATATATATATCTATCTATCTATCTATCTATCTATCTATCTATCTATCTATCTATCTATCTATCTATCTATCTATCTATATATATATATATATATATATATATATATATATATATATATATATATATATATATATTATATATATATATATATATATATATCTCTCAACAGGACAATGACCCTCTTATCAACCAGTCACCATGGAGGAACAAACTGCCTGGTGCTGAGGGAGATACTCTGGGAGGATTTCCAGTCAAGTTCCTTGTCCAAGTGGTAAATACTTTCTGTTAAATGGAATACTAAAATCTGACATTCTAAACCCATGTGACACATTGCTTTAATAAATGCATTGTCTTATTTTTTCATGACTAGACGAGGCTGTCAAAGATCCTCATGATCAAGAAAGAGCACATCAAGCACTTGAAAGAAATGAACACCGAGGCAGAGAAACTGGTACAATCATCATAACAATAAAAAAAAAAGTTTCTTCAAAACCTATTAAATATGTTCTGAGATGCATACATCAAGCCTAACTAAAACTTTGATTGTGTTCAGAAGTCGTACTCTATGCCTATTGACCTCAACTTCCAGAAGCGATATGCTACCACGGTGCTTGAGCTTGAACAGCTCAATAAGGATCTCAACAAGGTGCTTCACGAAGTTCATCAGTACTGCTGTGATGTAAGTCAATAGATCCATTTAATTCCAATCACTAATCATTGCTCCTGAAGTTAAGTACAGGAAGGTATGCTTATCTGTAGCATTTCATGCCCAGTTGTGTTATTCTTCTCCCGTCATAGTAGACTAATCTGAAGAAGAAAAAAAAACAGTGCCTTGTTTAAAGTGTGAATCACCACGTGTCCATCCAGCTTGCTCCAGATCAGGGCATGGTTCCCGCCGACCATCCCACAGAGCTGCGGCGGCGTTGTGAAGACGAGGCCCAGCAGATGGTGCAGCTGAGCAACTCGATGAAGGACGGACAGCAGATTGTGACAAACCCCAGCCTCACACTCCTCATCTCCCGCCTCACTGCTCTGCTGCTCCAGATCAAGGTAGAGGATGCTGCTGTCTGATTTCTTTACTGCTAAAACATTTTCTATGGTATTATCAGATGTACATGGACAACGCTAACAATGGGTTGTTACATATTTATGGAATTTATGGCAGAGAGAGAGCAGCACAAATTTGGCTGCAACACCAGAGAAGCCTGTTGTGAACTTTCTTTAACTGTGTTTGTATGTACACTGAACAATATCTAATCAATTGTCCAAAACTTTCATAACTTGTTCATTACTCAATTTGACCTGTTTTGTTCCAGTGTCTGGCAGATAGAAGGGACCTGAATTCTTTTGAGTTTAAATCTCTAACGGACTCCCTTAATGACATCAAGGCATCAATTGATCCCTCCAACCTCAGGTAAAAAAGACCCTGTAGTGTTTCTAACTACGCCTCCTTACCCCGATTTCCCACTGGGCGCGTCTTTGCTGTGTTCCGCCTGCGTTCCGGTTTTGTTCCATCCGTGCCACGCGCCATACCCCAACGGGAACGTCTTAGAAGCGGAGCATCTTGCTGCCCGACTCGCAGATTTTATTGTCTTTACAAGTACTTTTACAGAACAATCACGTGTTTCTTAAGCTAGTTAACCTTCCACTCACCCTCTTGCAATTAAACTCGATGTCTCGTCTTTTCTGGCATTGTCCTTATAAAAAAGGTGTTGTAGAGCAGACGTATACAATATTGGGGGTGTTTTGGTGAATTGACTGGATACTCTCGCTGCTAAACTGCTACGTGTCCGCCTGTCCAAACGCCCCGCAGCTTGCGTGAAAATAGACCTGCTGGATAATCAAGCATTGATTTCAGTGGCCGCAGACGCGCCTGGTGGAAAACGGAGATAAGTCTCACCACACACAATGGTGAATTGCATGGTTTATAGTTTTCTATCTGTGTCAATGGCATACATGAATAATTAAACATGTTCCTTTCTTATTATCCATGTCATGTCATCATTCAGTCAGTTTGAAGTTCTGAACATTTCTCATACTATTGTCTTTTCTGTGTTTCCAGTTGCTTCCAGAATAATGTTGAGATCAATGTGGCACACATCCAGAGTGGCCTAAGTCAGCTGGGCAATCTGCATGCGTTTTCGGCCAACAACACCAATGCAGTCTGAGTGCCTGCACTATCCGCTCCATTCATATCGTCTGTTGGGCTGGTGCTTTCACCTGAACTGATACAAAGACTGCAAACACAAAAAACTCATGTGGATGTGGACCACCACCATGCAATCTGAATATAGATGAGTTCTGCCTCAGACTTCCCTTTGTGCTGAAGGGAGGATGTCATAAGTATTTTACATTTTATTGTATGAAAATGTTAGTGCACCCAATTGAACACAAATCTGAAAGAGCTTTAGCTATTGCCACAAATCCACATCTTGAGACTCTCAATAGTTATTTATTGGTTCCATGTGCCAAAACATTGATTCTTACAGTTTTTATAGTCCATATTTATTTATTTTTGAGTAGGTGTGTATGGTTATGAAACAATATTTTGCTATTTCTAAAGTTCCCCCCTGTAAGTGTTGTGTTCTGTTGCTCTATTAATGGTATGAACAGGGAGGCTAAAGAATGTTTTATAAAATTGTTTATTGTAGATAATTGTACAATATCTCTGATTATTAGGACTATTGTCACCATTTCTGTTGTGTATTCAGAAATGGCTTTTGTAATTTTGTGTGCACTTGAAAAGAGATTTTGGTATTTTTATAAAGGAGAACTCTGGGGTTTTGATGCCTTTTACTCCTTACGGTGATTTAAGCATTTCCATATCCGGCATGGCTGTTGATGCAACCCCCACACTAAGCCGGCGTCACTGATGTAAGGCCGGAAGATTTACGTCAGTTTTTTCCTAGAGAATCTCCTTTTCCAGTTTTGTAAAGTTGTATATGAGAGTGCCCCAGGGCAATTGTATATAAATGTTTCCGTCTTTTTATATTAAACATAATATTGCAAAGCAGTGTTTGGTTTTAAGTCTTTATTAACATACATAACCAATCTAGGTTTTTTCTTTTTACAATCAACAGTTTTATTACTATTTTACAATAAATACAAATTCTCCTTTTACGCCAACAAACAACTGAATTCTGCCTCTTATGATACATGTAGCTGGCTTTATATCAGCTCTAATAATACATCACATAAAGCCACCAAAGCCAGCCATGGCCTCGTTTTCCCAGTCAGAGTCTGAGTCAGTGAAGTCCTGTGTCTCAGTGGCATTGATCGGGGAGAAGTGCCTGAACCTGTCCCCTGTCCCTCTCACGTGTTGATACTGCATGTGGCATCCATTATCCTTGGGTGATGACCTGCTGAAGTTATTCTGGGTGGGGATGGGAGGAATCACAACTTTCATTTCTGGTCCAATGGTCTTGTTAGGTGGGAAGTTGTCATATTCCACCAGAACCTTTGGACTCTGGTCGCCGGTTACATTGGCTTCCATCTTGGGAGGATGCTCGTTCTCCTTGGGGTAGAGATGGACGTTACAGCACGGGACATTAACACTCAGCTCACGTCGCTGCATCTGCTCAGGCTTTACTCTGGTTGCGTCCTCATAGATGCAGGAGACAGACGTGTGTTCGTAGCTGCTGGGATTGGTGGGCATACTGGTTCTGTGAGTTTCATCTGGGGTTTGGTGCATTGTAGGTCGGAAACTGTCCTCCAGTCCAAAACCTCCTATCCTGTGTGCCTCGGCTCCATGATTGCTGTCATACACTTAAATAGATAAAGAGTAAAGCAATTAGTTAAAATAAATGTTTTACATTGCTCTTTCACTTATTCCCTACACTGGAGAGATGAGTAAGTTATCAAACTACATGTATGAACTTAGGTAACTTGTAGGTAATGTATTAAGAAAGATATTTTAGTAGCAAATGACAATTTTCATTATATAATGGAAAGACAATAATCTGTGACTAATAATTACCCCTCTCTGGGCGCATCCGGCTCTGGAGCTGGCTGAAGGGGCCAGCTGCTGGCGGGTTTGCGGCCTTCATGGCCACCGATGAGCCAACCTGGCGACGAGACTTGGCCCTTCTGTTTTGAAACCACACCTGAAATTTAAAGGTGGACAGAAAACGTGAGGACAGTTTACAATTTATGTGTTTGTGTGATAATATTGTTTTCTTTTTAACAAATGTGGCCTATTAAAAAAACATCCCACACTCTTGGATTTATCACATAAACTAGACATTACCTGAATTCTGGACTCCGGTAGCCCGGTCAGGGCCTCCAGCCTCTCTCGCAGGTAGATGTCGGGATATTTAGTGTCTGAGTAAACTTTCTCCAGCACCTCGATTTGCTGCTGGGTAAAGTTGGTCCTCTTTCTCCTGTGGGTCAGTATTGCCACACATTTCTCCGCCCTCGGGACTGAGTTTGCAGGGTTGAAGTAGTTTGGAACATCTGGGGCTCCGTAATCTGAAAGAAAAACGTACAGAATGTTAAGTTAATGACGTTACATAGACCTACTGTAAGTAACATAGCCCAGTGGACTACAGAACCAGCAGTAAAGTCGTTATTTCCTGCGATCAGCGGTGTAGGCTAGGCCTACTACAGGCTCCAGTTTGTCCCAAAGGATACTTTGGCTGCCAGCCACCTACCTGAGTTCACCAAGCCATTTATCTGCAGAGGTCCCTCGTGATACATCTGGAAATGATTCAGCTCCCGACGCGCATATTCCCATGAACTGAAGACATGTCCCTCGACGTCTTATTTCCAGCGACTGAGTTTAAGATCTGTGCTGCTTCTCGCCGGGGTTTTAAATCCCCCCGCGATCAAAGGTGACGCGGCCTGTATGTGTGAATGGGGCACCCATCGGTGCCGGCTGGCACTGCAGCGGCCGCACGGTTCAGACGTCTGCAGGCCGCTGGAGGTGTGAGGCACCACACCTGGGACGGTAGAGCGGCCGCGGGTCTCTTTAAAGGGGCTTTAATGGAATCTGCATGCTCAATACACATCGGCAGTGAAAACATTTATCCGCTTTGGAATGGATGAAGCAATAACGGACCTACAGTCTTCAAAGACAGGCAGTCGGAAACGGCAATTTCCTCAACGCGGGTTGGAGACTCACAAGGGATGCAGCTTGTTGCATGATAAAGTTAATACATTTTTGAAAAATACATTGTCCATTGTCAAGTAGATCACTAGTCTAGGAGCTTATTAGATGTTTCAGCTGTAACCCTTGTTGGGTTTATGTAAATAAATAAAACATCACAGAGTACGGTCTAGACCTGCTCTTTTATGAAAAGCGCAATGAGATAATGTTGTGATTTGGCGCTATAAATAAAATTGAACCTATATAATAATCTCCATTCAAAGTTAATATATATTTTTGCAAATAATATACATATTATAACATAAACAGTGTGGAAGCCATTCGGCAAGACTAGGCTGATATGTGGCCAGTTTCCTATGCTCAAACATTATGTATAGGCCTATGTGTATGCTAAAATAAATACGAAATATATGATACAGAGTATTTATATTGAATCTATTTTATTAGTATAGCAGGGATGAACAAAACAAAAATTGCATGTTTTTTAAATAATGTAAAAGATGTATCATTCAAAATGCATTAAATTCTGTATTCTGACTGGGTTTACATTACAGGGTTGTACGTTTGTTTGGGGATAGTGTTTTTCCTTTAGGCTTAAATGTCCAACAATATAAGTTTGTGTTTTATAAATATTCAGGTCTTTAAAGGTCTGCTCTTCCACATTGATGTGTGTAGGGTATTATGCTTCCTGTCCCCTTCAGTAACTACAAAGTCCATCTCAATACACAAACCTGAGTTCAAAAGTATTCTGGAGTGGGCACTTGTTATTGAATGGGTCACCTTCATTTGATTCTCAGGGGATCAAGTCAAGAGGTCAGGTAGCACCACAGACAGACTAATTTGTTCACACATATTTGGACAACAGGGAGCTTTAATGGTTACATGTACTATTAATAACAGTCCAAGCTTATTTCTCATGTCAGAGTGAATCTTTACTTGGGTAAGTTGGTTCAATTTCATGCATATATATTTAATTACTTTGGGTGTGGGGTGACATGATTGCAGAATAAAGTGATTGCCAGACTTTTTACTTCATCCTCAATCCTATGATTTATGGGATGCATCTGTAACTGGTTTAAGTCACTGTAGAATAGATTGTATGAGTCTAAGTTAGTATTATGCTCCTAAAAGAGATGTTGCATGGAGGAAAAACGTTTTCTCTGGTTATTTTCTTGTCTATCTCTGTGGGAAAATTACCTGACAGCCATTGTGTTATTTCACATCCACAGCACTTATTGATCTCTGCATTTTGACACATACAGCATTGTTCAGGTAGGACGTGCTTGTCGGTAAAGACATTCACAGTTCGCAGGGTTGCTTTGTCTGAGAGCCCTAATTGGGTATTGCCTGTGTGCACAGACCAGATTGCTATGCTAAAATCAGGCTGTTGAAGTTCCTGATCTTTTGTAATGGACAATGACAATGTTTTCTGAGAGCTAGAACGAACAGTAAATGCCTAGTATTCATCTGTGGCCACTAAGCTCTTCAGCCATGGCCCATGAAAAATATGAATTCAGCATTGCTGTAATGCACCTTTGCGTTTAGTGTTTGTATTTAATCCTAATTTATAGCTTGGGAGCCCATGGTTCAATGACTTTTAATTTAGGTTAAAAGAATGCAGTTCTACGTTGATCCATGCTGGAATACGGTATTGTTGTTAACGGACTGCACTTTCAAACATCAAACAATAAAAAAAACTTTGGGATTTCTACTGGCCATTTCCAGTTAGCAGCTGACTCTGCAGACACAAACAAAAGCATGTTCACACCTTTAATGTCTGACCACTGTTTAATCCACAGTTTGCAGACAGACAGGTAAATCATCCCCACAAGTTTGCAGGTATATGTTAAAATGCAAGCTGTTTATGGGCCTTTGTTATATAGTCTTTGTGTATTTGAGGGACATTTTAGTACACATATAGCCTAGTTTCAGACATGTGGGCTCAGTGTAAAGGTGCATTAATATTATCCCAAAAAGTAGTGAGTGTGATGATTGTGGTTGTGTGTACACATCTTCCAAGCACAGAAGTGTGAACCTTACTTCAATAAAGTAATTAATTTCATATTAGAGCTGGTGTGATAAATCATCTGACTGATACAAAAAAACGCTCTTGGCTCATTGCATATAAATTGGCATTGGTTTAACAAGAAATGTCAGTAACATCCAAAGAAGTCTTGAGGTCATTCCAGAACAATGTCTCTATTTCTTAGTTTGTCCACTAGAGAGCACTGACAATTCTGTTTTTCTGCTTTAATAATCTAATTTAATGGATCTTTATTTTTTTGGTTTTTATTAAACAGGACTGACAGCCAATATATTGCTATCATATTTAAATATCTCAAATATTTACATAGTTATCCGGCTTAAAAACCAAGTCTCGGTAGACTGTTTCTAGGTAACAGAACGGTCTTAAATAGGTTATAAAAAGGTCTATCTGGGAAGGGTTAAGACACGTAACACTTATTATTTTTAATTACGTTTTAACGTTATTGGGATGTGCAAGTAGTAGGCACACTGTTAAAATGTCTTACGGAAGTTTCTAGTTAATATATTACTAAATTAGTTTATTTTTACTATTACTTTACATATATTAATACAATTCACAATATAAAATGGCCACTTTGTTGTGTGGCTGTGTCATTTCTTGGGTAAAATATAGAGAATTACAAATACGATTACTGTAAACAATTTATTTTGAACCAATTCGTAATATTTCTCTTATCGGTTAAAGCGTCGTCATTATTTACATCGAAGGGAAACAAATCTCGCGGAACTTCCGCTAAGTCTACACGGAAGTAGGTACGTGGCCGCTTCAGCTGACAGTCTACATGATGGCGACAGAGGTTCAGAGCGGCGACCTCGACAGCGCTACTTCCAGCCGGCTCGAAGTTTCTATCGATGGCCTCACCCTCAGTCCTGACCCGGAGGGTGAGCAGATCCAGGTCGAAGAGCCTGACCCTAAACCCGCGGAACCCGAGACCGATACGCCGGGTGTCGCGGGAGGCGAAGATGGAGAGACAGACAAATCTGCGATAGAGAGAAAATGGGGCTTTCCTTTGCTGGAGCTGTACGGAATGGGCCTTAAATTTTTCAAAGGTATTTTACGGTTGTTATAATCTCACAGCCTGAACGTATAGAAGCAGCTAATGATCGAACCGACGGTTAAATTGTGAGGAAAATCGCTTGCTGGTTAGCCGAATGCTAACGTTAGCTGTCACCACCGGGGCTGCTGCTGCTGTCAGCTGCAACGTTTTACATTAGCTACACAGCTAACGAGTAGCCACACCTGCTAACAGACAAAATAAGCTCGGCACTTCCAAGCAGTCCATTTGTGTCTGTGGGGCCTGAAACATTTCCATCTGGCTGTTTGCCTGGTGTTGTCTACCTTTTCTGTAACGTTACCTTTATTTGGCTTTTCGGAAGAATAACCTGGCTTGTCATGCGACTGCTTAATCAGCTAGCTAATGAAGCTAAGAGTTGTAATGTAAGAAGCTATCCATCTTAACTGAACGGTGGCTCATAGTGAGTTGTTTAGGAGCTTTAAACACGCCCTGCCCTGCCATTGATGCGGCTGTACGGAGCCAGCATAACAGTTGCACTTACACAAATCTTTATCTGATGAATTGGACAGGTTTCTGCGGTGCTGAAGGAGTTGGTAAGTCCTGTGGATACAATCGATCCATAGTCTAAGCTTGACGTCTTTAAAACCAGTTCGCAGAGCTGCTTGAAACCACGTTTTCGGCACTTAGCTAATTAATGCATGACCACAGGTCTGTTTTACAGCTTAACTGCCTCCTCATGTCCATATAGAACTCTCTGCTGCTACTCCAACAGGAAATCCAATACATCCTGCAACGCGATTACTTGTATTTGTGTTTTTCATGCAATATCAATCGATATCAATACCACAACGATATTGCAGTGTTGACTGCTGGTGCTTTCACAAAATATTTACACAATGACATATCTGATGAATAATCATCAGTAATGTGGATATTATGACTACATGGAAAAAGGCTCATAGAACAGCTAGAACAGTCTGGTTCAGAAAATGGCATCACTTTAATGTAATGCAACCTTTAAAACCAGTAAAAGACAACACTTATGCCATAGTACGATGTTACGCTATCTAAAATCTAAGATGATATCTAGTCTCATATCACGATATTGATATAATATCAATATATTGAACAGCTCTACTTTACGCTTAAGGAATATTGAATTGCAGTATGTAACCAGGCAGCTATACTGAAACATCCATTGTTAGTTTCAAGATCAAGGCTTTATTTGAGTTCATTAAGTAATATTTGTCAAGAATAAGGAAGTCAAAACAGTACAGTGTATCCAAAGTGTATCAGCCATTTATATAAAACTTGTTAGCCTTAGAAGAAATGTATAATAAAAAACATATATCAATATACTATCCTGTCGTCCGTGGCTTCCCTGTAGTAAATTGTTACTTTGCAAACATCCTGAGCACATTTGTACTGTTTTTATTGGAGCAGAGCACTTGTGATGACTGTGCAAACCGGTTTGGTGCAATAGTAATCTGTGCTTTGCATTTGTAGTCATGTATTTTTAGTCAGTTAGGGTTAGGTCTAGTTGTATACATAAATCTGATCCTTGCCTCACCTCGGATTACATACTTTCACTGTGATTAATGTCATTTTGCCGTGAGTGTTGTGCATGTATGTATATACAGTGTGTATATGTGTGTGTGTGTGTGTGTGTGTGTATGTATATATGTGTGTGTATATATATATATATATATATATACTGTGTGTGTGTGTGTGTGTGTGTGTGTGTGTGTGTGTGTGTGTGTGTGTGTGTGTGTATACACACACACACGCACACACACCCTGTATGCTTCTGTTGTTGCTACTTCCATGTTAAATTAAGACACACATGTGTATTGTAGTACTCACAAGCACTTTTCACTAATGGACATAAAAAAACAATAAATGCAAACTCATTGCTGCTCTCAGATAAAGATGGAAAGGCCTTCCACCCAACGTATGAGGAGAAGCTCCGACTGGTGGCTCTGCACAAACAGGTGTTACTGGGCCCTTATAATCCTGATGCTTCACCGGAGGTCGGCTTCTTTGATGTCCTCGGCAACGACCGCAGGTAACCACATCAGACATCTGTATGTGTGTGCAAGCAGGTGTGACTTTCAAAATATGCTATGTATTCCAGCAATTTGGTGTGTAAATATAGATAGATTGATTAAACACGTGCTGTGCTTGTCATTCCGTTACTGTATTAGAAATGTATGGAAACTTCTAATGGAAGGCAACCTGCTTCACTGACATACACATAAGTATTTCAAATCTACTGAGGGTTCACTAATTGCACAAATTTCATGTTTGCAAACCATGGTTGTTACAAACAATGGTTGTTTATTTTTTATTGTAAAACAATCCTCTCACCTTCTTTCTTGCTCTGTGTGTAGAAAAGAGTGGGCCTCCCTGGGCAACCTGGAGAAGGAGGAGGCAATGGTGGAGTTTGTCAAGCTGCTGAACAAGTGCTGTAACCTCTTCGCTCCCTATGTCACCTCACACAAGATTGAAAGGGAGGAGCAGGAGAGGAAAAGGTAAGTTCAGTTCCCCCGAGGGACATCCCATTGCTACAGTGTCTAAATAAAGACTCCTACATGCAGCTAGACAAACTGTAAAGCAGCCGGGGAATTAGTGGACATTTAAGGACTTAGGGTGTGTTTTTTTTTGGGAATTTGACAGTTTGCACAATTTATAATAAACTACATTACTTTGGTCTTTCCCAGGAAAGAAGAAGAGGAGCGACAGCGGCTGGAGGAGGAGGAGAGGGAGCGACAACGGCAGGAGGAGGAGAGACGAAGGCTTGAGGAGGAGGAAAGGCTGTTGAGAGAGGAAGAGGAAAGGAGACAGGCGGAGGAGGAAAGGCTACGGGTTGAGCAGCAGAAGTATGTGTGTTTATATCACGGTGTGTTTGCATTAATGTGCTTGCATTACCTTCAGTTTGACTTCAGCATGACTTCTACATGATCACAGCACTTCCCTGACCTTGATATCTTACAGGGGTGTTAACTCATTGTTAGTCAATGCACTTTAGCTGTGCATCAGAGGACGAGCTCCTTACTCACTACCGCTCTTGTTTCTATGTTAAAACTCTCCAACTTTCCACTGTCCCGCCAGTGTGTCCTCTCCATTTCCAGAATCTTCTTCCTCACCAACTCTGCCTCTGTGTTTTATTTCCCAGGCAACAGATAATGGCAGCATTGAATGCGCAGACAGCAGTGCAGTTCCAACAGTATGCTGCTCAGCAATACCCCAACAGCCCAGAGCAACAGCTGGGCCTCATCCGACAGCTCCAGGAGCAGCACTACCAGCAGTACATGCAGCAGCTCTACCAGGTCCAGCTGGCACAGCAACAGGTACTATGTAACCACTAACTGAAGGATGGACCTTTGTTGATTAATTGGAAGCTTAGGTATTGGCACATCTTCTTTTGAAGATGAACAGTAAATTGATAATTTATCATGGGCCAAGTCTAAATGTCTGTAAAAGTACTAAATCAAACATAACATTCTTGGTTTTGGCCCCTAGTTTGAATTTTAATGTCTTGACTCAGTGTTGTATTCCTTTGGTCCCAGGCGGCCTTACAGAAGCAGGCTGATTTGAGGGTGCAGGGTACCCTTGAATCTAGCGGCTTCAACAGTGGTGAACCCATCCCCGCCTCAGCAGCAGGACCATTGTGTGCAGCTTTACCACCTGCTGGTGAGGATACCCCAACAGTCAATGGAGGCCAGTCAGACTCGTACTCGGAGAGCATGGACCGGGAGCCCGAGCCTGAGCCGGCAGAGGAGGTCTCAGAGAACGGGCCTTTATTAGGTTGGTGGGCCGTAAATGTTTCTCATTTAAAAACCTTAAACCACTGGAGTTGACTTCATGCAGAAATAATCTACATTTTCCTTATTGTGTGGCTATTGCCTACAGGGCAGAGGGGGAAAGCTCTCTGTCAAACAGACAAAGCTTTATACCAAACTTGAAACCTGCACATCTGGGGTCCGTTTCAGGAAGGAGGTTTAACCAACTGAGTCTAACCCTGAACTCTTGTTGATTCACCCTTAGATGGGAAACTGATTTTCGGTTCCAGAACAGCTCATTAGAGTTGGGTCAATGTGCACCAGCACAATAAAAAGGCAGCATGAATGAGCCATGATACTACGATTCACCGTGGTGACAACCACAAACAAACTGGTCGGCAGAAACACCCATGCACACATACAGCGACATAACTGATAGATTGCCTGCGAAGTAATACAGGTTCTTTATCAACACAAGGAAATACCAATTCGGAACAGAAACGTTTTTTTTTTATTATTCAAGCAGACAACAAACTACACTAAAAAACGGCTGATACAGACTGAATGAATGAGGAAATGAAAGAACGCTGTGTCAGAGGGAGGACACTGAGAGGAGAAAACCTGCTCCAGACTAGGTTAGGTTCAGACTCAGTTACCATAGTAACTGACTCTGGGGTTAAGTTACCTCTCTTTCTTAAACAGGCTGGAGTTACCCCTCTCTCTCTGGTGTGATTAACCTCCTTTTCTGAAACAGAACCCAGAGTTCCCCTCATCTCAGGGTTAACTAACTCTGAGTTTTCACTAAACCTGCTATTCTGAAACAGACCCCTGATGTGTCCCTGTTAATGTGACCTGGAGGACAGGGAGGGGAAGAGCTGGAACAAGGGGAACATAATAGTCTGCTGGTTTAGGTGTCCTTCAACCACACATTCTGCTTACAGAAGAGTAAGCACTCACACCAGTAATGGACAAAGCCTTGGTCTGATTCCAAAACCAATACATCCTGGGCTAAATCTACCCACTGTGGCTGGCTGCTCATTGCCAAAACTATGTTTTGAGCAAAGATGGATGGCCTACTATGCAACTATTTGACATTGGTCATATGTAGCCTACCCATGCTTTCTCTCTGAGAGATACACACACACGCACACACACACACACACACACACACACACACACACACACACACACACACACACACACATAAACAGGTGGCCTGTTAGTTGAGCTGGTTTGGCATTCAGCCTGTGTATGCTGGTAAGAATTCACTGAAATTAAAAATATATACATATATTCTTTCCTTTTGAATTAGCAGATTTTTTCAAAAGATTGTGAGAAGTCTCTTGTGCTTTAATCACAACAGACTCTCCACCAGTCATAGCTGCTCCTTCCATGTGGACACGGCCACAGATCAAGGACTTCAAGGAGAAAATCCGGCAGGACGCAGACAGCGTGATCACAGTGGGGCGTGGTGAGGTGGTGACAGTGCGTGTTCCCACCCACGAGGAGGGCTCTTACCTGTTCTGGGAGTTTGCCACGGACTATTATGACATCGGCTTCGGGGTCTTCTTCGAATGGACAGATGCTGCCTCTGCGTCGGTCAGCGTGCATGTGTCGGAGTCCAGTGATGAGGACGAGGAAGATGAAGGTGAGGTGTGGGTGGGAAGGCTGTGTGAATAAGCCTGCAGTGTTTCTGACTTCCGGTGGTGGTTGTTTACTTACAATGATGTGTTTGGTTGTAAGCTCTTATATTATAATGTGTTTATAATTATGTAAACTATATACAGTACTTATATACAGTAGTTCCATCTTTGCCACAGAAGCAGCTGCTTTGAATAGGAATGTTTTATCAGTTTGTTTCTGTTGCTTCACTCATCGGCCAATTGAGAAATTAATAACAATTTTGTCAGATAATATTATATTCTTATCTAAGTTCAGAACTTGCCTACGCCCTAGTTAAACATCTCATAGTTTTCCTAGGGTTAGAGGAAGTCCTGCTTTAGTTCTTTGGTAAAATTCAGCGCAGTGGTGTGAATAGAAATGAATTGTGGCAATATACAGCGAGGAAAATAACTTGCAAAATAGCAGGGTGTTCAAATACTTATTTTCCTCACTGTATGTTAGGATAAAAGGCAATATTGTACAGTGGAATTAGTATGTTTTAGTTAGTTAAAGTAACTGTACAAATTAGCGTTTGGCAGATATGCCAGTCCTTCTAAACTTCAATTCTGACTATCTGCCAGAGTAGCAGTTGTGTATTTATGTTAAGTGTCATAACATTGTGTTTTGCACAAGAGATTGTGCCACATTTGGTCATAAACCTGTGTGTGTGTGTGTGTTCGGGATAAAGGTGAGACTCATTGGCACATCCCTCCTGCTTTCTATCGCATCTTGATACATTGTTGTTGTGTCCCTCAGGTGATCCTCCCAATGAGGAGGAGAAGGCGAAGAAGGAGGCAGGGAAGCCTCAGGTGGATGAGATTGTGCCGGTGTACCGGCGGGACTGTCATGAGGAGGTGTACGCCGGCAGCCACCAGTACCCCGGCCGCGGAGTCTACCTGCTCAAGTTTGACAACTCCTATTCACTCTGGCGCTCCAAGAGTGTTTATTACAGAGTCTACTACACCAGATAAGCCTGAATACAGACACAGGGGAGCCAAGGAGTGTATATTCCTATGTACGTATGTTTTAGTGTGTGTGTGTGTGTGTGTGTGTGTGTGGGGGTAGGTGGGTAGGTGGAGATTTGTGCGATTGCAGACTGTGTGTGACTGTGTGTGTGTTTGTGTGTGTGTGTGTGAGAGAAAGAGATAGTGAGCCCAGATCTGGACAAAACCACCAGAGGGCGACAAAGAGACACATCTGGAGCCCTAGTTTGGGGATTGGACTAATAAGTATGTACGGTATGTGTATGCGTGTCCCAAGATACACCCATGCTAGAGCCTGTCATCGAGCCCTTAGAAGAGGAGTGTGTATTCCTGTTGTATATTCACCACCTGTCCTCGCTGTGCTCACATAGACCAAGCTGTAGGACTTTGCTCTCATATTGTATTTGACCACTTTTCACCCTGGGCTCCTCTTCTGTCACCACCCCAGCCCAACACTGTCCAACGTGGCCTTGTGGCTGCTTCTGCCCTAAGTGACGCTTTCGTAACCGTGAACGGAACCCGGCAAGTCCAGCACTCTGTGAGCCAACGTTTCCTGTTTGGTGGTAACAGTAGTTGTTAATCCCACAAGAACACAGACAATGTTTAAAATCTAATTATATTGCAAATGTACTTCATAACACTATGCCTCTGTTCCACAGATAGCTTCTGGTCTTTGCCAAGTCTCTCACACACATTAAAAACACCACTGTACACACTTAATCATCTTTAACTTTTTTTGTTAAACAGCGGTCTGTTATTCTCTTCCCCAGCCATCATTCATATATGAAGATCTGAGAGGGTGTTTAGTGAAAGCAGTGCTCTTTTTGGCTTATTTCCCACAGAAAACCAGCCTGACTTTCACCTTTATTTCTTTATATAATTTGATTGACACATTGAGTGCACCATGAGTAGTTTTTTTTTGTCTACTGGACTGGCAAACATAAAGGACTGGCAAGTCATTCCATTGTTAAGTGTAAACTCTAAATAGTCATGACTGTTAAAGGAGGAAGTATAACAACACAAACATGGAAAAGTGTGGCTTTATAAACTTAAGCATCTCTGTGTGATACACAGCAACAAGTTTAAAAACATATTACTAAATAAATAATTGTTCTCCCTTTCTCTAACAAACATTTTATTGGTGTGTCTATTTCCACATGACTGATTACAATAAATCATCCACTGTCCTTTGCTTATTAATTCTTCATGATAGAATCAAGAAAAAAAGGAGCTGGTATTACGACTGATGTTATATTATATTACAATATTGCCTGGGATGTTTTTGTGTTTATCGTTGTGTGTGGTTGGAGATGCTGTACTCAGTTCTGACACACACGTACACAATATAAATTCCATGTATTGGAGGTCATAACACACTGTTACATCTCTGCAGCACTCAAAAATCAAAATACATTACACACAATACAGTGTTGCTGTTGTTTTTCTTCCTGGTATGAATTAACTCAAATTGTCATCTCAAATAAGGTGTTGTGAATAAACTGAGATGATGTAGACTTATTTTTGTGTCTTTGGTGATGTGGTTGCTTACTAACTCAGTTGTGACATCTAAGTTTATTCAATTTAAGTTCATTTGTTTTCATACTTTAGATTTATTCTGTTCTTTAGTTTGACATTACATATGCTTGCTTTGTGTGCCTACCACCTAGGTGCATTATAAGCAGCGTGTGCAATGTGTTTAGTAGGCTTCACGGACACTTGGTTTCACTTTATCACTTGTTGATATGTATTTGTAAATTTTTGTGTGTATGCAACCAAACTTTAAAGTCACAGGCGGAATAACTTGCAAGTTGAGTAATATGAATAATATGCCCAATGTCCTTGCTGAGTGTTAGTTTATTATATTTAATTAGAGGCCACTCCTGCCTCCTATCCATTCAGTGATTTATGTAACAAAATGTCACTATGTCTTAACCAAGCCATGAAGTTTAAGAAAGTTCCCGTATGTTCTGATGTGTGATGTCTTAAGTTTCTTATTGCTCATCAAATGGTTTTAGTTGACTTGTTTAAGCCTTGTATGTAAATAATTATATAAATGAGTTTATGTATGGGTTTTTTAAATGTGGAAAAAGGCTATGGTTTTGAGAATCAATGCACTGTAAAATATGGTGAATGAGATATATGTATACATTTTACCCCCAATCATCCAAAACAATTGTAGGAAGTAAATGACTAAGACTATTGACATGACAGACAGAACAGCTCATGTTTTTGTATTGTTTTGACTTGTTTGAATCTCTGAGTTGCAAGATCTTTTTTGGGCATATATTTAATCCTGATTAAACTTATGTTCCTCTCTAGAATACTTTTCTACTTTCATAATTTTAATTTTCTATGATGTTGCCTTAATACCTTAAAACCTTTCATTCATTCACTGCCTAGCTCCCAGCAGATATTTTGGCATGTCATAGCTGGAAATAAAACACAGGTGTAATCAATAACAGTAATTAAGGCTGAATTTTTATTAGATCCACCTGTGCTTTACCTGATATGCCAGCTACTGTGGAAAAATGTTTACTGGTCACCTTATCAACAAGCTACTAAGTGGAAGACCACTTTTAGCTTAACAAGAATACATTTAAACAGAATGAGACAATGTTAGGAATGTGAGGACACTGAAAATGGCCTTGGAACAAAAATAGAGTACTGGCTAGTTCCTTTTTCCACTGGTTGTGAATGTGTCATCCTCCTGCTGCTCTCTTGTTAACACATTTTGTGCTGTGTGAAGTAGAAATGCGGCTGTTACTCACATTTAACAGGATAATGGGACAATCTTCCTGGCCTTCAATAGGTTCGAAGACATCTTTATTAGCACTGAACTCTTTATATTGAGTAATGTTAAACTGTTGCCACAGTATACATACCAGCATGAGAATATTTAGAAGATTCAGTTTGTTGAGTAATGAGAAAACATTGATAGTAAAAGTAGCGTGGATTTAATGTCACATAGAGGCACCGTTGACGTTGCTGTGTGTCTAAAGACACCAGTGGCACAATAAAAGAGATACATTTTACCAACTGGACATTGTTTGTCAGACTTTACAAATAATCCATGGCCACGAGTATACGGGTTTGAAGCTGAGCTGGGTAAAAGGTATGCTGTTGAGAGTTTGCTCTTTGGAATTCAAAGACCGATGGTGGGAATGCCAGGCGGTGGACTGCACACAGGGCCTGGATAAACATGACACACACACGTTTAGAGTATGTGTTGTCCAGGGTTATTTCAAAAGGTATAAGCTAACATATCCTTTGTTTAAAATAAAATTTGTTTTTGCTAGCTTGATTTGTAAATTTAGGTGTTTTATGGATCATTCAATACTAAAATACTACATTAAAATATCAGTTCAAGAATCACCAGATAACAATGCCCACACTCGGCGGTTAACGTTAGCTATATAATATGTTAGCTGAACTCACAGTTTGAACTCTTAACCTAGCTATCTTATGTTATAGCATTATTAACTCAAACTTACTTTAACGCTTGCCAACGTTAGGTTAGCTTATGTTGATTAAAAAAAAACAACTGTCATCATTACACCAATAACAGGTAATTTAATTTTAACGTCATTATTTCTCAATTTGATTAGTTTTTATTAAAAACTCCAAAGGATAACTATCTCCAAAAAAATTATTGTTAGCGTTTGTTTTTCTGGGTTCAGTCAACATTTGTGTAGTAAGCTAGCTAGGCCTAACGTTACTCTGAAGTTATTAGCTAGCTAGGCTATTTCATGTGGAAAGACCTAGTGGCTAGCTATAACCATTAACTTGCTCCAACCTATTAGCTAACATTAGGCCTACCTTAAATTGTACTCTTTTTTTGGCAATATTACTTCAATTAAATGTTATACAATTGAATGAATGTAAAGGTATGTAATAGCCTATCTTTCATCACCCAAATTATAGGAATTGCCATAAAACAAGGATAACGGAATGTTTATTTGACATAGACCATTCATGAAACAGTGACGTTAGCCTCACACTGTCATTTCTTCTAACTTCTCTATTTGTTGTTCGCCTCAGCTCACTCCCACCGGTTGCGTTTGGAGAAGAACCGGTCCGGGTTTTCCAGCTGACCGCTGTACTGACTTCGAAGGGAGGCAGGTAAAGGCTCCTCTGTAAATGGCTCCGTTTCCAGTTGCTACAGGTGGTTTGAGTATTTTCCGGGTTTTAATTTGTACTTTTACCCACTTTTCCATGTTTTTTTTCTTTTCTCTCCAGCTTGCACTCTGTCTGGTTGAATTTGAATAGACTTTGGGAGGCAACGTCTCCAGTGTACAACAGCACAAAGTCCCATGTTTTGAAAAACTAAAATATGGCGGGACTAAGGGATTATACTGCCTCGCAAAAAATAGCAGCCAAATGACGAAGCGTCTTGGATTTGTTTTAAAGCTGTGAGGTTTTTGCGCGAACAGTTTTCGGTCCCGCTGGAGTTAGTGGTATGAAATAATTATGCCCTTTCATCAGAGAAGCATTGAGCCGCGGCGTGTTTGTAGGTTATCGGCGAGGGATGGCTGGATACCAAGGGAAGAAACAAGGAAACGCAAATTGCGAAAACCCGTGTTGTTCTCGTCATTGGATGAGGTTGGCTGTCATACATTGACCAACATAATTCACCAACTTTCCGACCTTTCTCGACATGCCAGCGACATCTTCCTGGGCATCGAGATGGAGGCAGGGATGGTGTTCAGGAGATCCTGCAGGATTCAGGGGCGGCTGCAAAGGCTTCAGGGTGAAGTCCGCAAGTTTGATCCCAAGAAAATCAAAATCCGTAAGTTTGCAGTGCTGGACTTGTTGATAACTGTTGGTGTGCAGTGTGAGAGCTAGGGTAACGTTGTATCTTGAATATCCTGACCCAATAGCAGTACGTTACTATAGTAATATAGTGGCTATATCAGATGAGTCAGTATAATCTTCTAGTTAGGACCCATATATATTATGAATATATGGCACAAAGATACCTCTGTACCATGAATTCTCTCTACAGATGGATATTGATTAATTCCAGACAGAAATAGATAAAAAAAAATACGTTTTCATTTGAGATGTCTGACTTTGAATCAGGAGTTGTTTGTCTTATTTTTTACTTTTGCTTCTTTGTCATAATGACATAATCATTTGTGTGAAGAGATGCTGGTCAGGTCCAAGGTGACTGTTTCATTTCCATTGAAAGAACCAGGGAGGAGTGACTGGTGACACATGGCTGTATTTGTTATGATTCAAACTTATGTTAATAGGGGTGTTGAGTCCCGTCAGAAATGATGGATTTACTCTCAACGGACTCACCATCTGTGTTCAGGTCTTCAAAGGACACCAAGATCACAGAAGGCCTTACAACCCTTTTCCCCATTTTTTCCTCCTGTTGTATGCATGAAAACATAGTTGGTCAACTCTAAGATAAATAAAAAATCAATTCCCTTTGCTGCAGACTGTTTACTTTAGCAATTTGTGATTTGTTTTGCTGCCCTTGTAAAGCTACCTGTAGTCTCACCCACAGTGGTTATATAGTAACTCAGACTATGGTGCTAGCTACGTAAAGATTACGAGATAGGCCTGCCCTTTTGTTTGCTCTGATACAGACCTGTAGTAGGGCCTTTGAGTGAGTAAATATCTGCTACTCTATTCCACTGCTTCCAATTTAATAGGTTGTTATGTGGTTCTGTTGATTAAACATAGTAGTTAAGGGATTGTGTTTCCTATTAACTCCCTGCATGGCTTCTTTGTTGATCTAATTTGACTATGAAATATGTTGCAAAGTCAGATTCAAAAGAAAAGACTAACCCAAATTCCTCTGAACATTGGTGACAGAGGAGGATTTAAGTTCTGAGTCAGATTCAGTCTTTGTTTTGGTCTCTTTTTTTACTCCTATCTATTCACCTAGCCTTTGGTCTCTCTCTCTCTCACACACACACACACACACACACACACACACACACACACACACACACACACACACACACACACACACACACACACACTGATTCAAAAACTGGTTGCAGTTAAATGACAAGCTGAGCAGACAGTTCCCAGATGCATATGTATGTGATGCATGATGAGCATTGGATTGAATATACACACACACACACACACACACACACACACACACACACACACACACACACACACACATGCACACAGAAGCTGATACTTTATCAAGCTGTGTTTAGTGGGTAACTGCCTGCTACGTGACAGCTTCCAGACATTTAACTAATCCCCTGTGTTATTGCATGACTGGACTGTTTCTATTATCTACACCTGTTGAAGTGTTGATGCTGACCTAGGTGGGACCGGGAGTTCCTTTTTAAAACTTTGGAGGTGTAGGCTAGCAGCTGATGACAAGGTGTGAGAGAGTAGACTGGAATGTAGTGTGTTACTTAGCAATGTGTAGTTGCCAGCTCCTACATAGCCCCAAGGCCAGCGCTGGGTGTACGTAAGCAGTGGCTTCAGATTCATTACAACAAAAGCATGTATGCTTGACTCTCAAGTTTTTCCACATAAGCACACCTGTCTTTAAAAATGCCCTTGAAGCACATGACCCCAGGATTTGAATGCATCATAATACAGAACAGCTGGTAGAGTTTTTTTTTTTTTTTTGAATGGGTGTTTGAATGAATGTTAATGTCTAATGCTGAAACAAAGCATCCATGTAATAGTGTTTTGCAGCCTCCTCTTACACACAAACCTCAGTGCTTTTTGTATGGAATGTGTAGTATAGGTTTTAACCTCAAATTTGATGAGATCACATGACATATCACCTTTACAGTCTTTGACCAGGCCTGAAGTAATGTATTAGATAATAATCATAATCTTATAGTTTGCATGAAAACATTTAACTGTGACCGGTCACTCCTTTTTGTCCTTAACTACTGTGGGTTAGAATTCCAACTCTAACCTCAGGTCTGAGATAGATCAAATTACTGGTGAGGGGCCCCTATATGCTGGGGGACTGACATTGAGGAAAGGAAGTAGTGAGCGTGTGAGTGTGTATTGATTCATCTTGCTGTTTGTCTGCCTGATGCAGTCATAGTAATCATCTGGCCGTTAAAACGGGGACATGATGGCAAATGGGATCTTCCTCTCTCTGTGTATTTTGACTGTCTCATGCCACTGTTAATCTAATTGTGCTGAAGTCCAGGGCAGCAGGTCGGAGGTCATTCTCTCCAAGTCAAGAGTTTAAATAAAGTCTAGTTTAGCTGATTTGGGTTTCTGCTGCAGGCCAACAAGGGTCAGCTCAGCTATGGCTGACTAATACAATCTCCTGAGTAGTTTATGACACGATTCGATTCTCGTTTTATTTTTTTTTACATTTATATTTTTTAAAGCACAAGTTGCTATGTCATTTTTAGACTAGACTTTTATACAATATAATATCTGACTTTTGTTTGCAATGTACCACACTACATTCTCAAATTTAAAACATTTATTAACAACATAAAATAACAAACTTAAATCTTCAATCAATTGGAAACTTACGCAAAATAACCTGCCATCTAATTTCTCTTTTGTAACTGGAATCTTCTTCACAGAAGATGACATTTAGTTCACAACAAAACAAACAAAAACAGTAAAACAGCCATGTCCATAGTCTTCTCTGAACAATGAAGTGTCTTACATGCACATACCAGAGCTTGCAAATGTTGTCACCATAACTCACTGGAAATCCAAAATACTTTCACACTGGCAACTTCTAAGGAAGGGGGTTCAAGTTCTGTTGATGGGTCTCCTGCATCTGCAGTTGAAGGAATCACTTCACATGGGGAGGAACTTTTAAAGACAGGCTAAAAACACGCTAAAAACACGTTTAAAACTTGACCTCTTTAAGCCTGTTGGGTGCTAACTCTAGCAGGAGGATAACACGGTGTAGGCAGCACCGATTGTTTTTGTTTTTCTCTACTGACAGGATTCCAAATTTACAAACAGAGCTTCGTGTTGGAATAGACAGGAATTCTCCTTTAATTTCATATGGAAGTGACCTGAATCTGATTTGAAAAAATCAGATCTGGGCTAGATTTGAGTGTTCATACTTCTAGAGAAGTCTGACTTGGTCACTTGACCCCCAAAAAATGTATTTGGGCCACTTTTGCCCGCAGTCTAAACGTAACATAAGCTGCGCGGTGCAGGGAACAACTCTGATTGGCTCATGGTGGAAGTGATCAGACAGTGGTTTATGGAGTGTTAGATTGGCTTTGTGGACTTACAGAGCATTCTGTGAACGGAATGACGCATTTTAAATATTGCTCGATCACGCAAATTTGATCATGGCAAGCCAAAATCGTGATTGTGATAAAAATTTGATTAATTGTGCAGCCATACTTATATCTTTCTAGAGTTTTATCTGTGGAGAGCACCTCATCATCAGACTCTGACTCTGATTCCATCAGTGGGAGGGCCATCTTCCTCTTTGGTGGCTTTTGCTCCACTTTTTCTCCAGAGGCCTGTGGTGCAGGTTCTCCATCCTTTCAGCATCTCACTCAGCTTTTGCCACCTCTCCTTGTTATGTCCCACTTCCCACTCATTTGCAACTTCAAGGACCTGGCTAGTGGATGCTTCTGGGGAATGCTATTCTTCTGTTTTTAACATACCCAAAGGGAATGAGTGCATTGCCAGTTGTCATTGATGAGTGATGTGTGCTGTTACACCAAGGTAGTTATGTTATTACACTTACCATGCTTCCGTTAGCAACAGTTACACAGAGGGATTTTTCTTTCATACTGGCCATGATTTTGATCAGCTGTTTTTTGGTTGACAAACAATGCGCTCTAAGACGGCTTTTGATTGACAACCAAAGATTTCACCACAGTTATCTCACGATTGTCAACTTTTGTTTGGGACAGCCCAAAATTGCACCATTTAAATGGCCTTTTAATGGAGGACTTCTTAGCCTTACCTGCTGACATGTAACAACTTTGACTTTTAAGTGAAGTGTGTCCCTAAATAATACACACAATGTTTCATCTGCCAAATATAGCACTGGGTTGAAAAGGGAGTAAGCTATTTTAATGTTGAAAGTAGGTCGAAGTGAAGGTTAATTGGAGTTAGAAGAGACTTAGGGCATCCCTGTCAGATACATGCTTATCTAGATAAGATAGATAGGATAGATGCTTACTAGTTACCTGCTGCTGTAGGGCTCTGAAGTACATACACACATGCACACGCACGCAAAAAATAGACAAACTGCTTCCAGCTAACATGCTAATGTCCACAGTCAATCATACTTTAGACACACATGCAGACTGCCTGTACATTCCTCCCCCCATCCCTAAGTTATTAATAGATGTATGTCTTTCCCCAATTTTTTTTCATCTGTAGCAGCCATCATCTTTAGTGTGTGTTGCCATGTTCAAGTACTTTTCAAGTGCGTGCGTGCGTGCGTGCATGTGTGCATGCGTGTAGACAGACACATACACAATTGGTCTGTCTATTGATGGACATATTTTGGCTTAGGCTGGCACCACACTGGCAATGACTGTTTGTGTATAAACAGTGCTACTCAGTAATGACTAACGCCAACAGCTTGAGATCCAAGTTGGGTTCCTTATCACATGACAAATAACAAGGCCAGTAATGCCTAAATAAACTAATTGCTGTTTATTCTTTTTAACACACACACACACACACACACCCTGTTTATCCCACCTCAATTCCCTCTACTAGTCACTGTTCACTCAGGCCCGTCATGGTCCCTTCCATTCATGGATAGAGAGCAGTCATTATGCAGCCAGAATCCACAAGTCAGTTCCCACCGGACTTGTTCCAGCGAGGGTAGCCTGGCCTGGTTCTAGAGGTCGACCTGGACCCATGAGGAACAAAAGAAATGGGATGGGGGTGACAGAGAAAGAGAGGAAAAAAAAGTAAGAGAGTGGGGAAATGGGCTGTAGCATTCCAAGAAATGGAGGGTTATTCCCATTGAACTGCATCTGGCTTGGAATGTGTGTGTGTGTGTGTGTGTGTGTGTGTGTGTGTGTATACATAAAGCCGCCCTCTCTCACGCCTCTCTGCAGACTACCCAAGAGGTAGGCAAAGCCTTGGCTAGGGCATAAAGGACTTGTAGGGAGTGATGAGGGAGAAATAAATGTTGTTCCTGAACTTCTCTTGCACATTTGTCTTTTTGTATTTATACTCAGGCATTTCCTTCCTAACCCTAACCCACAAGATACTTGTTGATCATCACATGTAATGTTCTGACTCCTAATGTCTCTGCTCAGCTCTGTCCTACAGTTCCTTGGCTTAATAAAACTAAATCTGTCAAGGACTAATTTGCTCTTGATTGTAAAAGACAATGAAGTTGATAAGAACATGGCTAAATTTTTGTGTGTGTGTGTGTGTGTGTGTGTGTGTGTGTGTCTGTGACTGTGTATACGCCCTGGTTTGAGCAGGGTTGTTAAGCCTGGGCAACTGCTAGGAAGTCAGTGAATACCAGATCACTCTGTGGTATATGCAAGTGTATTTTATCTAGGGCTCAACCGATATGGATCTTTTAGTGCCGATATTATTTTTTTTTCATCAGCCTTAGCCGATGACCAATACGGGCTGCCGATTTTCTTGAGCCAATATTTGGAGCCGATACTGCTTTTGCTCCCTCAGTTTACATCATAAAAATGTAAACCATGCCACACTGATTTGTTTTGTCAAAACACAGAGCAGTGTTACTTCTGCAATCATCTTACATTTATATCACCCAATTATGTGTGCAATGTGCATCATATGGATGGGTGCACTGCATAGAGTTAACTGTGCAAGGGTAAAAGGCTTTCATCAACCTCTACAACAAAGCCTTGATGATACATTGCTTGCTGACATATTATGAGACAGATATCATCAGGTCACATTTAAATAATTTAAACCTGAAAAGTAGCCATTGAAATAAAGTGCTTGATTTGTAATTTAAGACATGGTTCTAGTGATGGAGGGGCAGTTCATGGTCTGCAAGTGAACTGCAGCGTCTCCAACAACACAGAGCTGCCTGTGGACGCCTGTCTGTAAATAATGGCTGGAGAAAACTATCGGCAACGCAGCAGCCGCGTATCGGCTGATGCCAATACACGTAAAAACGCAAATATCGGCCGACAAAATCGGTCTATCACTAATTTGATCAATTATTTCTGCTAGCTTTAAATGATGACACTGTTGTTTTTCACATAATTAATTCATGGTTTAATAATGTCTCTATTTGATGGCTTGTTTTGCACATAGTAGTATGAATTGTTAGTTTACTTCTGACTTGCAAGAAACAGGTCCTGGGAGGCCTGATTTAACTCCCACTGTGGTGACCTCTGCTTGGAGGATCCAGAGATACCCCTCTGTCTCCTGGATGGTTATACATTTGTAAATGCATTTATATTCTCACAAACATACTTAAAAAAAAAAAAGAATAAATTCTTTACAGTTAATGACCCACCTACCATATAACCAATTTATCTTCTTCAACACACTGTTGGTACAGCAGCTATCAAATTGCCGCTTGTGGGATTAATAAAGTTGTGTTGAATTCAACAGGCCCTTCTACTCTCTCTCTCTCTCTCTCTCTGGCTTAACCACCAGCGAAACCCCTTTTAGCATGAATCACATACTTTTTCTCAAAACTGTTAAATTTACCAGGGCTAAATTAATTTAGTTATTTATCAGTTTTCTACATTACGTGTGGTACAACCTGTAGAAATCTGCAATATATATAATGTACGTGTACATTTGTTTTTGCTTATGGGTTTTTTATTGGCTGCATTACAACATATTTCATTACTGTACATGTTGAAGAACGGTGCAGAGTGCAGTCACAGAGTTCAAGTCAAGGCCGTGTTCCAGACTTTACACAACTATTGTTTTATCAAAATAAACCAGATGTTCAGGTCCAATTGTATTTCCCTGGAGAGCCAACAAGAGCTAAACTGACATAGGCCTGCGCGATTAATCATTATAAAATTGTGATCTTGATTCACCCTGTGCATGATTTAATTTGTTAAATTCACGAGCCAACTGCATCACAAACACTACTACTTTCTTCTGTGAGTTTTAAACTAGAAATAAGATAAGTATATATACAATATTTAAAATAAGTTTTAAAAGTGCTCCCAAGCACTGCAATGCTCTCCCTTCTCTGCATTGAAGCCTCTGTGTTTACAGGCTTGTGGTGATGAGCAATGTGCTATAGGTGCCAACAAAATTTCAATGTTTGGTACTGCCAATTTGTTTGGTTTTGCCATGGTTCATGTGTACTTCGTGATGAAAAATTGTGGCTGAGTGATATGAATTCTAAGCTAAAAATTCATATTTTACGAATCGTGCAGGCCTAAACTGACAGCGGAGCTTAGGTAAAATCTGAGAGAACAGAGGAGCCTGTGTTCTGCTTAGTTAAAAAACACTTTTAGGGAGATTGTATATTCTAATATAACATTTCCACAGCTTGAACTGAGTGTGTTTGACTGTTTATGTGAGTCTGTGCACAGATGTGACATGATGTTTCAGCATATCCCATTGTCACTCACTCATCCTTTTCACCTCAGCCTTCCCTCCTTCCTTCCTCTGTTTTAAAGTCTTTTTTCCTCTCTCTTAATCCCTGTCCTATATTTCTTTCCCTTTCTCTCTTCCTGTTGTTTCATATGGCTTCCAGACCTTTCCTAGCTCATCTGTCCATCCTCTGCCCTTTGATGTCCGCCCTCACACTGCCACGCTGACAACAAGAAAGACAATGCCCCAGCTCGTCCTTTATCTTCCTCTCCTATAATCAGTTTTTGTCTTGCTTTATACATTTCTCTTAAATTAATGTATTTGCATACTTCACAGTAGCCCAATTTCCTTAGTAAAATGTTGTTAATGTGTAGAATAATTTGTGCTAGCCTACAGATATCTGATCCACTCAACAGGTGAAGGAAACTGCAAGGATGTTGTTGGTGTCTATTGTTTAGAATTACAGTGAAGCCCAGAGGTCTAAGTAGGGAAGCTGCAGTCTGCAACTGCTCGTAGATAAAGCAGTGTAGTGCAAGAAAGAGAGACAATATAGTATTTATGAGTAATGTATGTTACACACAATAAAAAATCCCATGTTTTTCATAGAAGGCTTAGGGTTACTATTACAAATCTAATGCTTGCCATTGTCTGTCACTCAAGTCTTTCCTTTAGGTGTGGAACTTGTTAAATTGATTTCTGTGTAGATTTACCTGCCAAAAGAGCTTTTCAGCTTTCACTTGAAAGCTCTTTTGGCAGCCAGCAAGGTGGTAATCGACTGTAGAAGTGTATTGCATTTACTTGGAGCAGGCTTGTTAAAACACAATGGAATTGCTATAATTAATTTCAAGGTGCAAAATGAGCCGATAAGCACTGATACATTTGGTCCATTTTGTGACAAATGCAGCCAGTGTGAGATGGACTGGAATTTAGTTCACACCATCATTGACAACTAACTAACTCTTTTGTGCCAGCTGTTTCAAGCAGCTTTGTTCTTTGATTTTTACAATAGAAATTGTAGGTATCTGTATGGATGTGACCCATCCTTGTCCCACTGAGACTCTGGCCTTGTTTTTTTTAATTTATTTTATCAATTTATCAGCCGTTATCTGTAGTATTTTTCCTCTAGCCTGGTGATTGTATGTTCGGGCTTTTTATGACAGTCATTGAACCTACAACACAGTGGCACTTACTGTAGCATGCAGTTACTATTGTTATGCCCTTTTCTCACAAAGAAACATCTTGGGCAAAAAAAAACATGTTTGTTGTTGGTATAAATGTCACAGGAGTGCAACAGGGGTGGTTATTGTACAGAATAACTGCACTATAGTAAACCTGTTTCATAGTCAATGACGTTTCATAAGCTGACAAAATAAACAAAGGATCTCCTGTAAAGCTACACAACCGCTTTTGATTGCAGCAAAGGTTAGGATTGAATACATCCTGTATAATATTGCGGTGATGTGTATGGCAGACAGACAGGCAAACACAACCATACAATACAGAATGACACACTGCAGCAGGTGGGAGCTCATCTTACAGGAACATAAAGGCTATTGTTATCCCGTATCTACACTTTACTGCACTCAAGGCCTGGAAACACATGGCACACACACAGATACACTCTGACTGTATGACCCTGTCAGGAAAAATAAACAGGGATTTTCTGCCACATCTGTCACTTGTGCCACTTAACCAACCCACAGACGCACACGCCCATGCACACAAATGTAGTGCGTGGTCCATCCTGCATCTATCCTCATGATTCACATGAAAAGATGTAGAAATGTGGTGGGTTGCT